>CM039681.1:45678005-45998005 GCA_022537955.1 Schmidtea mediterranea
TGATCGCCGTGATATACGATCGTTGACATTCCCGTTATTACATGATCTATCTCTGTGCTAGACATTGAGGGTACTTTTCTGCTTGTTTGTCTGGATCAAAATATCCTTGATATTTCTACTTTACTTGATAGCTTTCAATCACCTACTACTCCTTTGACTAATTGATTCAATAGGGGACTCCCCTCCTTGCATGTCCCGTTCCAGCGTTATTCTCCCCGCAAGCAAATACTCGGTAGTTTTTATTTTCTTCCTCGCTGCTACATTCACGTCGCAGTTTGGTGCGTCCTGTTTGTGAATCCTTCTTATCGCAATTTTCGTTCCGCGTTACTGATACTATCTGTTGTTTTCCGTTCGGCTTCTATATGTTGAATTGAGTGATGTCCGCAATGAATGCTACGATTTTCCCTTGTTATCTGACATTCCTATTTCCGTTTTATGAAATCTCTTCTTGGTATAACATATATGATTACGCTGTTGCCTGTCGTACTGCAATTACCGGGGTTTGCCAGCTTTGCACCTCCCCGTTCTTTTTAAGGTGAATATTTTATCACCAATCTTTAGTATCAATCAATCATATACTACAAACGGTTCTACTCCTTTTACGCACATCATCCATATGAGTATTGTGGATTATCGCATTCATCCTTTCTGGCTGTCTTTGGGTCGCTTGCATTAATTGTCGTTTCGAATTCTGTTAATAACTCTTTCAACTTTGTTTGCATCCTCATCTCGTTGATCATCTTACTTCCGATATAAAAGCTTTGCCATCCCCTTGAAGTAGGATGAATGGTTGCGATACTTCTGATATTCTGTTATTGCAAATTCCAATATCCGTTTTGGGTGTATCTTGGAGTTCGTTTCTATATATCGTCTATCGTATGTAAAATCAATAGGCCATTCCTACCACACACCTATTGGGTCATCAAGATCGTTCGTTAAGTGATTTATTATCATGCATATCTTGGATCTTTAGTTGTCGTACTTTAATATCACATTATTTAATATTATGGTTTTATTGCTGCCCAAAGCTGTTTCGCTTCTGTTCGATTTTGTTTTTCTCTTATTTCTGGATTTGCTAATCCTCAGCATATCAGTATCAATCCTGTTGATTCCACTTGCTCTTTGTTCTTGACTTTTAGTTTTCCTGTACTGTTTCGTTACTTGGTAAGCTGTTTAAATTTTCGTTGCAATTGTCCATCTTGCATCTGCTTCTTTAGTTTTCCTTTCTGGAGCTGTTTATCAATTTTTGGCCGTCCTCTTGAATTTCTTTTTCCATTGCCAGTACTGTTTTCTTTTTTTCGTTGGGTTGTTTCGTTCTGCTGTTTCTTGGAAGTTGAGCTCCTCGTTCATTTTATTCACCAGTTATCCCATTCGTCTCCTGTCGAGCTTCGGGCGTCTTCTCTCTTCTTTTTATTTTCCTCTTCGTCTGCTACTATATTCGACTTAGTTGTCTTTGACCACATACTAACTCGTCCTGGTTCATCTGTTTACCCTATGTCGTGCTTTCCGTTTTCTGTCATGAACAAAATCTGCTTGAAGTTCCGGTTATTATCTCCGGTTGTTTTCCCTCATCTACGAATCAATTTAGATCTTTCAGTATCTCTTCGCCTCCTGTTGTGATGCGTCTTCATCTGCTGCGGTGACTTCTGGCGTAATTAGACTTTCCTGTCGCCTTTTCGTTTTGATTTCTTCTTTTTATTGAGTTCCTCTACCCCGCGATCTTTGCTACTGTTAATTATTATTAATCCCAATTGCATTTGAGTAACTCCAATTTCAAGAATCGCAATCCTAATGAATCGTCCTTTCGTATGGTATAATGAATATGGCGGTTCATTACGGTGTATTCTTTTCTTCACATCACTTTGGCATGATAAATTCTCTTTCAAATTGTTCGATCTGGCGTCCAAATATTTTTAAACTATACTTCTCTATTGTTTCGGCTGCCCCATTCGGTGTGTTTCTCATTTTCGTGATAGATTCTCGAATTGCCCTGGTAACCCACCATACATTCCCGGATTCATCCTATTTCATTACTATACTTTCGCAGATTCTCTACTCTGTTACAAGAATCGATTAATCCATTTTGCCAGAATCTGTTACAGTTCCGTCTTGATTCTTTGCATCCTCAGTTCTCAATTGCTTGCTAACTCTACCATTTGTTTTCGTTAATCGTGTTAATTCCTTCCTTCGGATCGTCTATATCTGTGGGCAATATTTTATCCTGAATTCGTTTCTTCGAGTACGCTAATTCGCGGTCTCGCTTGTCTCTTGTTGAATTCGAATTCTTTCTCGTTCTGTTTCTACTTCGGATTGTGATGTATATCGACATCTTACAAATTGAAGGTGTTACACATATTTTTTCAACAGAAATGTGGTACTTCCTGCCAGCAACATTTTCAGTGGATTTTGGCTTTTGACTTAATCAATTGATCTTGGGTCTACTCCCAATTTTTTCGCATATGTCGCTCTTGCCGATTTTCCGGGTTTAGCGTTGAATTGTGACTTCGATTAAAATGGCCATTCTAACTTACGTCATATCTGCCTCTTGCTAATAGAAAATACACTGATAGGTATCGTTCCCTTTCCTCACCATCTCCGTTTGGGTATACTCCTCAATTTCATACCGGTATCCTCTCGATCTCCGTATATGAACTGATGGCTGTAATACCGATGATTTTCTCTTCTTCAGCCGATTTTACTTTCTCAGCCCATCCACCTATTTTCCATGTGTATGGGGCTAGTCGAGCTTCTATCGTTTATTTCCTCTCTTCTTCCTGGTTGCCTTCATTCATTTATCATTTCTTCTGGTAAATTTTCTATGGTTCATCTCTTTTCAGGTTGTTTCTTGGCATCTTCTGAGGCGCTTCTCTGTATAATATTTTCTCCATTTTGGTTCGGTTTCTCCGTTTCCATTTCCACTCTTTTGTCTTTACAACAACTTTCCAATGGTGTTGATCGGCATCTTGGATCGTCTATGGTGCTTTGTGCTTATTCGCATCTTGTCTCCATAACTGGTAGATGGTTAGTATTTGGTCCATTTTTCTTTTCATTTCCTCTTGAAATTCTTGGATCTGTTGTTCCTTTTTGTTGTATTTTTTCTCTCTGGTTCATCCATGGCTATGATATTAATAGTTGTCGTCTTTCCCATATAACCAATGTCGTATATACGGGTTTCGCCTCTCGCGGACTTATTTTGACCGTGTGGTACATTGGCCTCTTCTACCATGGTGCCAATCATCAACTATTTTCGTATTGTGTATGATTTCCTTTCCTCGGTTTATTCGTCGGTAAATTCGGTGCATTGACAAATCGGATCTACCGATATTTCCTTTTATTCATCATTTGTAGCTTTATGTTTTATCTTTATTGTTCATTCTACCCCTCATATCTCTTTGGTCTCTCCATATTTGGCTATCAACTCATCTGTTCTCTCATTATCGAATCTCATTATGTCTGTATCTCGTACGGCTTCTACAAATATTTTCATGGAAATCGGTCTCGTTAACGATAATTCGGTTAATATATTTTCTGGCTTGATCTATTGCTTGTTCTGTCATTTTATCTGGTTTTGCCTCATTATCTTTTGTCTCTCTTTTTCTAATCCAGGTTTTATTCTTTGGCATATAAATAATGGATTTTTTGCCATATTTCTGCTGTCGTTTCCTCGGTTTCATTTTTGTTTAGTGTTACCACGTTTATTCCTTTTGGCCATATTAGAGCATCTGCTAGGTGTATATCTCGCTTTATTTTCCTTCCTTGATAATATAAAGGTTTATTTTTATAACTGGGTCCTAGCTTTTTCACACCCAATCGTATAACTCATTTGTGCTTTCGCCTCTTGTTGCTATTATCTGTCTCGGTATCTCTGGAAAATCAATAATTACCTGATACTCTTCTCTATCATATTCTTTCAGATTCTCTTGGTACTTTTTTATCATATCTTTCCATGATGCCGTAAATGTACCATTATCCTGTTGATATCCTTTCGCAATTAGTTTCATTATTCTGTTGTATGCGGTTGTATCTCTGAGGTTTAGGAACATTGGGGTTTCGATCTACTTCTTCTACAATTTCATTAATTTCTTTTAATATCTCGGTTTCATCTTCTCTTGGCACATTAGTTTCCATTTCCTCTAATTCGGATTTTGATTCATCTTTGTATGGTTTATTTTCCTCGCATGACTGAAATATTTCTCCACCCAGACTGCTTATTTCACTTTCATCTTCATCTGTTTGATCGTCTGGTATTTGTCTCAACATATTAATATGTAGTTGTTCCTCTTCTTTCATTATCTTTGTTGGCCCTTTTGTTTGGAACCATATCTCTTTTATTCTGTTCTCTATTTGAGCTTCACTCCACGTGGGCTTTTCTTTTCTGATTCTTGTTTCTATTTTTTGTAGCAGTATCCTCTGGATTCGATTTTTTGTTATTATTGGTTCTGATATCTTTTCTTGTGACGTTAATGCTTCCTGTTCATCTCTCAATTCTGGCTCTTTCATTTCTTGAGATAGCACTTTCTTTGCCATCACCTCTATTTTTTGATCTAGTGCTTGCTCTTGTTCTAAATGTTTTAACGCTCCGTCTATTTTTAATATTAGTGCCTTCTTTCTTAGTTCCGCTTTCTCTTGGTTTAGGATTGCTTCTTTTTCTTTTAATTGATCCTCCTCTTGTTCTAAAGCTTCCTCTTGCTTCATTTTCTCGAGTGTACTCTCTATTGTTTTTGTCATAATTTCTTCTTCGAGTTCGTCTATCTCGTACATCAATGTTTCCTCGTTTTGATCTTCCGTTATCATCATCTCATTACTCTCTTGAGCTTCTGGTTCATTCGGTTTCTCGGTTGTCATTTCTTTTAACTGTCGACGTCTCTGTTTTTCCTCCTCTGTAAATTCTTTGATGGCCTCTATTTTCTCCATCGTATTCAATTCAACCGTTTTCTCATTATTGGTTATCATATTTTCTCCCCCTTCGTTCTCAACACACTGCTCCGCAGTGTGAATTTCCTCTGGAATTTCCATCCTCATCATATTAATTCTTTTCGGGGTTTGTTTTCGATTTTCCCATCTTTGCTGGATTTCCTGGGCTTCCTCTGTTTGTAGTCTTTGCCATTCAGCTTGTTGTTGTTCTTGATATTCTCTAGTTCGCAGCTCTTGAATCTCTTCATTGCTTCTCATTACATTAATTCGTTGTTGCTGTATATTGGCGGGCATCTGTTGCATCATCTCTTTTAATTCCATGGGCATTCGTTGTAATGTTTCCCGTAGCATGTCTATTTCTTGTATCACGTTAATTTGTGGATTTCTTGTAGGATTATTGTTTGGTCTTGATTGATTTGACTCTCCTCTTATGTTGCATCGCCTTGCGATGTGCCCTTGTTGACCACAATTATAGCACGCTTTGCTGTTAAGTTGTTGACATATTCTCTCAGTATGCCCTCGTTTACCACATATCTGGCAGTTGTAATTCCGGAAACAATTTTCTGATCGATGTCCCATTTTTTGACATGTGGAGCATTGTTCGTTTGCGTTTGGTTTGTTCCTGAAATTATTATTATAGCTTACTTGGTTATTACCTCTGTCTTCTGGATTTCTTGTTGCTGGTGGCTTGAACATCTGCTGTGCTCTGGGTATGAATTGATTCATGGCTGGATTGATATTGTTGTTTTGATTGTTGGCACTGACTGTTGATGTTGTTGGTTCTGTGGCCAAGACTGCCACTTGATATCCCAATCCCAGATGGGCTTCACATCTGTTTGCGATTGCTACTGCTTTATCTAACGTTTCTGGTGCCAGGCATCCAAGGTTGGCTCGTATGTCTTCTCTTTTGATTCCTCTTATGAAGACGTCTACCATTTTATCTTCGGGCAAATCTGTTTCTCCGAAGGCTTCTTTACACAATTTCTTTAATTCGCATGCGTATACTGCATTTGATTCGTCTCGTCTTTGTTTTCGATGCAGGAAGTCTAATATCTTCCTATTTCCCTTTTTCTCTATTCCGAATATCTTTATTAAGAACTCCTTAATCTCTGTCCACGTTGTCAGTTTCGCTACATCTCTTGCTTCCTCTACGAATACATCTTGTGCGCTCCCTTTTAGGTATAAAGGTAGTCGCTCTTTTACCTTTTGATCTGTCCAATGACAGATATTTTTATATACTTCAAATTCCTTTATAAATGTATCCAATTTGTTGAGACTCCCGTCAAACGGTTCTCCTCTAAACTTTTCTCTGAATTCTCCTATCGTCACATTATTGTTATTTAACATTGCATTTGCATCCGGAATTGAAGTCATGTTGGAATTTGTGGAATTTGCCATGTTTGAGTTAATGTTTAAGTTATTCAATCTCTCTTCCTCGTTCTCTGATTCTATTATTGGCAACCGGTTTTCTGTATCGTTTATTTCGTTTTCTTCGCTACTGTTGAATTCGACGTCGGTTAATCCACTATCTGTGCCGGTTCCTGTTGCTGCTGTAGTTGATACTCTGGTGTTGACGCTTCTGCTGTAACGAACTTTTTTCTTTTCTTCTGTTTTTAATAAACTTTTTTCTCTATTCTCTTGGCTTTTGCTTCTCGTATAGTTGCTGATGCTATCAATGTTTACGGTTATTCGTTTGCTTGACTGGTTTCTCTTCTCTTGCTTTGGTTGCTTTGAACTTCTGGTTGCTTATTACTCGTGGCTACTCTGACGTTTATTCCAAATTCTTTTCTGCTCGTTTATTCAAGTTTCTTTGTTATCACTTTGCTTTGTCGTTTGCTCTGAAATATTTTCTCCTTTGCTTTGCTTTGCACTTGGCTTGGATTGCTTTGTTTGACTATTGATTCCTAAAAATAAATAACACTCCAATATTCTATACTCTATACCAATTTCTCCTCCATTTACCATACTATATACGTTATTATCCCTTGTTCGCATTTATCGTGGTGGTCTTCTTCATCTGACTCACCCCCCTCAGTTTAAGTCTATTTTTAATTATCTATACCTCGTAATAATTATCTATTAATCTCGTATCAATTATCTATATAGTCTTATCAATTATCTATATAGTCGTATCAATTATCTATATCATAATGTCAATAATAAAATCATCATATTCACACTCTCAGTCAATCCATTAATTATTTTTCCTATGTCTCCCAAAAAATTCATTTGCTTAATCCTCAATCGCTGGCGCTCTATGCCCTCTATAATTTCCGTTGGCTCTTCGGCCTTTGGCTTTAACTCTTTTACTGGTCATCTGTGACCTTAATATCTATTCCTATTCATATTTCATCTTTATTCATATCATATCTTATCTGGCACTTTATGGCCTCGAATCATAGTTATATCTCATCTGGCACTCTATGGCCTCTAATATCTAATCATAATTGTATCTCATCTGGCACTCTATGGCCTCTAATATCTAATCGTAATCATATCTCATTTTTACTGTTTAATCTAATCATAGTCATATCCTATCGATTTCATCTTTACTCATATGCATATTCATCTTATTCATATTATCTCTCATTGTTTCACCGGACTTGAGCTCATCAGTGACTTTTGGGTATATTTGAGGCCTCACACTGACTCTCAAGCCATGGCGTCTTTTGGCCGCGCATTCTTCCGGTTACGCTTTACTCACCGCCATTCGGATATTTGACACTCGGTGTGGGATCCGGGTTGTTGTACCAAATTCCTCGCTGGGCAATAAAAAAAACATTCCCTTGGTACTCGGTGTGGGATCCGGGTTGTGTACCTCGAAGAATATAAAAGTATGGAAATGCCTAGACGTTCAATCAAGTTCCAAAAGCGGTTTACTTGATTTCCCGAATAGTGAAAAGAAAAGGAAGCGATTAAATATAGGCGCGGAAAATTTCTAATCCCTGCCCGCCTCTGCAATCAGATTTCCCGGCTCAATTCGGCCGCCCTCATCTGACCTGTCGGATTTCCCGGCTCAATTCGGCCGCCCTTATCCGACCTTAGTAGGACATTTTGAGTATGAACCATTTACCGGTTAGTTCACATCTCACCTACCGTTTGGCCCCCGATACTCGGTGTGGAATCCGGGTTGTTGTATCGAGTTCCTCCCAGCAATAAAAAAAAATCGTTCGACACTCGGTGTGTGATCCGGGTTTTTGTATCGAACGGCTCAGTGCCATCAGTCCCTTGGCTGATAACAACCTGAACACGACAGTCCGTAGCTGTCCTCTGGTGCCTCACCACCAGCTAGGGAAAAAAGAAGTCATCTCTAGGTACCTTTAATCAAAACTACTAATTCCGTTCCGTGTACACTCTTTCTCTCACCTCTTGGTCTATCTATTCACTCCCCCCTTCAAAATTTGTGGTAATCGCATCAACAAGCTCCCCAAAAGAGGTGATCAATCTCTCGCCGGTTACTTGCTGACATACGTGACTTGGCCTACCAGTTCCTTTCTCAGTAGGGTTGATCAGGGTTTCCCTTGGGTGAGCGTACTATCATTAGATAGCTCAGGTTAACCATTTTTTCCTCGTCCTATCTCATATAATATCAATAAATATAATATCAATAAAACAAAAAGAAGCATACGCTAGGAAACTCGGTTGTCGAAATTTTTCCGTCCAATTATTTGTGTCTCTGTGCATGTGTTTTAATTATTTCCCTAATTCGGCTTTCATGTATTTGGTCTATTACCTTTATTTATCGTTGTCAGGTTATTATTTTATCTACGAACACTGCATATTTATTTTTACGTTATTTTTTCACAAACTCATTTATTTCACCATCTGATAATAATTCGAATAATGGACAATACACATTTATTTCATATCATAACAATTCATGGAAAGTAAACAATTAGTCTTTCCTTTATCTTTCGTTGGCATAACATGCAGTGCGACTCTTGTGCGCATCCATAACAATAACTCAGGTGTCCGCAAGGTATCACCATTACTCGTGCTTCCTCTGTTTTGCACGCATAACACTCCACATAAGCCTTAGTTTGTTTTTTCATTGTTGTTGTAATCTCGTCCTCAATATTTTCGACCTTTTTCATTAACTTGTTCCAGCTTTTCCCAAATTTGGTTATGTCCAATCTCATGGATAGGATTTCATATATCCTTTCGGTTGTTACATCTTTATCAATATCGAGCAATTTTATTAATATGCAATGTTCGTCGGAGTACAGGTTGGAAATCGTTGATATCTCCTCTTTAGCTCGTTTAATTAATTTTTGTTTGTTGATTAGTTCCTCTAAGTTATCGTTTTCGATGTTTAGGATACCCTTTAGTTTTTCTATAATTTTTGTTGGTTCCATCTAAAATTATTAAATCTCTTTTAATTACCCATTAAATCTATTTAAATACTAATTAACTAAATTGTATGTTATTCATTCAACTCTTAGTTTAATATTCTGTTTTAATAAGCTATTACTTTAATTATTATAATTACCCGTTGTAATTTATTTTATTATCGTTTTATTGTTTTTCCCGTTTGTCGTTATTCCCCTTACTTACCCCATTTCATTTTATCCCGCATTTTGCCCTTTTAATTATATGTTGTTTGCTTATGCGTCTTGTCGTGTTGTTGGTATCTTACAAGGGTGTTGTGTCGTCAAGTATTGATGGATGTTGAATGCTTTGGCGTTGCTGTCTATGTAACTTTAATGTCCGTTTGGTTCCTTGGGGTTTTTGCAAAACAATCGTTGTATTAATGGGTTGGTTGTTTTATTGTAGTCAGCGTGGTTGGTTTTCCTTGTTTATATCGTTATCTTGTAGTCGGGTTGTTCGTTTTTCATCAGTTATTCTCTGGGTTTTTGTTTCATGACGTTCTCATTTCTCTGGGGTTTTGTAATATGTCGTCTCAATATTTCTATTTTGCTTGTATTCCTTGGGTTCTTTGTAAAACCAGTCATTTTATGAGCCCCCCAAATTTGTATCTCGTAGTCGGGTTGATCGCTTTTCATCGATCTTTACAATTTCTCATCCATCTTTGCAATCGGTCTTTACATTTTAAAGTTCCACATGTTTTCATCTCTCTGGGGTTCGGCAAAATGCCGTCCCGACATTTTCTGTTAAAAAGATAGTTATGCTTTATGTCCCCTCGCTTGTTGTACAAGAAAATCATTCTATCCCGGCTGAGCCCCCAAATTTGTATGGTGGGTTACAGGGTTTCAACTCTTGCTTAACTTTATGGCTACCCTAGTAACGCCATACAAAATGTTGCTGATCGCCACTTGGCACCCGTTGCTAGGCAACGTTGGTAATGTGTTCAAGTGGTGGAATGCCCGCAAAAATTGAGTACCATATGCTAGTACTATAGTTGCTCGGACAATCCTCGGGTTCACGAGCTGTCGATAGAAGACCTATGCTCGCTTTACATTGGTCCCTTAATTATAGACTGATTGGTGTAGGTGAATTCGAGTCTAACCCATCATGACCGACTACATAAGAGCTAGTTTATTTAATGAACAGCAAAAAAATGTATATCAATGGTCAGTTAATTCGATCGACTTGCTGCTTGTGCGGCTCGGCGTCGGGCCCGTTCCTTGCGTCCCGGCCGGCGGATGGTTGGTTGGATAGCTGTCGGTTTTTGGCCTGGTGCGGCTTCATCAATGACGCGTTGACTTGATAGTTGGGAAGGGGCGAAGATGAGCGGATACGTTACCGCTTCCCCTTCCCGACAGGCTGCTAGGGCAACTTCTAAGCCCCTGATCTGTGTATGCAGACTCCGATTGAGCTGGCGTTCTTCGGCCCAGCCTTTTGAGCTGCGGTGAGACGTTGGTAGAGAATCTTCGTTCGTTTGGGGTCTAAACAGGTCGCCTTGACCTGTTGCACTTCGCGAGTTAACTGCAATATTTGGTCGAGTAGCTCCGCGTTCGCCTGTCTAGCGCGGGCTAACTCGTTCTGCATTAATTTCAGGGCCGACATTTCTATAAAGAAAACATATCAATTTTGTCTAATAAGGGGAACTCTAATTATTTCAAACATAATCGTAGCAGAAAACTTATGAAAAACAAAAATTTCTAAGATGATAATTCATTATAATTCATCATTAATAACATCAATAAGATACAAATGTTAGTCATGCTTGTGTCTGGAGGTTCAGGACTCTTCGAGAAATTTCCTGACTCCTTCTTCCGGCGAATAACCGGGAATGATGGGCACTGGTCGTCGGAGGTTGCGTGCCGGTCGAGCTGGGTACGTTTCTGCGATACGTCCGACGAGGACGTCCTCTTCAACGTTGGCGAGGTACATCCTCGCCTTCACCACCTGTAGGTCGACCTCTTCTTGGATCTTCTCCCACTGAGCCAGTAGGCTTCGAGCCTGGCCGACAATCTCCTCGGCAGGATACTGTTCCTCATCTGGTCGGTGTGGGTCATTTCCTCTGCCCAGTATTTGCCATAGCGACGGGCACGATCGTTTCGGGCGCGGCTCGTCGAGAGTCATCGGTGGGCGCGCTCGTTTCCAGGCTCGGCGCCATTCATCGGCCTCTTGTTTCGAAATCAGATTCGGCAACATGAATTCTGCTGAAATAAGTAAACGTCATATATTCTCTCACTAATTTGTAAGGACATTAAATCAACAATCTCGAGTTCATGTAATCTTAAATCATCCGGTAATTCTAGGGGATACATTGACTGGTTAAATTAGCGTTCAGTGAACTTGATAGTCGAGCTGGAATGGTAAGGATTATTGTGATGAAATGACTGGGTTCATGTTCTGGTGATTTCCATAGTTCTTTCATGCTGAAGAAAGGTGATGGGGGCAGAATATGTAATGTATGTCTATGCGACTTAGTTATTTGAGATCTAATTTCATTTAACGTTACTGCTGTTGGGGAAAACATTCTCGCGTCGGTTATATGCGTTAACGTATTTAATAATAGTCGTTGCAATTATTAATGCTCATCGTAACTCCCAACAGTTGTTGCAATTATGAATGCCTATTCGAGATTATCCACAGTTATTGTAATTATGAATGTTTAACGAACTTATCAACAGTTATTGAATTATTAATGTTTATCGAAATTATCAATAGTTATTGTATTTATTAATGTTTAACGAAATTATCAATAGTTATTGTAATCATTAATGCCTATCGACATTGTCGTAATTATTGATACTTGACTCGTCTATTCATTCCTCCAACGGAAATGATTATTTATATTTCATCCTTTCTCTCGATGGTAAATTATCGGAACGGATGTTTCTTGCGATGGTCAATTGTCGGAACGGATGTTTCTCGCGATGGTCAATTGTCGGAACGGATGTTTCTCGCGATGGTCAATTGTCGGAACGGATGTTGGAAATGCTTGATTCTTATCCGATCACGACATCCGTCCGTGTTTTAATGGTTGATAGTTCGTCGTATTCAATTGTGCGAATCTACTAATCGAAATCCACTTTGTCTATTACTCTAACGGTTGACGTTGGCATTAATCTGGGTCTAGTTTGTGCGTTCGTTTAAGCCGTCGGTACTGTCTTATCGGGATTTTGTGGTTAGGTAATCTGTTTTTATTCTCTTACTAATTAATTTAATTGTCCATGGTTTTGAGGAACTATGCTGGCTGCTTACGACAACTTTTCGGATGTGGTCAATCGTTGATGGTTCTCGATGTTATTCATAAATTAAATTGTATCGGGAAAATTAACCGTTGGAATTCATGTTGAGGGTTGGCTAGAATGAAATTACGGAATTATAAAACTATAGTATTGTGTTAGTCGGTCGATTTAATGGTTGGAAAAAATTTCTCTTTAGTTCAAGGCAATAAATGTTCTCCATTTTATTGTTGATTTTAAAAACTTTTCATTTTTATTGGATCTCTTCGTGCTGGAATTTATCGATGTTTGGTGATATTTGTATCTTATTTATGTGGAGATTTTAAAGGTATTATAATTATTTCGATTAGAAGTAAAATACAGATTTCATTGTTTTCATTCTTTAACTTCAACTACTAAACGTCTGACTAACGGAGCATCTCATTAATTCAGCCAACATCTTAGTTTAAAACGTGAATTTCTCTTACTTTCCCCTAATCTATTTGGATTCTTATTGGTGGATTACTTTATTACTCAGTGGGAATTGGTTTAACTTTCTCGAAATTTATTGGATCAAATTTTCCGATCGATCATTCTGAGTTTTCCTTACTACTTTCCTTAGAGATTTTGTTTTTGTCGTTAACTTAGGTTAATCTACAGATGGGTTAATCAATTTTAATAAACTAATTCCAACGTTTGACTTAATAGCTTTAAGTTTTACTTTCCTTTTACACCAAAGTTGTGAGAGTTTTATCAAAGTTTATCTTATTACTACGCAAGCTGCTTTAATTTTTATCAAGGACTTGATCTAAGTTAAACCCGTGAGTCACATAAATTCTTTAACCATCATTTTATTTAAATCCAATTGAATTAAGAAAATATATTTTTTTTTTTTAATGAAAACTTTTTAACTCGATAGATAAAATCAGTTTAAGGGACTCACTGGGTTGCTTACAATATTGGTATTTTATTTTTTTTAAATGTAATTAAACGTACTACTAATTAAATTATTTTCCAATATCAGTTCAAATCACCGAATGATATATTCATTAGTATACCTTTACTATATTATTAAATTTAATCAAAAATTATTCGTAACTGATTTTAAATTTTATCCGCAGTTTAATCTAATTTACACTATGAGATAATTGTAATTAATTTATTTTTAAATCCATAATTTAATTTAATTCTAATCAATTTATCCGTAAGATAATTTAAGTTAATGATAATTATTTCGAAAATAAATTCAATTCAGTACATCAATGATCAAATTAATTCAAATTATTAATCCTGGTTAACTCTATCAACGACTTTAGTTTAGTTTATCCCCGTACCTTTTCCTTTTAATAGATCCTAGGCGCATTTGTGTTTACATTATATTTATTGAGTGCCCACTGGACTACTCGGTGTGATAAGTTTAAGCCGTGTGTAAGGTGATTTTAGGTCGATTTTTCTGAATTGAGAAACGAGGAAGCAGTCAGAGACTTCTTCCTTATTCCTCGCTTCAGCTATAGGGATAAATATTTACGTTACGACCGTTGCGTTGCGCACGCTGAGTCTTCACGGGTGCATATCATTGGCGATTGTCCACGCTCTTACATGCGTCTGCACTGTGTATATTTTACTTTCTTGCGTGATGTGTCGGCTGTGGGCCGGAAAAATTTCGACGTATTTAAAATCATATAAAATAAGTTATATATGGTGGGTTACAGGGTTTCAAATCTTGCTTATCTTCCCGGCGACCCTAGTAACGCCATACAAAAGATTGCTAACTGCCACTTGGCACCCGTTGCTAGGCAACGTTGGTAATGTGTTCAAGTGGTGGACTGCCCGCAAAAATTGAGTATCATTAGCTAATACTATAGTTGCTCGGACAATCCTCGGGTTCACGAGCTGTCGATAGAAGACCTGCGCTCGCTTTTACTTATTGGTCCCCTTGCGTCTAAATTTCTATCGTCTATCCAGCTGGTTTATCGGCGTTAGATTGAAAAGACAAAATGGTTGGTGGTTGTATTTAATCCCTCACAATTTTATTTTATTTATAAAAAAAAAAACTTTATTAGTACGTAAATGAAATGAGAGATGTACGGAAAATAATATATTTAACAATAATCTATTTAAAAGTGCATTGATTGGAGAGTCGAGCGGCTCGGCGCTTAGCTCGCTCCTTGCGACCCGGTCGTCGACTGGATGTTGAAGGAATTGTTGGAGTAGGGTTTTCGACAGGGGTTGGCATTGCGGATGGGGTCGGATTCACTTCTCGGTATGCTATTTGAGCCGGGCGAAAACTAGAGGGTAGGTTACCGCTGCCCCCTCTTGACTAGCGGACAACGCTACCTCTAGCCCCCTGATTTGGGTCTTCAGACTTGTCACCAATTGTCTTTCTTCGGCCCACCCCTTCTGGGCCGCGGCTAACTTTTGATACAACGGCTTGACCCTCGTGGGGTTAACCCATGTAGCTTTGAGTTGTTGTATTTCCCGGACCAAGTGTATGAGTTGATCGTGGAGATCCTTGTTTGTTTGTCGCTCCCGAGTTAACTCGTTTTGTAACAACTTTACGGGATCCATTTCTAAAAATAGCATGAGTGAATTGGATGGCGACTAATGCAAATATGAGTAGTTTTATTTAAACAATTTTTCAAAATGAAAATTATGATAATGATAGAAAAGATGAGACAGAAAAAAATTTTTGTTCTTGAATCGGACACAATGTCACTAACAATAATCAATGTCTACATCAATAACGTCTACTCCTCCGCGAAGAATCGCTTAATCCCCTCTTCCGGAGCATATCCCGAGACTACGAGCACCGGTCGTTTAAGGTTTCTGATCGGTCTGGGAGAAGGCGGGTAGCTGTCGGCCAGTCGTCCAGCCGCTATGTCATCTTTGACATTGGCCAGGTAAGATGTGGCCCATGCCACGTCAGCTTCGATTTGTCGCTGTTGCTGTAGCAGGCCGTCCAGGAGCTCTTGAGCCTGCAGTAAAATATCTCGCGACGGATTGGGTTCGTCCGCCGTCTTCCGAAAGCGCTCCATGAACTTGTCCGGCGATATTTCCTCCGTTTGTTCATCTATAGGCACCTCAGGATATCGTTCCTGGTATACCCGACTCCAGGCTTGTCTCCACTGTTCCACAATGTGAGCGGGCATATCGATCATGGTTCTAGCGTGTCCTGAATTAAAATATATGTTTACTCCATCCCTCTCCGTATTTTTAATAGTTTGCAAAAATGAAATTGTTCTTGTCCTGTATGAGAGGACTTGCTAGCTTGCATCTACCTATATTAGGTGTCTGAGTATCTTGTGAGTAAAGTAGCTGGTAATGCTGCTAATCTTGTGTCGTGCGTTAGGCCAAAGGAATCTTGCGGTTTGGTAAAATAATATGGTACTGCGTCTGTCTTATATGGGGGTATGTTAATAGCCTAAAATTCGCGTGTGTATCCGTTCATTTAATAAATGTACCAATTTTTATCACCTCAGCTTAAGGTATTTTCAATGCAAACCGACAATAAAATGGCTATGTATCGAACTATTGCGCAAGCGATTATTGTATTTAGGTTTTAGTTTATTGTCGAAATCGTTGACGGGATTCTTGATTATCAAATTTCAGAGCGGAAACGAAGTGATTGATTTCCGGTGATTGACGAATTCTAATCAGACGGCATGAACCGGACATCGAATTCGGTTCATCAATCACGGTGAATTACCGGATGTGACAAAGATTTGTTAGATTTCAATACGCCAGAATGTTTATTTTAAACGGATAAAGTTGTTTATCCGGTTTGTTCATATTTATTGCGAATTCTCGTATGAACTTTTCAAGTAGGTGAAAATACTTTATTAACATCATTTAATTTTCTCGTTTGAGGATCATTAGTTATCGGGTTGCAGATCGGAGTTTTGGGTCAAGAATATTCTGGAAACTTTCTCTGCGTTCATTGGGGGACGCGGTCATCTCATTACCATGGTCAAACAAAATCAGTGGTAGGTATTTTCTCAGGGTTAAGTTAGTTAGTTATTAATCGCTTTATTTTTAGGGTTCGCAATTTATCGACGCACAATTTTTTTGGGTGATTACCACTCTGTTAATGCTGAGTTCGAAGTATTCCTCGTGATCGTTCTGTGCCCTCGTTCGACGATGGTTTTGTGTTTTACGGGAGGAATCAAATCGCTTCATTTTCAAATTTCTTATTCTAATCAATAAATTCTTTGATCATTTGGTTTTAAATTAGTTAATCGTGACAATTTCATCTATGGTTGACCTCATTAAACGAATAATATAGATGTTTGTTCGGGTAATTATTCATTTTTTTTAATCCCTGTCTCAATTCCGTGATCATCAAGTCAAAGGTCCCTCTTTCTCACTTCGTGGCTTCGTTGCATTCGTTTACATATGAAATTTTTCATTACTCAAGCGTAATCGAACGTTTGTTGATGGATCAATTGGTTATACCCATAATTCTCTGCATGAACTTACAACAATCTCTAATCCACATGGGCTGATTTTAGTTATGAAATTTCATCAAGAAGGACCTTACCTGCTGATCACGAAACTGATTCGATTTTAAAATCATTTTTGTTTAATACAATACGCTTAATTAACAGTTTTGGTAATTCATAGTTTTTATAAGTTATTTCTTTTATTTGGATATTTATTTTTCAGTATACATATTTTGTAGCTACTTATCTGGTTCGAACACTTGTTGTTATGGTGAAATGAGTTAAGGAGTTAGATCTCCGTTACGTTGAATAACAATTATCCATTAAATGACTACTTGGTTTAATAAATTGACGAGTCAAATATTTTTACAGAATTCTTTGTTTCTTTACGGTACAATTTTACTTTAAATGGTTGAGTGAAAATCAATGGATTGTTATTAATGGAATTTTTTAAACTACGGTATTAACTTTATTTATATTACTCAAATTAACGTCGACGAAGTATTTACTAAATGAATGATATTCAATTAAAAATTGATGAATTATTAAATGAACGCTTAATGAATTACTTTTCCTTTCTTTAAACAATACTAAATGAGTTATTTATCAAATGAACATTTTAACGAATTAATAATCAATTTACAATCGCTGAATTACTTATCAAATCAATGCTTTAATGAGTTTACTTTAAGCCATAATTAAGTTAAAATCAGTGAATTATTTATTAAATGATTACTTAATTTACGGTACGACACTTCAATAAGTTGAATATCTTTACATTAATCAATTAGAATTGATGAGTTATTTATTAAATGAGTACTTGATTTAATGAATTGAATATCTTTATATTAATCAATCATAATCGATGAGTTATTTATTAAATGGATACTAAATGTTTTTACATTAATCAATGAGAATCAATAAATTATTTATTAAATGATCTCTATCAATTTATTTGACTCGCAAATTTAATTTTTATTTGAAATGTTAGTTTGAATTATAACAACGATTTCCATTTAATTAACCCCCGTTCCAATCCCTTTTAATAAGCCTTAAGCGCATTTTGTGTTTATATTATATTTACTGAGTGCCCACTGGACTACTCGGTGTGATGATTTTTAGCCATGTGTAGTATGAGTTAAGTCGATTTTACAGAAACGAGGAACGAGGAAGCAATCGAATGACTTCTTCCTTATTCCTCCTTTCATCTATAGGGATAATATTGACGATCCAACTCTGCGTTCCGCACGCCGGGTTTTCACGGGCACAGATCATTGGCGATATTCCACGCGCTTACACGAATCTGAATTGTGTGTAGATTTTATTTACTTGCATTATGTTTCGGCTGTGGGCCGGAAAAATTTCGACATATTTTAATTAACAAATTATAGATATATATGAAACAAATTATACATAAAAAAGTTTATTAATTATAAGAAAATATAACAAGTTACCCTTCCAATTCATAAAAAATTTGCATACATTCACATAATAAACCAAATGCCTCTCTTCCCACGCCGACGTCCGAGCAGAGCTCTACAGAGATGCAAGACACGGGGCGTGGAAAGAGAGTTCCAAAATCAATGATTCTCACCTAAAATTCTGAAAATAGATTTAAAGGATTCAAATAATTTGAAAACACGGAGTAATTTCAAAATAGTTTCTAGTCTTAAAAATGGTTTAAAACTGGTTTAAAACTGGTTTTCGAAAAATGGTTTTTTTTTTAATGTGAAAATGGATCAGTATATATACCTAAATTTTTGGTGTGTAAAATTTGATGTAGTAAAACAAAATTCGACCTTGTTGTTTTCTAGCAAATTCTAATATTTATTTTTATTATTTTTTGATTTATTTTAATAATTTTTTAGTTAGAATTTTATTTGAATTATTACTAATTCAAATTTTCCGATTTAAATCTTGCTTTAATGAACTTTAACTGATTTTTCCAATTTCGTCGAATTTGTCGTGTTTTCTTGCTATATTTGTGTAGGTATCGTGCGGATCTTGGTGCATTTTGTTTTATTTTATTTTATTTTTATGTTTCTTAATTTATATTTAATTCTTTTATTTCTCAGATTTTATATGGTTTAATTGGTGTTTTGAGGTTTTATTTAAATTGCGTGTTGTGTTTGCGTGTGTGTTTCTGATCCATTTAAACATTTTGAAGGCCGTTTACGTTTTGGCCCAACATATATATATATGAAACAATTTATGCATAATAATGTTTATTAATTATATAAAACAAAAATAACAAGTTACCATTCCAATAAAAATAGCATAAATTCATACAATAAACCAAATGCCTCTCTTCCCACACCGACGTCCGAGCAGAGCTCTACAGAGATGCAGGGTACGGGGCGTGGAAAGAGGGTTCCAAAATCAATGATCCTCACCTAAAATTCCTAAAAAATTCAAACAATGATCTCGAACAGATTTAAATGTTAAAAACGATTCAAATAATTTGGAATATTCCGAAAAAATAGTTTTAAACTAGTTAAAATAGTTTTGGTTAAAATGGTTAAATGGTTAACTTTAATGTGAAAATGGATTAGTATTTATACCTATTTGTGTGACGTGTGAAATTTGATGTAGTAAAACAAAATTCGACCTTGTTGTTTTCTAGCAAATTCTATTATTTATTTTTATTATTTTCGATTTATTTTTATAATTTTTTATTTAGAATTTTATTAGAATTATTACTAATTCAAATTTTCCGATTTAAATCTTGCTTTAATGAACTTTAACTACTTTTTCCTAATTTTGTCGAATTTGTCGTGTTTTCTTGCTATATTTGTGTAGGTATCGTGCGGATCTTGGTGCATTTGTTATTATTTTAATTTATTTTTTATGTTTCTTAATTTATATTTAATTCTTTTATTTCTCAGATTTTATATGGGTTTAATTGGTGTTTTGGGGTTTATTTGAATTGCGTGTTGTATTTGCATGTGTGTTTCTGATCCATTTAAACATTTTGAAGGCCGTTTACGTTCTGGCCCAACAATTAGATCGACCAAAAACGAGAACCATAATGCTATTATCAGGAGTAGATACTCAAAAAATGAGGAAAATAATCAAAGAAAGGTTAGCTAATAATTTGGAATGGTACGACTCGACACAAGCAGTAATTCGAGCAATTAAGCGATATCAAGAGAAACCTAAAGAGAATCGAGACAAATCAATAATAAAAGAAGCTATTTTGGAGCAGTATCAATGTGTGACATGTTGGCAGAAACATGTTGAAATAATTTATATGCCTTGTGGACATATGGTCACATGTGAAGCATGCGGGATAAAAGTTGATATATGCCCAGTGTGTAGAAAGCCGATCAACGGGCGGATCAAAGGATTCCGTTTCGCTGATCAGTAGATAGAAAACGAAAACAATGTGTAAAAAGTGTAAATAAAGATAAACGTAAAAACAAAAAATTATAAAAACTCAAAACCACAAAAATACGAGATGATGTAAATTATGATAAAATTTTGAGATGATCGAAAAGAGAAAATAATCAATTATTAATATTCAGAATTACAATGAACCAAAACGAGACGATAAACCAAAAGATAGAGAAAACTGTAACAGAGGACAAAGAGTCAAGAACCGAAAACCAATCCGAGCAACTAAAAGAGATTAAAGAGGAATGGCAACAAAGGTCGATGAGATTAAAAGAAATATTAACATCAGTAGAAGGAGAACTACTGAGAGATACGTTAAAGATAAAGATGATAAGAGAAGAATTAGAACAACAGACAATGAATTCCGAGGGAAATAATGAACCATATCAAGGACGAGAAGAGGAACTAGTAAAAGAATCGATGCAGAACCAAACCAGAATCATAAACCAAAGAAAGGAGATCAGAATGTTAGAGCAGGAGAAGCAGGATCAACAAAGTGAAATCGAAAGATTGCGGGAAGTGATAAAAGATAAAGAAGCAGAAATACGAGAGGAAGGAGAGGAGACTATAAAAATTATACAGCAAATGCAGGAGGAAATTGGGCAAATTAGCACCCAATACCGAATAGAGAAAACCAAGAGAACCCATTTGGAACAAGCCTAAGAATGGGCAAAAAGACAAGCACGATATTGGAAAATCAAATGGACAGAAGATAGAGAACAATCAAGAAGTAACTGGGAATCGCGGATCAGACATTATATTCAGCAAATAGCCGAGGAAGAGGACCGAACAAGAGCTTATAAAGCTAAATGGGAAAATGCAAAGATCGAGATCAACAACCTAAGAAATCAAGGACCAAAACCATCAAAGAAAATTAGAGAGCCCAGAGACGATAGACAGGAAAGAATGGTGATCCAAACAACAGGAGAAGCGAGAAAGTGGAAAGACAAGTATAGATTGTCGAAAATCGAGAATGCGATGCAATGGGAACATATACAAAAACAAGATCACGAAATAGTATGGCAACAAACGAGAATGAAGGAGATGCTAATAGAACAAGAAAAGACTCTTAAACAGAGACAGATACAACAAATAAAAACGGAAGACAAAGAAAAGTGGATCAAATCAGAAGCAAGAAGATGGAAGAACCAGTACCAAGAAGCCAAGAAAGAGATAAGACTGTTACCCAAAAATATATTGAATATGGAAGATTGGGAGCTATGGGAACAAGTCGAAGTACAGAAAGAAACAATTGAAGAACTGAACGAAGAAATCCAAACTATGGGATATCACGAACGAGCCAGACAAAACAATTTAAGAAGGCTCAGGAAAACCGACAAGGACCTCAGAAAATGGATTGATCAGCTAAATCAAAAGATAACGGAAACCCTACACGAACAAACGGATGAAAGACGGCAAAATCAACAATTAAACGAGAGGATAACAGAACTCCAGCAAGAGGTGAACGGACACCGAGGAGTTGCAGTATTTAAAGAAATTCAGTTGAGACACCAACATGAAGTTAACGAACAGCTGAAAGGACAAGTTGAAACAGAGATCAAAACGATAAAGCAAGGATATGAGGAAAATGAACAGAATCTGAGAAAAGAGATTGAAAAATTAAAAGCGTTGGAAAACACGCATCGATTAGAAATGCAAGTAGAGGAATTAACTGAAAACGCAGACTATCTTGCCTATCTCTTAGACGAAGAGATACAAATATCAAACGCCTTGCGTGAAGAGATAAATACCCTGCAGAACCGACCACCAATCCTGCTTATGCCGTTATATCCAACTGAAGTTCTAAACCAAGTACCCGCCGAACCCGATGAAGGATTCGGAGAGACGGACGAAACGATAGTGTAAATTTAAAGAGGAAAAATTGTAAAAAGTGTAAAAAGATAATAAAAATAATAAAAATGATGAAAAACAAAAAATTATAACCAATGTATATTTAGCATGAATTCGAACGAAATAGAAATCCGAATGAATCTGGAAGACGGAAAATACATACCAAGCCCAATTCAATTAGTAGAACCAATCGAACAAGACCCACTGAGGTATTATAGTAAAAGATGGAGAGCCGAAAGGAAAGAATGGCAAGAGCTAGTGGAGGAGCAAGAATCAGAAATCGCCCGGATACATCAACAGTTAATACAGTCAAAACAGCTAGGTAATATGATAAAACGAAAGCTAACATCCAGCATGGGAGAAAACAGAAATCAAAAGAGAGAAAATGAACGATTAAGACGAGAACTAGCCGAAATAAAGACTCGTGTAATCCTGGAAGATTATTGGAAAACCGAAGCAGAACGAATGAGAGATAGCAGAAAAAGCGAACAAAGATACGTAATACAACTAGAAGACAGTTGTAAAGAAGCCAGAGAGATAAAAGAAAGTCATCAACAAGCTCAGGACGAAATTAAAACATTAACAGAACAGCTCCAGGAAGCGAGACGAAAGCTGGAAAAACAAACAACCAAACGAGTCAACTATAAACGTCAACTTAAAAGAAAGCAAGCGAAAGAAAGAAATCTCCAAATGAAAATCCATAATCAACAAAGAATAATTAGAGAAAACAAAGAACGACTAAAAGAACTCCCGAAAATAACCGAGCGATTAATAAGAGCCTAAGTCCTAATAATGAGATTTTCAGAAAACAAAACTAAAGAGGAGTGCGAGAGACACTCAACCCTAGAAAAAGAGAAAGAGTAAAAAGGGCTAAACTCCACTGTAAATAGATGAAACAATCTTGTAAATAAATAAAAATTGACTATGTATAAAAATAGAAAGTATGAACCCAAATCTGTGGATAATAATGATGATAATAATGAGAAAGTGTAATACTGAGAACCCGTTGGAAAAATGCGAGAAATCCCAACCCTTCAGAAGAGAAGACAGCACCTGTGCCGATTTTAAAGAAATTTGTAGTAATCCCAATAATGAGGAATGTCAACAAATAAACCTCCAATGTATACAATGCCCTACAAAAGAAGACAAGGACGAATTAAAACAGAATATCGAGAAAACCCAAACAATGGTACAAACCCTACTAAAAAATAATGAAGAGATAGCCAATATAAAAAATGAGAACCGTGAGATAAAGAAAACCCTAGAAACCCTCATCAGACAAATTCAAAGAAAAGCCAAAACAAATCCCAATAATAAACCAATCCAAGAAATTCAAAAGATCGTCCTATCAATTAAAAAACAACCAGGAAAACAAGTGGGACAGAAAAATGAACCCAGTACAACAAGTCTATCAATCGAACTTATACTACCGATTAGTATAACTTCTAACATGATACTCCTAATATGCTGTCTCATCCTCGGCCTAACAAAAAACAAGCAAAGGCAAAATACCCCAATTCAGAAACTCAGAAGAATGTTCAACCCAATCCAAAATACCAATCAAGTTAGCAAAACGACAAGACTCTCGCAGATTTCCATCAATCACCTTTCAAGATCAACCCAGCTCGAAAGCGAAACCCAAGCCGTCAGCGATTCATTCGAAAACAAATACAACTGAGTAACAGTAACTGATGTTGATTAGAACTGATTCTCCTAACTCGAACTGATTTACATTGATTCGAACTGATTTTACTAACTCATACTGATCTACAGTGATTTGAACTAAGATTGATTTACATTGATATTGAACTACACAATTGATATTTGATTATGTACTGTAGCCGGACCTTAAGTCCATCTTTGCCTTGATGATTTAACCTTACCGTAGAAACTTTTTATGAATGTGAATATTGAAAAAGGAATTGTGTGTATTATTTTGAAATCAATTGAAATTGCGGGTCGCAATTTTACGGACCCCCGAGTGTTTTATGTTGGGCCACAACGTCAACGGCCTTCAAAAATGTTTAAATGGATCAGAAACACACACGCAAAAATAACACGCAATTTAAATAAACCTACTGAAACATCAAGTAAACCATATAAAATCTGAGAAATAAAAGAATTAAATATAAAATTAATAAACATAAAAATAAATTAAAATATTAACAAAATGCACCAAGATCCGCACGATACCTACACAAATACAACAAGAAAACACAACAAATTCGACGAAATTGAAAAAATCAATTAAAGTTCATTAAAGTGAAATTTAAATCGAAAAATTTGAATTAGCAATAATTCAATAAAAATTATAAATAAAAAATTATAAAAATGAATCGAAAAATAATAAAAATAAATAATAGAATTTGCTAGAAAAGAACAAGGTCGAATTTTGTTTTACTGCATCAAATTGCACACACCAAAAAATTAGGTATATATACTGATCCATTTTCACATTTAACTTAACCATTTTTCAAACTGATTAAAAACCATTTTTGAAAATCTAAACCGTTTCTTCGAAACAACTGTATTTTCATTTGAAATTAATTTGAAGTTATTTTGGAAAACTATTGTCAAGACTATTTTAGAATCCGAATTTTAGGTGAGAAACATTTTGGTTGGAACCCTCTTTCCACATCACGCCCATAGCATCTCTATAGAGCTCTGCTTGGCGGCGACGTGGGGAGAGAGGTATTTATGTTGTTTTATGTTCTATTTTATGCTATGATGTTTTTTCAATTTATGGAATGGTTAAAATGGGTAATTAGTTTGTTTTATAATTAATAAATATTATTAATATATATAACTTGTTTTATATGTCTTTATAAATTTTAAATGTCGAAATTTTTCCGGCCCACAGCCGACACATCACGCAAGATAGTAAAATCAACATAGTGCAGATGCATGTAAGAGCGTGGAAAATCGCCAATGATATGCACCCGTGAAGACTCAGCGTGCGCAACGCAGCGGTCGTAACGTCAATATTTATCCCTATAGCTGAAGCGAGAAATAAGGAAGAAGTCTCTGGCTCCTTCCTCGTTTCTCGATTCTGTAAAATCGACCTAAAATCATACTACAAACGGCTTAAAATCATCACACCGAGTAGTCCAGTGGGCACTCAGTAAATATAATATGAACACAAAATGCGCCTAAGGTCTATTAAAGGGAAAGGGTACGGGGATAAAACAAATTAAAATCGTTGATATAACTAATTGAAACCTATAATGTGTAATAAACTAATCATTGGTACACTAAATTAAATGGAAAATTTATTTAATGAGTAATTTATTAACATGATTAGATTAAATGATTGATTAATAATTAAAGACAAATAGCTTCTGAATTAAACTGAATTCGTTTCACTTTTGGGGAAAATTAGAAGAATTTTGCGTAAATATACCCACTTTATGGTTAAATAATTGAAACAATTAAAGTTAACGTAGTTTTCACATAGTAGTTTATGGGTTAAATAGCTCCTTGATTAATAAAGTGAATTAAAACTCGATGCTGATCAACCAAGTCATTCAGTAATTAAAGTTAGACGATTCGAATGAAAGTAAAATAGTTCCCTTAGTAAAGATCAAACTAGATTCATGAAGTTACTAGTATGATAGTTTCGTAGAATTAAAATCAAGGTAGAATAAATTAGCAGTGATGTTAATATTAAGGTAAGATCATGGAATTAAAATGAAGGTTGAATAAATTATTTGAAGCAATGATATCAATATAGTTTTATAGAATTGAAGTAAAGGTTGAATGAATTAGCGTAATAAAAGATATGCGAAAACTGAGTAACGAAACCGAACTAAGTAATTCAATCATTCCAAAACCTAAACTGAAATGATTTATAAGTTTATGATAAGGTTTTTCTAAAAAATGAAGTAAGTTCAGAGACAAAAACAAAATATATGAGTTACCGTTTAAATTAAATTAACATCATTATAAAAATCAACGTTTTAAAAATGAGAAAAAACTTTTATTTTAATAACATACAAATCGTTAACTCACAAATTAATCGAACGCATAAAAAATCCATAAGAGAAAATATTCCACTGGCATAAAGTCCGTCAAGATTTCGCACGAAAATGTAATGACTCCCTTAAAAAATGGCGATAAGATATTCAATTAATTTGCAGATTAACTTACCCGAATAGATTTTGCGACGAATTCGCCAATCGATAATTCTAAAATGAAATATTGTAAATCACCGGATGCAACCATATAATCTTACTTCCTTTCAACCGTTCAAATCGCGATATCCGCCGGAAGTACACCACACCTACGTCGACGCTTCAGCGAATCGACATCCGCTCTCGCCTTCCGACGATCATTCGATTATAACATTTGATAAACAAAATTGACGTTGATATTGGATTTAGAAAATCCATAAATTTATATCATAGGATGTGACGATAAAAGTTGCTAGGTTTAACGACAAACTTTATATTGAGAAACCTAAAAATGAAAGTTAAATAAATGAACAAAATAAAATAGAATACCGGTACGAAATCTTTAAAATCCCTACTTACATTCGACGCTACCCCATAGCCGCTATCCCTAAAATCAACTCGACCATTTCTTGCTATCATCTTGCTTAATAAAATAAAATGAGTGGATCAATAGCCTTACCTCATGTCACCGTAATCACGCCAACATAGTTCGCCCGTATCGGAAGCACTCCAATCAGATAGAAAGCCACTAGAACTCAACAAGATTAAATCAGACGACCCACTCGACAGTGACTTAAGCCCTATTTGTTTAATAATTTAACATGATAAAGTTAATAAAGATAATAATAGAGCGTTTTAGATATGCCACACGAACAAAACACCAGACGAAGTGTAGGAAAGCAGAGTCAGTCAACAACTCAACCGACCGCGACATCAGTAGATCCGATACATCAATCATGGCAGTATCCGACTGCTTGGAGGGTATTAGATGTAGAGAAGGAACCCTGCGATATCCCAGAAAGACAATACCCAGCGGCAGAAACATACACAAACGCACAGAACCTCCTCACCCAGTGGGAAAGGGTGCAGGAGCAAGTAGATCTGCAGGTGGTTAAGGCGAGGATGTACCTTGCTAACGTGGTAGAAGACATCATCGCCGGGCGGATCGCCATCGCCTATCCACCTCGCCCAGTCCGAGATACCCGAAGACCCTACACAGTGGAGGCTCTCCAACGAAGCCTGAAGTGGTACTGTCCCGAGGAATGACTCAATACTGACAATTTATGTAGTGGATGATTTAAAATATTAGCAATTTGTGTCTTCTTTTGTTTTGTGTAATGGGAATTATTTGCAATTTTGTTTAAATGAAATAGATGACTCTTTAACTTGAGCGATAATAAATAAAAATAATCTGGTTAATTACAGCGATGTCTTCCTTACGAATCTTGCAAACGGAACTGGACCACGCGAGACAAGCAAACACAGAATTACTCGCCCAGATTATCCAATTAACGCGAGAAATGCATCATATGAAAGCAACATGGACGGATCCCGCAAAGACAAAAGCAATCTACCATCGACTCACAGCGGCCCAGAGAGGCTGGGAAGAAGAACGGCAACTCAACCAGAGTCTGCGCACGCAGATTCGGGGACTCGAAGTCGCCCTAGCGGTATGCCGAGAAGGTGAAGCGGTAACTTACCCGCTCATCTTCGCCCCAACCCAACTGCCACAGACAACCACCAAGCCAGCAGAACAGTCCATCACTACAACCAACAACCGTCGACCGGGACGTAAGGAACGTGCCCGACGTCGTGCAGCACAACTCCAAAACATCAAGCAGTAAATGATAATGTGTTTAGATCGAATAGAATAGTTTTAAACTTAGTTGAATTGTTATTTTAATATAACCGTACGCCAACATCGCCAATTCGTTCTACAGTCGATTAAGAACTAATCCTGAATAGTTACGAGGGACAGAGCAAAGCGAGCACAGGTCTTCTATCGACAGCTCGTGAACCCGAGGGTTGTCCGAGCAACTATAGTACTAGCACATGGTACTCAAGTTTTGCGGGCAATCCACCACTTGAACACATTACCAACGTTGCCTAGCAACGGGTGCCAAGTGGCGATCAGTATCATTTTGTATGGCGTTACTAGGGTCGCCAGGAGGATAAGCAAGATTTGAAACCCTGTAACCCACCAGTAGGCTTGACCATATTAGGCCGATTTCTACTCATCAGGATTTTTACATTGTATTATCAAGTTTAATTTTTTACCGGTTGTAGGTTCCATGTGCCGAATATACAAGCATTTTACCGCCTTGAAACTAGTTTGTCATAAGGGAAAGGTGAAAGATTTTATTGCAAATGCCCAATCGATGACAGTTTTCACGATATCAGGCGGAAGCTGATGAAATGTTCGATTTTTAAGGAATTTTGGGATATTTATTTTTTAATATAATTCATTTCTAAATATAATTAGCTGTTTCATGGTAAATTTTAAATTTCGAGAGTAAATTTTATTTTTGTTTAATTTATAATGATCCTCATTCATGATAAAGGTAGCTGAATATTTTAGGTTTTTTTTCAACCTGGATTAATATTTTGTTACTCCGAACTAGAATTTTGTTGAAAACCTGTTTTCTCTACTAAATTGTTAACCCGGATTCATATTCCTATGTGAAATGGTTAACGCATAAAATAATAATAACTTCAGTTTTAAATTTAGCTCTTATCGAATGTCGAGAATTTTTATTATGTCGATTTTCTCAATATCATACAACCCCTTTTGTTATCGGCTAAATTTATCTACATTATCCCGGTTTTTGATTGTTGTCGTGCAGGCTCTTATCGATGGCGCATCGGTTTTCGGAAATTATAATGAGTATCGAAGCGTTACCCGACAATCTTTAGGCTGTATTAGTAACCCCCATTCGTTCATGTTGTTATTTCAGACCGATCAGGACCTTTTGTTTGGATCTCCGTATCAGAAGCCGACCAATGGCGTCAGGCATGGAAGCGTGCCAATAAGGAGAGGTACCCCGACGTGCCCCAACCAGGAGAAAATATATGGGAGGATATGCTCCTAATAGAGAGCACAATGCAACCATTCCGGAAGGACGGACAACCAAGTGGCCCCAATCCGGCCCAAGACATCCTTGTGAGGGCCCAAGCACTCCTGACCCATCTCAAGGAGCACCAACGCAGAGTCAACTCCTTAGTTGACCGAACCAGCAGTTACCTGGCAAACGTGGAAGACGACCTCGCCTGCGGGCGACTCGCGGACGTCTATCCATCCAATCCGAGACCGACCCGCAACACGAGACGACCCGTGTTTGTCGTTCCGGGCTATTCTCCCGAAGAAGGAATAGAAAAGTTTTTTCGGGACTCCGAATCCCAGTGACTACTGAAATTCAGCTATGTAATTTTAAATAAAATATGTAACCTCTGAAAATATGTGTTTACTATTATTATTTTGTAACCAACTTTTACACCATGTGTTTGAATTAACCATATGTCTGAGAATTTCTAATAAATAAATGAGGACTTTAATATTTCCCATTGTAGTAATGGAGCCTTCACAAATATGGAAGATAGAACTAAATCATGTGAAACAAGCCAACAAGAACCTTCTCGAACAGATCCTACAGCTAACTCGAGAAGTCCAGCAAGTTAAAACCACCTGGATAGACCCCAGAAAGGTCAAATCCCTATACCAACGGCTTACGACAGCCCAAAAAGGGTGGGCCGAAGAGAAACAATTGGCTCAGAGTCTAAAGATCCAGATAAAAGTGTTGGAGGTTGCCCTGTCCGCCTGTCAAGAAGGGGCAGTGGTAACCTACCCCCTCGTGTTTGCCCCGGCTCAATTGGCATATCGTGAACCGGCGGCGACTCCAATAACAATCGCAACCCCCACCACAACAACAACCAACAGTTACCGACACGGACGAAAGGAGCGAGCGAATCGCCGAGCCGCTCGACTATTGAACAAAGATCTAACCAATACATGAATTGAGTTTACGATGTGATTTAAATATACATGTTCATATTTTTTACTTCCAATTATAATTTTCTTGATGAGCAAAACAAGGTTGCACCTATAAAAAGTTCAGAGACCTACACAGGGACCCAACAGATTAAAGCGAGCACAAGTCTTCTAACGACAGCTCGTTGGACCCAGGGATTGTCCGAGCAATTACAGCATTAGTAATAACGCTCACTTTTTTGCGGGCAATCCACCCACTCGAACACATTTCCAACGTTGCCTAGCAACGAGTACCGAGTGGTAGAAAAAAGAATAGTTATATGGCGTTACCAGGGTAAACATAAGAACGTTGGAAACAAACATCAAAACCCAGTAACCCACCAGAATTAATGAAAAAATTGAATTAAAAAATAATAATTTTAGGTAGAAATAGTTCAATTAAAAATTTAAGAAAGAAATTGTCAAATTAAATCAAGAAAATAATAAAAATTAAAGCTAGATTATACAAACAATCTCAAGGTCAAATTTTGTTTTATCGCATTAAAATTAACATGTAAGGTAAGGGTCACAAAACAGGTATATATACCAATTCATTTTCGCATAAATTTAATCACTTGTGAGGGATCACTTTTTCTCGTAAAAAGCTCTAAAGTTTTTTATCAGAAAAAACAGCATTGTATCACAATGTTCTGGAACAATCGTCTTGAACTATTATCAAGCACTATTGGAGAAAACTCTCAAAGTGAGCCTGAGTGAATATTATGCACGTATGATGGAAGTGATCTAACTATGCTATGCCAATATGTTATGAGTACAATTATATGAATTCATGAGTATAAATTTCGTTTTCTGTCCACATTTTTCCGACCCACAGCCACACAACAGCAAGTAATTAAAATCGTATATCCCTATCAAGTGGTGTAAGTGAGGTTCATCCGCCAATAGCTCGTGCCCGTGACAGACTTCGCCGTGCGTAACGACGGGCTCGTACGTCAACTCATTTCCGCTTATAGTGGCAGTGGGAAGATCGGGAATCAGTCTTTTGGCTGACTCCCTTTCATCCAACTCCCGAAAATTCAACCTAAATTTGAAAACATATCGGCCAAATCCATCACACCAAGTAGTCCAATAGGCACTCTTAAAATCTAATATAAACATACATATACCTTAGGATCAACTTTTGGTTAAAGGGAAGGAGGCTTGCGGAGATCGATGCAACAATGTATAAATTTTAATAATTAAAAACAAAATTCTATTTCACCGAGAGTACGTGTTAACCTGTACTGATAGAAGTTACGTGTTGAGTACGATAAAAATTCTAACGAGTTAGTACAACTGGATTCCAGTATGTAAACAATAAATTCATAACGCTATGATTAAGTAGAACCCAAGTACGAATAATAGTAAAGCTTTAAGTATAAATATAAAAGCACCCCTTAAAGTTACATTAATAAAATCAGAAATATTTATTTGGACCCCTTAGTTACAAGGAATATCCACTAAATCAGGTAGACTAAAAATACTAAAAGAACACTAAAAATAACAGATGAGTGCCAATTGGCGTTGAACTGTCCGATGAACTAGATATGCATAGGAAAGTAATACCCATAAAATCTCGAAACCTAGAGGTACTAAAAATCAACCCGACCCAAATAAATCTAATAAAATCAAAGACAAAAATAGCGGCATAAAAAATAACTTCGAATAACAACAACTATTACGCTATATCAGACATAAATAGAACCAATCATAAACAATAAAACAACTATTGAACCAATTTATTAGATGATAAAGCTCACTAGGTAACTCGACCACGAGCCCATAGGTCGGATCCAACGCGAGAAAAATCCTTAGAGAAATCCCGAATCAGACTCCACAGACCCTACCCGTTAATTGAGAAATTCGTAATGAAACGAATTTCACCATCACAAAAATCTACCACTAAATATAAATGAATAATTATAGAAATCATATCCAGGCAACGGAATGTAATGTTCACGATCCAGCTATTAACGATAATCTGGTATGTTTGCCAGACCTTGGAAGACAGCAACCGGATGGAATGTAATTGAATTATTAAGAAAGAGAGATCTCCACGATGTCACTGCAGGGGAATTATTGGTTGGATAGCTCCAAACGAATATACCTAATGATCATTGCGAATTCCCGTTGGAAGGTTTATTCGCATACAATATTGTATTAATGTTTCTTTTATGGAAAAAGTTAAAGGATAGTTATCATCCAATTAACGCCACAGATAATTTCCAATCCTCATCAATTAGTCATGTTTTGTTTTGGAATCATAATTGTTTGTCATTTGGGGCATTTGAGAATTTTTATTTGTATCAGAGATTGTGACAAATCAGACATTGAAAATGAAATCTTTGGAGGATTGAGCTGAAAATCCGGAATATTCGGAGATGAGTCAGTTGTAGTTAAATTTCAATTCCACGTTGATACCTAAATTTGATAAAAAAACACTAATAAAATATTACGCAATAATGGATTACTTAACCCACGTGATTTTGAACATTCACACGCTGCACAACGCTCCCAAAACTCAGTGCGTATCGCATTGGAGGAATGTAGGAGGTCTGCCAGTGGCGCATATCCGCACACCCGCTCAGAACTGTCGCTAGCGACGTAATTAATAGAAATTCTCGAAATAGCACGGCAATCATTTGTAGAGAAATTGGAAAACAGCAGCTCCAATATAGCCAATAAGTAGCGGCCACGGAAAATTTTCATGACTGTACATATCACCAGTGGTCTGAATCATTTCCGCCACAGAACCCGGTATAAATACCCAGTTGACCTGGTAATTTCCATTATTTTCTCAAGAAATGCCAAACACTAACGTAAACCGATGGAAGAAGCTGGACGTAATTCATCATGAAGTCAGTCCCACGAAGAAGGAAGAACCCCAGTATTCTCCAGAGGACCATGTGTCCGGTAAGGACCATTTTACTGTTTATATTTAGGGTTTGTGTTTAATCCATATAAGTTTCAATCAATAAATAATGTAAATTTTGTTTTATTTTTAATTCATAATAGTATTATTAATCAATAAATAGAGTAATTTAGAGCTATTTTTCATACCTGATAGGATTTCGATAAATGGATAACATCGAATGTTTTATGCCTTGTGATTTTAGGTGACTAATGGTTAAGTGTTTGGTCCGTTCTTAATTTATAAGTGTCTTTGATCCAGAATGAAATGGTTTTATTATGTTTGATCAGTAAGAGAGTAAGTTTACCTAGTCTTAAAGTATAAACACATTTGAGTAATGATGAAGTCACGTTGTATATTTTTAACCTATAGGTATATTTACTCAAAGATGAAGTCATCTTACCTAATTTTAAATCCTTCTAGGTGTATCGGATTGATGGTAACGTAAATTTCGGCTAGTTTTAAATCCTTACACGTTTTCATTTTCGCCAAAGAATGAGGTAATTTCGTTTCTTAAACCTCTGTAAATACTTATCTAACCAGGAAGTATTTTCGTTTGGTGCATAAACTATTAGGATCCTGTAATTTATAATAATGCAAGTTGAAAATACGAATAATATTTAACTTTACTAGCAGCAGGAAATTTTTGAAAATGTTGGGATGACGACAATAGAATCACTCTAACGATCCCTAGCCGATTCACCGGAAGATATCGACAGGTGCTATGGGATCGTGGTTATTTGCTCGCTACATATGGAACTCCAGAGTGGCCCCATCGAATATCAGTATCGGACCAAGATATCGAAATACCCAGCGTGGCTATCAAAAAGGAGCCTGGGCGGAATCCGGCTCGTGAGATACGGCATGAGGCCGAATTTCAGCTCCAGCAGGACGAATATTTCGAACGGAAATATCGCTGGAGGGCCGCCAACCAGCGCCAAAGGCTGGCGAGGATCAATGCCGACATCGCTAGCCGGTTGATCCCAAGTTCAGATGGCCGTCTTCTCAATTATCCAGTGGCTTTTGATCCGGAGGACCCAATATTACTCAAGATGGATGCGCCGGTACACCTGGTTATACCGAAGAAAATATTGCAACCCGAAATCCTACGAAACACCCTTTACGGAAAGAAACTCAAGCTACAAATTACCACAATAAAATCCGTCACTAATTGTGTAGACGAAAAACTAAACCCATTGTTGTGAAATAAATATTTCGAACCAAATTTTTGTTGTTCATACTTCTGATCAGTGTTAAACATTTGCGAATTCATAAAGTATTTGCACTAATAAGTCGGGGATCGAATTAGCTTATCAAACCATAATTAAAGATAATCAATATAATTCTAAGAATCAAAGAAATTACAAATTAAGTTTCAAATGTAAATTAGAAAAATAGTAACCTAGCTACGACACAGTCGATAATTAAAATAAAGAAAATTAACCGAAGAAATTAACAGTCAATATATCAGCTATTGAAGGTGAAAAGGGTGTAGGATAACGTTGTGATTATTATTAAATGATATACCTTCGATATAAATGGTTGCTCTGAATATTGAGGTTGAGTGTTGAGGATTAAAGCATATGCATCGAGATAAATTATTGACTTTAATTTCAATTTAGCCATCTAACAGAATTAAGTATAGAAAGTAAGGGACCTGAATGAGTAAGACGAGCACAGACCTTCCATCGGTAGCTCGCTGAACCAGCTGTAGACCGGGTCGTAGCAGTTTTGGTAACAAAGATCACCTTTGACGATCTCAGAACCATTGATTACAGTACCAATATTGCTTAGCAATGGGTAACCAGTGGCAGTTAGCAACACAATTGTATGTAAGGGGCCAAGATTAAAATACCCACAAATCCCACAATAATATGAAAATAATATATTTTTGAAGGGTCTAAATTTAATAAAAATTTTTAAAGTTTACACGAAAAAATTTTTTTTTGATTTTGATTTGATGTATTTTTAAAATCATTTTTGGAGTCATTTTAGAGAAAGCTTGTACTTTTGCATCATGCCATTTGTTGACGGAATTCTAACATTAATTTAGCTTTATAGACTTTGATAGAGCATGTATAAAAACGAGTGGTAAATATATCTTTTCGTTTAGTATGAACTCCACTAAGTCTTTTGTTTGATCGTGTCGATTGTGATAATTCTAAATTGAAGAATGCAATTTCAGAAAATATCGTTAAGTCACAAAATTCGCATGGTTTTTTTATCTTCGACAGTAAGGTAACTGCTTTGTCTACAGCTCCATTTTATATCTGTTCCCAAAAAATCTTTTAATTACCGCGACAATCATTTCTGAATTTTGAAAATGATTGCTTCGAAAACAATCTACTGCCTTTGATATTGTATCTAAAATCAATCAAATCATTTAATGATCTATCGGGTTTCCAATTGTCTAGAGTTTTCAATTAACTCGGGCTTCCCATTAGGAAATTAATTAATTTGTATTTATCCTTTAACTTTCCCTATGGTCATACCACTAAACCTTTATTATTATATTTGGATTCATTTTATGATTTGGCATTCAACCATACCCATTTCCCCTCATCAATATTAACTTTTCAATTTTAAAAAATTATAAATTAATTTTTTGTACTTTAATTAATTTTGATATTTTTGTTTATTTTCGTTTTTCAGCACCCTTAAATTATTTCTTCCATTTAATCAACCCCAACAATATTATTACTTTAATTATAACTTCGATGACTTTATTCAGATAAAGGTTAAACAAGAATGCCCGATAAACAAAGAATTTTCCACATATCTTTTTCATTGTATTGTATGTTGCCTTTTAATAATGGTCGTGAGTTAATAAATAATCATAATTTACCTTTCCGGTTTTACTTGGAAGAATCGTATCTATCATCACCATAATAACTCTTTCCTTTTTTGACGTTAACAATACATGTCGATTATAATTTAAACGATTAATAATATTAGAAAAACAATATAACTTATAGTGTTATCAATAATAATCAAAAATGAAAACAACAAAATTATACTTGAAATTCTACAAATGAAATTTATTTTTTTGTTGCGGTTGTTGAATAAAAAAATTATTTTGATTGTAAATTAAAATTAATAATTTAAAATGAAAGAAAAAACATGAAAATGGCAAACAAGGAGGTGGATGACTTGAATGCGATGCCCTCGATGTCTTCACTGGAATATTATTCACTTTTAGCCAAATTGTCTAAGGACGTGAAATTTATCAGATATTCCAATTTTGTTAGTTGTGAGTTTTTGTAACTTTCACTCTTCTGTGATCTGCAATGCAATGCAATCTAATATAATGAAGCTAATAATCGATTGATTGCAACGATTTCTGTTTAGCATATTCCTCTAGTAAAATTCTCGTTACTAGTTCCATGAACCACAATTTTCCATCAACATTTACTGGTAATTCATTTATATATTGCTCATAATTCATCAATTTGATTGGAACTGATTTGCACTTATAGCTATAAAGCTCTTCATCACAGATTTGCGCAAATGCTCCATTCTCTGATTTTAACATTGGTGCAACTAGCTTAGGATTAGTGATTGTCACTGTCATTCTATTTCTTAGCATTTCTTTATTTATTTTACAGTCGTTTAGTATAAATTTCTCGATAAATATTTTCAAATGTATCCTGCCCGAATTTAAATAAATAATCAATTGTGTTATTAAAATAATTGGTAAATTTTTTGCACACAATTTAGTTGGAGCTTCTTCAACTAATTTCTAGGATACGTAAATTCCTTTATAATTCGTGTTGTAAACAGCTTGTTCTCATTTAGTTTTCACTCTTTCCTTAAGAAATCTCATTACGTCCTTTGAGGAATAGGCATTAATTTTGTTGGAATTTTTTTCATTCTTACCGGGATAATTTTAATGGTCATATTCATTACTGAATTTACAATCGTATTTTCTGATCGTTCCCAAATCTGCTCTCCCCTTACCTCTTGAAAAAGCCTATTTTTTAAATGTGTTAAATTACATTTTTTTGTGTTAGCATCGCAAACCAAAATGGATTCACCTGTGTGAAAACTGATGGGTTTGTAGTTTTCCAGTATCAGCATCGAACGACCCATCGAAAGTTCTCAGCTCTGACTCATATTCCTCGATGATAACTACTTTATCAATTACTGTTTTGTCCACTATATATGATTCACCTTCACAATCTCCATTTGCCTTGATTTTCCGGTTGACAATTGCCGTTTCAGGAATTCTTTGATTTTGCTTTGCTTTGAGATTGACTTCTGAATTTATTTCTAATTCATTTGTTTGAAAAGTTGCCAGACAGTTTTCAGGAGATATTGATCTCGTGATTTAGCACATCTTTATCAACGAAGAGTGACTCCATTTCCACAGCAAAATAAAAATATTGTCATTTTCACTGCACATTCTCTCATTTTCACTCGTCTAATCTGAAATTCTTGGTATATATGATATTTTTCATCATTTTTCTATTTTAGATTTTTGGAAATGCTCCTAGATCAGTGCTTCTCATTATGTTATGCTCTATGTTCCCAACAATAGAATTTAAAAGTCAAATTGCCCCAGTTTTTGAATTAATTAACAAATTAATTTACAACCCCTACTTAAAAATTTCGATTTTGCTTATATGTTAATACCTTAATATCTGATATCATTAAATTAAACAAAAACAATAAAAAGATAAAAACTTTAAAATTTATTTGATTTTTTGTGTTAAGATTGCTACAGAGTTGCTTTATATCACGAACTAGCTTAGTCAATTTTACCCTCAAATCCCCTCTTTTTGTGATGTGAAGGCTATTCCATTTCTTTAGCAATATATCACTAACAGCACTAAAACAATATTCAATCAATTATGATGATGGGAACGGTAAGATTTTTTTCTCTTGCAATTGTAGTTGTATATGGATATTTCCTTTCTACCTCTTCACATAACCATGTCATCAACCCCTTTATTTTAAAAAGAAACTTAAATGAATAGTCATTTTTAATATGCATAATTTCCTCCTTTGCATAATTGTCATCTATTTCAATAAGGTCTACTAAAATTGGCTCTAACTCAAGCTTGGAATTTTCTTAAATCGTCCCTGCAAGTTATCAGCCAATAGTTTCAAATGCGTTCCTATTACATTTACTGCTTCATCGCTTACATCACATTCTTGTAGAAATGGAATCTATCAAATTTTAAAAATTCATTTATTTTGAAATTACCCCAATGAACATTCAAATTGCCCCAACTGGGGCCCTAAAGGCGCAGATGAGAAGCACTGTCCTAGACACTCAGACACATCCACTTACAAATATACTTTGACCATCTTCGTTTGAGAACAATAGTATGCCATCAACAAAGTCATAGTGTTAATGATTACGAATAATACTAACTTGACCTTTAATTTCTTTGATTTCGAACTTCTCCTAAAATTTGCTAATCTTGAAACTAAACTTTCTCATCCACCTTTAGGGGTGGAATTTTGACTCTGGATACTTCTTATCCGAAACCTTGACCCCTGAATCCAAATATTTTATAAATAACCTCTCCCATTTGACCATTGACTTTAAAACTTCAAAAACTGTTGTATACACCGAATCTGAATATGAATACACAACATCTGATTCCGACCACTATAATAATGAAAATACTGATAAAAACACTGATATTCAAGATTTTAACTGTCGATAGCTTACAACTGAGACAAGCCAATCGAAAAACAACCTTCTGAGAAATGCATTAGCTGATAAACTTCCTAAACCTGACTATACAACATCTACCTAAAAATAACTACAGACCTGGACTGCCTGATGATGATCTCTGTAACCGGAATATTTTCAAGAGATTTAAAAAAATATTAGATACTCGATCAAAGCTCGCATAACAATTCGAAAAGCCACGCGTTTTGTAAAATAAACTTTTATTTTTTTATTCTATGAAATACAATTTTTAAAAATCTAACTTAACCCAAGAAATAGTGATAAGATTAATAATTCTAACAATTAATAAAACTAATTTTTTAAAAAAAAATTCGCCAATGGACAAGTTTTTTAAACTGGACGGTTTCAACCTTCCAATTAAATGAAATAGAATGATAAATGTGACATTTCTGAAAAGCACATCTGATATTTGATGAAACTTAAAATGGAATTTTAGTACACTAATTTTATTAAAAAAATATACAACTAAACATTTAATTATTCAATTAGATTTCATTGATAAGACATCCAAACCAACCAAGACTTTTAAAAGGACCTCGAAGAATCTTCAAATTCAGAAATTTAAGTTGCATTAAATCCTAGAAAAAATGACCAATTAATAATAAAATATAAAATAATAATCTAAATAACATGATACTATAACATCAACCTTTACACTTGAAACGGTTCAACACGTGCTCAAGTAAACGTGTCATTGCAGTACTACGCATTAAAGCCACTTCTAGCACTAGGGGTAAAAGTTTTAAGAAGTATGGTTTTTTCTAAAGAAAAGAAAACGTTTTTTTATCCAGAGGTCATAAGTCAAAGTACCAGCTTAATGTTAAAACTAACGTATAAAATATCGTATTTTGATCTTAACAAGATATGTCAAGAAAATTGTATGAGTTGTTAGTAATTAATACTAAATTTAAAAAGTTTAAATGAGTTTCAGAAACCTGAGATATTATCATATTTTTGGAATATAAATCGACAATATTTAATTATAATTGAGGGGCCATGAAATCTGATTTTGTTGTGTAATATTAAAAATCTATTAATCAGGCGTGTTATTGATTAACAAAAAACATGTGCAATAGATATGCATATTTAACAAAGGTACAAACAAAATATAAACTCATTGTTAGTTTGAAATGTCAGCTCAATATTCGCAACATATTGTAAGGAAACAAGCCGAAACAAAACAATTGTTATTTCTTTTCAAGGACAAAATGTGTTTGTGCAGATACTGCTGTGGTTTTGGATAAAGTAGATCGACCAATATGGTTGAAAGCTCCTTCAGTAAGACTATAGGAAAGAATGAATAATTTTAAAAACAGTTTTGAACTGGCATAAAACTTAAAAAAAAATTTGCGAAAAATCTATGAAGATATTCAATATATAAAAAACCATTGATATCAAAACTGACTTAAATAAATCAATAATTAAATTGAATGAAATTTTAAAAATCACTATTAAAATAAATGACAAACTTCTACATTCCATAAAAGCATACTCAAGTAAATCAAAGTATCAATTGATTTTTATAATGCAAAAAGTAAGAAAAAACATATTCAGTCCTTGCAACCAAAATTAGTAATATAAAACTCTGCAAACAAATCAATTTTTTTATTAATTTATTTTAAAGATATAGTTTTATGATGGAAACTAATTGACTTCTAATACTTCTAAAGAGTGGTACACGTACCCTTAGGGCTACTCAAATGGTTACAAAAGGTACGCATAGAATTTTAAAACTTCCGGTTTTTGCGTGCCTAAAGATTATTAAAAAAATTATAGTACGGTTTTCAAATAGTATATCCTAGAAATTTTCTACTTAGGAATATGAAATATTAAAAAAATATTTGAAAAAGGTACGCATAGATCGAAGGTTAGGAAACACTGCTCTACAATGTATCAAAAGTTAGTTTTTTCATAAAAATATTTTCATTACCAAAATTATATTAATATTTTAACACACAATAGTGTAGAGAGTTTCTAACTCTTTCAATGAAATATATCTTTCCATTATATCACAAGTAAAAAAATTTAACAAGTTAAGTAAAATTTAGAACAAGGACATAAGGAGCCTTTGAAAAGTTCTTTGTTAAAAAATTGTTCTTTTAAAAAGCCATAAGAAAATTTAGACAAGTACGATCATTAAAAAAAATTTGTTTGTGACGGGCTCGAAAATAAATCTCACGAAATGTTCACTGACTCATGACGCACCGAATGAGTAATGCTTTTATTAAGCCAATCTGAAGCGACTTTGGCAGACGGCTCACAACCCCGTAATATTACATGGACCGCTATTATTGTATCACTGGTTCATAATAACTAAGGTTGAATGTATTTTAGGTATCGTATTTCCCCGAAAATGAGACCAAGTTTTATAATAATTTTTGCTCTAAAGACGCATTACGGCGGATGTATAAAAATCTACAATTATTGAAATACAATCAAGTCATAACTTTCCAAACCCAGAATCCCTGGCCTAAATACATTTTCAAATCATGTGAAATCTTATTTTCGAAGAAATGTAGTAATTCCTATAGACTCATAATTTACAATATATGATTGAACTTAAATAAAATTTGAAGTAATCTTCTAATGATATTAATCTCACTTCCTCTGACTGGAAGGACGACAGTGTTGCGGATTTCGATTAACCGCTCATTTAGTTCTCCCAACTGGTTCACTCTCTCAGCCAATCGCAAGGCCATAGCCTGCAATTTTGAAGGCTCACTGCGATGCATGATCAAACAATTTGTTGGATCATTGAGCGATGCCATCAACTCGTCCATGAGAATCATTTTACTGATAATCTGATGGATTATTTTTATTTCCAAATCAAATTGCTTCTCTAAAAACGACAGGCTCAATGAATCACAAATCGAACTGTGGCCCAATAAGAACGTTCGCAGAGCTTCCATTTTTATTTTCTCAATCAACATCTGCTTAACTGCTGAAGATTCATGGAATAAATCCCAGACTTTTGAATTCATTTTCGGATTTACAATATTTTTAACGGTATTCTGCCAATCTCCGACAAATAATGCCTTGGAAGCTGCAACGACGTGATCCCTCACCGTTTCCGGTGATCCTACCAATGTTTGTCGTTCACTACTTTTCAGGACATGGTGGAAATTTCTGGAAATCATTCTTCTGCGGCCGTCTGGATAATGAGTCAAGCAGTGATTCACATCCGATAACATTGCTGATACCAGATAAACGCATTCCATTAACTCTAAATTGATATGCTGATGATACGGTAGTAAACGAGCCTTTTCTCTATTTTCTTCATCCTTCGTTCTTTCATATCGATTTGGAGCGATTCCTTGTGCCAATAATTCTTTTAATCGCCCAGAGCCTTGGAGATCTGCCAATGCTTGGTGAGAATCCTTGATAAATCCTTTTCTGAATGCACACAATCCCAGTTGAACTGTTGCTCGGTTATAAAGTATCTGAGTAGAAGCGTCAGACCGATCTATTGAATTCTGAAGAGCTGACATAGCCATCATGTCTCTAGCTTCATACCAATGATCATGCAATGCCAGATAATAAATATGGCATAACATAGCCCGAGTTCGAAGGCGATCGGTTTGATCCTTTGACAAAATATACCTACACAGCGATTTCATTTCTTGATAAGATTCCGATAAAGCATGATCCGATAAGGATTCGTCCCATTTGAAATTGTAATCAAATCTATAATACATGTGCTCGACTTTCCTGAGATACGCCCGACAGATATCATTCGAACTATATTCTTTCATTTCCAGATATCTGTTCAACTTGGTACATAATTCAAATACTTTCGTTTCAAATTGCAATTTCTCAATATAATCAGGAGCTCTTGCATCAATATTTTGCAGTATTTTAGTATATTCATCATCCATGTGTTCAAAAAGGTTAATGATGCATCCATGAAGGCGATATGGAGGATCCTGCAAATACAAAATTTAAGATGTGATTTCATTGGATAAAATTCGGACCAATAAATTTTCACTTTCTTCAAGTACATTGATTTTTAGAGTGACATTATTCACATTGTTCAATAGGATATCCAATAATGCCGATACATTGCACATTATCCTGGAATTTAATTGATATTTAATAATTGGTTTTATAATAACAAATATTTTGAACGATACAGTCATAAAAATCCCATTACAAATACCCAGGACCGGATTATAGGTCAAATGAACCAAAGACCACAATTAAATCGTGTTTCTTGGAAAAAAATTGATAAGGTCTATCACAAAGCCTCAATATTTAGCTTTATGATTAGGGCTGTCATTTACTAATAACAAAAAGTAAGGATAAACGCAGGCAGCCCTGTGACTCCTGTTTTACATAAACTATCCGTAAACAATCTTTTCAAAGAAAAAGCAGTTTCCAACAAAATTGAAATAATACTGTGCGTTCGTGGTCCTTGAACTTCATTATGGCCGAACAAGTTGATATAGAGTCACTACGCCACTGATAAACATATGAAAGTGAAGTTAACCACATTGGAGAGCATTTTATCATGAATATAGTGATAAGTCCACATATGAAGTTGTTGACAGAACAAAACTTCTCAAAAAGGTTGAGTCAATAATTTTAAGTAAAAGACAAAGAACAAAGCACAAACATATTCGAAGTAAGGACAGTTTTTAAAACTTTAGGATTGTCCTTGCCGAGTATGGGTGGATGGCAATCCAATTTATGATATCTGGTACGAATTTATTGGAGTCTATTGTTTAATATATATATGCTATTCAGACGAACATTTAGTGTTGAAGAAAGATCAAAAACTCCCAAGAGCCCATTTAAGCCTAAAAAATTAAAAGAATTTATGTTAGAAAAATTGCTTATTCAATTTTTCATTCATTTTTTTATTTTCCTTTATTTAGTTTAGGTTAATAAAAATATTGGACCTTTTTATGAAAGGTGTTCCAGGGTTAATTTTTAATTGTTATCATAACAATCTTAAATGAAGTTATATATATATATATATATATATATATTAGGCCAAAATGTATGTGTGTGTGTCTGTCACAACAAATAACTTATTTCATCGTAATTATATTAATCTATACTACTTACATAAATAATTTATATATATTAATAGAATAAGCTTGATTATATTGAATCACAATAAGTCAGCGGTTTTCAACCTTTATTTTCATTGACCAGGTAACAAATTTTAATGTCGACGTACCACCAGCAAAAGTCAAATCAAAAACAACTTTTGATTATTACTGACTTGAATTAGTTATTGTTAGTCAGTTAGTCACTGTTAGTGGATATTAATCGTTTAAAATAACAAGACGCATGATAATCTTTGAAATTAATATGGTAAAAATGTTAAATTTTAAGTTATAAAATTTATAAATTATTTATATATATTTTTTCGCGTACCACCGGTTGAAAACCGCTGAAATAAGTGATTCCATAAATGAAAATGATTTGTGTTATTGTGAAAAAATTACAGTGTAGATATGGGATGGCCAAACCATGGCGCGTATTCTTGCGCTTACTTAGTTTTTTAAGAATAGTTATCATAACTAACCACAGTTTATATATAATTTAAATTCAAGAATTGATATTCTGTGTAATAAGAGGTACGCACTTCTATTTTGTTTATTCTTTTTAATTTTTTTAGTTAAAAACTTTTATATACTTAAATTCCTGTTGGTCATTACCATGCAAAGGAAAATAATCAAATGAAGCCAAGAAAGTGACAGTAGGTGCGAATTCAATAAACAATGGGAAGATGAGTTGCTGTTTATAACAAGTTCATCAGACAAATTTTGCATTGTTTGTGAAAGTACTCTATAGATTATGATATTGCAATATTGAATCTATATTTAACACGATTTCACTGAAAGTTCAAACATTAACATATATCATTGAAAGAGACATAGAAAAATTAATGCCACTGATTTTAAATTTCTTATAAGACAGTCATGGAGGGAGTAAGTATACTATTTTAGTTTATAGATGGCCAGTACATATAAATATTACGTAAACACAATAGTAGCATAGCATTAGCTAATCAGTCATTCAGACAGTCAACCATAAAAATATGTATATTTCAACTGCTGATAGTTAAGACAACTATGAACTTGGATTTGCAGGGATTGAATCATGCAAAGCTTATCCCACGGATTCATAGATATTATCATAGAAGATTGTTCACTCAAAATTTACAAAAAAAGAAACTTTTAAAGAATTAAACCTTAATTGTATGACTTTTTTTATTTATTTTGAATAAAATAAAAGAACGTACCTAACGATCTAGCGGTCACTTTATAAACTAAATCCGTTAAACAGCTTTGTAACTCACAAGCAACACTATGAAATGGTTAGTTCTTATTTATTTTAGGCGATCTAAACGTAAATTCTGGTATGTAGCAAATTTGCTACACAATACAATTAAGGGCTAGCCAGTTTAACTAGTTAAAAAAATAATACAAATAATCGATTTAACCTCGTGTCCATCGGAGCACTAAATCTTTCATTTTTATTTTATCAATAAGGAAAAATATAAAAGAAATGCTTGAAAACTTTCAATAGAATATCCTGATAATTAACAAGGGAAAGCTTTGAGAATTAGGAATTTAACTCACTTGTTCCATTGTTCGATTTTCAAGCATGAATTGGTCTTGTTATTGTACTGGAGAAGGAACGAAGTACAGCTTATAATGAGCTTTATTTGAAATCCCGGGCCAAAATTCTGATCGACAACGATTTTATGAAGCTGTTCTAGCATTTCGAATTGAATTTGTCTCTGACCTCTTTTCACAACACGACCTTGAATGATATCATCGATTTTCTTCAACACCGATTCAGCAGTAATTTCTTCATTTTTTTCAAAGACTCGAGTCAACTTTTCTGGTTTTCCTGACCCATCAACCGCTGTCCAACCATCTACATCGCTCTCTCCTGCTGACAACTGTTTTCTCTTTTTCTCTTTTTTTCTTTCTTCCTTTTCCTTTTCTTTTTTCTCCTTTTTCTTCTACAATAAAATTATTTCTTAAAAACTAATGATAAATAGAAACCAATAATTACCTTTTCTGTAGACTTTTCATCTGTTCTTTTCAGAAATCTTGCAGCCGGATTGTTTTTATACAACTCCTTTGCCTCGTCATCTTCTGACGACGAGGTTGTGGAATTATCTCCCCAGTCTGATTCAGATTCTGATTCTTCAACTTTTTGGTACTTTTGATCGTGCTTTCTGTCTTCCAGATGCGGACACTCAACAGCGGCTTCCTCATCAATTTCAACTATTTTAATAATAAATAATTTAAATAAGAGAACTAAGTTCAAATCGAACTTTTGATTTCCTGAATCAAATCTTCAGGATAAACTTCAGGATTCTAAAATTAATAAAGTATATAATAAATTAATGGTCGAATTAAATCTGAGACTTCTCTAAATAACTTTATATCCGTTTCATATTCCTTATTATATTTACGCAACCTCTGACGCAACGTTGCTAAGCTTTTACAATTGTTTTTATTCAAAGTTTTCTTATGATTGTCCCATAAGTCATTAATGAAATCTTCGAGTTCGGCAACGGTTCTAATATAAAATTTGGGTACCCCTTCGATATCGATAATTTTTTTTGCTTTATCAAAACATTTAGTCAAAATTTCAAAATCAATCAAAACGTTATTAATATCTCGATTCTTTTTGTGGTTTTTCAAATTTTTGATAATGTTCTCCAATTCTTCATATCTAACTCCATTCCAATCATAAAAGGAATCAATTGGCTGAGATTAAATACCTTTTAACTTTCCCTGAACGAACGACTCGTTTCTCGTCTTCTTCAGAATCGCTTGATTCAAAAACTCTAAGAAAACTATTAGAATAATTAATTAACCGACAACAACCTCTTTTCTTGAACTTTAACCACCTCTTCGTCAGAAGATTCCGACTCGCTTGAACTGAATTGGTAAAATCTGCCTTTGATCTACAATTATAAAAAAATATTTAACGATAATTCTTCTACAATTTGAATGGTTATCTAAGATTTAAGAAAAATGGATAATTGAAGCAGTAAAACAAAACTACCAAATGAAATGAATTTTATGAAAGAACTTTTTCTAGTTTTCACCTTTTCATTTTGCAATGATATAAAGAATTTTTTTATTGTTTGACTATATTCTGTTTTTATTATAAAATTTTATTGTTTTAGGATTTGGAATGAAACTTTTCTTAATCTAAAAATAAACGTAAACCGTCAATGATATTGTGAGGTTCATGGTCTGGGAAACCTTGACCCCAAATATAATTTTTATCTTTGCCTCTAATGGTTACCCGTTGCCAAGCAACGTTGGTGATGTAACCACTGGTTATGGGATCGCCAAAAGTGAGCGCCATATAGGAACTCCTAAGGCGTGATCCCATGGTGGGTTCAACGCACTACCGATAGAAGTGTTGGGCCAGAACACAAACGGCCTTGTAAAATGTTTAAATGAATCGGTAACACACATGCAAATATAACATGCAGTTTTAAATTCAAACCTATGTAAACATCAATTAAACCTAGCAAAATACGAGAGAAAAGCAACTACATATAAAATAATAAACATAAAAATAAATTAAAATAATAACAAAATGCAACAAGATTCGCACGATACAAATACAAACATAACACGAAAACCCAACAAATTCGACCGAAATTTGATAATTTAACCAAAATGAAAATTTCATGAAAATGAAATTAAAATCAAAGAATTTGAATTAGAAATAATTCAATAAAAATTTCAAATAAAAAAATTATCAAAATAAATTAAGAAATAATAAAAATTAAGATTAGAATACACTAGAAAATATCAAGGTCGAATTTTGTTTTACTAAATCAAAAAGAACACGCGAGGTTAAGGACAGAAAATAGGTATATATACCGATGCATTTTCACATAAAATTTAACCAATTTTAAATCGTTAAATCGTTTTTTTAAAAAACTTTATTCTGAAATCTATTTTAGGTGAGTGGGAGCTTTATTTGGAAACTCTCTCTCCACATCCCATCCTCGCAACCTCGGTAGAGCTCTGCTTGGATGTCGACGTGGGGGGAGATGAAATTTTTATTTGGTATGATGTTATGCTCTAACAAGTAATTTGGTATATTGTTTTTAATAATTTAATAAATATTTGTATAACCTAAATTCAGTTTATTTTTCATTAATTATTCATTTTATTGTCGAAATTTTTCCGGCCCACAGCCAATACACATCACAAGTCAGTAAAATCCACATACTATTCAGATTCGCGTAAGTGCGTGGAATATCGCCGATGATCTGTGCCCGTGAAGACCCGGCGTGCGGAACGCAGGGATTGGAACGTCAATATTATTCCGTATAAAAGAAAAGAGAAATAAGGAAGGGGTCTTTTGGCGACTTCCTCGTTTCTAGTTTTCTTTAAATTCGACCTAAATTATTCTACATACGGCTCAAAATCACCACACCGAGTAGTCCAGTGGGCACTCATTAAATATAATATAAACATAAAACGCGTTTAAGGCTTATTAAAGGGAATGGTGACGGGAATAAAATCATGAAACGAAATCAATGCTATGAAATTAAATCAAATAACATAACAAATGACAATAATAATTTATTAAACGAATTACCATGAACCCCCAGTAAAGTAATAGATTTAATCAAATTCCAAACCAGAGTATACCTTATTAGTATAAATAATAGAAGAACCTTTTTCCAAACTCCCTTATAAATAAAAGGTATCCATTACTAAGCCAACTGTTAATCGAAATTCGCTCCCGCATAAAAGTAAATTAACCTAAATAATTAAATTTAAAATACAAACATTGATTGTAAATCAGATAACAAAAATTTTATCCAATTAATCTTGAACAGCCAACGAAACTCATAGCTGTCCCCTTTAGACCACTTCATTATTAACTGGTAACACTACGACACCGGCTTCCAACGATTGATACCTGTTCCACTGTCCAACCATTTAATATTTGACCGAAAAACATTCGACGAGTTCATACCCCATAAATGATTTTTAAATCGCGACCATCATCATAAACCAATTTACCAGAAGCTTAAGTCGCGGACATTTCCTAGAGTCGAACAATTTAACCTGAAATCATATAAAATAAAACCGTTTAACATTACTCGCAACCACGTGAAATGAACCATAGATAAATAGTTGAACCAAGAAAAAATCCTAACCCATAAGGATTCGTTCAGGAAAAGTATCAGTTGATGAAATAATACCCAACACTTGCGGCTTGGAAGATGTCTCTGATCATTCATAATTATAACATCACGAAACGTCTAACTCCAAAGAATGAATTAATTAAATAGTAATAGAATAAAATGAAATGCCGACAATTGGAAGTAACATGGGAACACTCGCAGTGGAATTGTGAAGTTGACAATAACACAATGCGGGTTTTCCGATGTTAACATCCAAAAGAAAAACTTACCCGATTTCCAATTCGAATTATCCTTCAAAATAAACATAAATCTATTCCAGAACTTAATATCACGATAAAATCCAAGCGGATGTTGAAATTATTTACGTAAACAGAAAATCGAAAAATTAGAATAAGTTTGTCCGAATGTCGATTTTCTGACATCTGACTGGCGATCAACACCCATCGTCCCGCACACCGACAGACAGTGTGTAAAGCACATCCGATCATCTTATAAATCGATGGTTGGAATTTTTTTATCCATTTACAAAATGCGTGATAATTCCCTTAATATCGATGGATTACCGTTACCCCAAGTGGAAATCGTGGGATCTACTTTGAACAGGACAGGTAATATTAATTCGTGATGTAATTAAATACTTAATGATATTTCTTAAATAAATTATTAAATCATTTATGTTCTCGTTTAATTAACAATAAATTGAAAATTCAATTAGGATTTCCTTACCCGATAATCTAACCCCGCATTATTTTTGATAAATCAGAAATAGATAAGTTCATCGCATTTCTTAACACGCCTCATGAAAGTTCGCCAGCTCCTTTAACCCGGAAATTTTAATTGAGTTAAAAATTCAGCATGAATCCAATCCTAAGTTGTCTAGGAGTTTTTGGGTGAACCATTTATGATAATCCCTAATTAAACGATTCATAGAAACGGATATTATTTAATAATCTGATGATTTTAGCAGAAATTTCTGAGAAATTGATGCCATTGACTATAATTCGAATATCGTCGTCAGGATTCGGAGGTATTGATGACAGAGACTAGAAATAGCTTGAACTATATTTAAATTTTCTTTTGTTTTGTTTAGGTAACAGATTGTAACTACATTTCAATTAATTATTGGTTTTTAAATGTTCTTAAGTTTTAATAATTATCTGCAATTAAACCACTATAATCATTTTGGGGAACGAAAGGTCTATCAAATTATCATTCTGATATGAGCTTTTAGAGTCCCTTTAAAGTGAATCTCGATCGCTAATAAAGTCGTTTTTTTCGAAATCGAAGTTAAAAGCTCAATAGTAATGACGTTTCAATGCATCCATTATACATTTACCTGTCAGATTGTCTAATAATTGTAGAATTGTCAAGTATATTCAACTTAGGATATGCTTAAAGAAATTAATGTTTGCATCACCTTCGAAATACCTTCAAACTACACGATTTTATAACTTGTAGGTGTCAGTGATGGATATTAGCTGTTTATAATATTGGTTTTCTGCGTACATCTTTTATTATATGGCCCTGTTATGAAGTATACTGTAGCTTTATTACTCATTATTTTCAGCATGAACGCTATTAAATTAAATATAAACGTATAATAGTATTAATGACTGTTCATAATGCAGATAAACCCAGTTCGATGGCCTGCGTTTCAACCCATCTCGCGGACCGATGGAGATGGGCATGGGAACGTTTCCGACAGGAGAAATGCCCGAGTATCCTCAACCGGAGCCTCACCAAGTCGACCAGCAATCAAGAAGTGATCACGGTTTGTGGCTAGCCGATAGCCCAGGAGAGGAATGGAGCCCAGATTGGGAGATCCACAAGCAGGCCCGTCTTCTTCTAGAACAACTAGAAGCCCACCAACGGCAGGTGGATGTGCAAGTGGTTCGAGCACGCCAATACCTGGCGAATGTCGAAGAAGACATACTGGCTGGTCGGATCGCCACCAATTATCAACACCCGCAGCGAGGCACGGTCGCACGAGGCACCCGACCGAAAACTACACGGATCCGCAACATCAAGCGACCAGTGATGACTATATCTGGTTATTCGCCGGAAGAGTGGGTGGAAAGGGGTTTTCCCTCCTCTTAAACTACCTCTTCATGATAAACTGTTCTAGGATTTGATTGTTTAGTAAATGTTTTCAGCAAATAAACCGGTTGTCGTTTTGTTAACTGTTTTATCTTAGTCTTATTGAGAAAATTCCTTATTTGTTTAATATAACATATACGAATAAAGTTTCTTTAAAAATATCAAATCTTTAAATATCTCTATTAATAGCTATGGAACCCATTCAACTGCTGCAGAAAGAGCTGACCCGTGCCCAACAAGCAAACAAAGCACTGTATGAGCAAATCATACAACTCACCAAAAAGACTCAACAAGTGAAAGCCACATGGGTGGATCCAGCCAAGCTTAAGCCCCTACGCCACCGGCTCACCGCCGCTCAAAAGGGCTGGCCCGATGAACGGCAATTAAATCAAAACCTCCGGACGCAGATAAAGGGGTTGGAAGTTGCCTTGTCCGCCAGTCGGGAGGGAGAGGCAGTAACCTACCCTCTTGTGTTCGCCCCATCCCAATTGGCTTACCGAGAATCAATAAACAATCCAACGCCCGCTGTAACTCCTGCCACAACACCATCCAGTAGTTATAGGCCAGGGCGGAAAGAGCGTGCCAGACGTAGAGCCGCTCGTCTATCGAATAGACCTAATTGAATTTAACTTGTTTTATCTGTGAATTTATTAGATTATAAAGATTGTTCAATTATTAAACGTGATATTTTAAGACTTGAAGAATGATAAAAACCCTGCAGTTATTTCATGAGTATTCACACTTCTTCAGGAAGTCGTCGTTCTATCTCTAGGAACACCATCACCGTATCTAACACTCACTAACATGATTCTGACCTTGAAACTCCTCACACACAAAGGACTTACAAAGCGAGCATAGGTCTTCCATCGACAGCTCGTTGAACCCAGGGGTTGTCCGAGCAATTACAGCATTAGTAATAACGCTCACTTTTTGCGGACAATCACCCACTCGAACACATTACCAACGTTGCCTAGCAACGGGTGTCGAGTGGTAGCTAGAAAATATTTATATGGCGTTACCGGGGCAACTACAGGAAGATTCAAACAAATAGCAAAACCCAGTAACCCACCAGAAGGTATATGTGCGATTTCTCCTTCTGGTCCCTTTCACCTTAATGTTCCTCACAATCGATCAGTTATCTTTCTTTCAAACATTTATAAAATCCTTACTGCTTCGCGTGATTTATCCTAGGTCACTATCGATTAATTTAACAATACAAAGACGATCAAATAAAATATTTATTGATTACGACATTTACGTTTGTATCTGCCCCGAGAGTTTCATCGGTCGTCGTTTTGCTCGTTCTAATAATTGTAATAATTTCTTATGGAGATCTGTGTTCTCCTTGCGTGCGCTTTTGAGAGCCGTGTTTAGTATTGTGCAGGGGTCCATCTCTACAATAAAAAACAAGTCATTAAAAGGTTAATTCGTCCGATGCACAACAAATGTTATTATTGGTAAGATATTTTAACATGAATTCTGACTAAGCTAATGCTATTTGATAGTTTTTTATTAATTTTTAGATAATAAATTCATGTATGAGAATAAACAACATAACTAGAAAGATTTATTTCGTTACATTCAATCATGTCGAGAATCCTGATAATAGTTCCTTGAGTTTCTCGTCGATGTCCTGCGCGTAGGAGTGATCCCACTCAGTCCTTCGATTTTCGGCCTCTCCCCTCATTCCCCTCGGGAGTATTCTCCTTGGCATGGACACATTCATGGCTTGGATTGGCCCATTCAATCTGGGATCTTCGAGCTCGAATGAGATGCCATAGGAAGGGGCATACCCATTCGTGCTCGGGATCAGGCCAGCTGCGATGTTCTCGTTGATCTGGGCTAATTGGCGGCGGGCATGTTCCTCTTACTTATCGGTTTTTCTTTGGTGAGCTTCCAAGCGTGCTAAAATATATTCACCCTAGCCGGATTCCGTCCTGGCTCACGTTTGATCGCTACGTAAGGCAACTCTATGTCTTCAGTTTCTCCTTACCGTCCGGATCTCGATTCCATTACCGGAGAAATCGAGAATCCCCCATCCCACATCGTCTGTCTGCATCTGGCAGCGGAGTGGGATGGGAATCTCATTGTGATCCGAGATTCGTCCATCCATGAGTCTATTAAATGAATAGTAAAATTATTAGATTTTATTACTATATGGTGAATATGGGGACTAAATGATTTGACTTAATTAATACGCGGTCGACATAGACTTTGGTTCGAAATAGTTACACAGTTTTTTGGGGACAATTCGTAGTCAATGCAGAGATATTGGGGGGTAGTGTTTATTGTGACTACTTCTTAGAGCAGTAACTTAGTGAGATGCTGTTGGGTTTTAGTCTTCGTCAGCATACGGGATGTCTGTATAGATCGGAACAAAATGGGTCTCGAGTTCATTGAATTTCATCTAGCACGAGCGAGTTGGTATTTTGTACGGGGTGAAGCTAGTTGCCGAAAAAATCGTCTTGTGGAATTTATCTTGCCTCAGGCGTTGGGTCACTCTCGCCGGTTAGTTATGTTGGCCTTGCGCAACTGCTTGAAAATTTATATTCGTTTTGTTCTTTACGCGTGATTTGTGATAGCATAATGGTGGCTCTCGATGGAGGATCATCTCGATCAGTTCGCGATTATGGCGCGGTTTGGTATTTCACGCGCTGTACATTTAATTGAGGTCATTTGTTAAGTAAATAAGGAAGTTCTGGTGTTCAACCTTTATAGTCTCGTTTATTAAGTTATGAAGTCAACGAGAATCTTTATTTTCTGAGGTGGATAATTCAACATTATAATTTCATTGGTTAAGTCACGAAATTGAGGAAAATCATTTATTTCTGGTGTGGGTAGTTCAACTTAATAATTGCGTTCGCTAAATCACGAAATTGATGAAAAAATAATTTATTTCTGGCGTGGGAGTTCAACATTATAATTTGATATTTTCCTTTTCCCGCACTGCGATTGCTTAACCAGTAAGGAGCTCCTTTTCCTTTTCTATCTTGGTTTATTGCTGTCATGTGCAAAGATTCTCTAATAAAATTTGAGTAGCCAGAACTGATCAGATGGGTTGGATTTTGCATGAAATCAAATTTTAAATTTCAATGAGATAAAATAATAAAATTTAATCCCTTTCTATCCTGGGTGTTGGTTCTTCGCTCCATCGTTATTCCTTCTGGGGCAGTCGTGCGAGAGGAACGGCCTCCGGTCTTGTAATCTCCTTGTCGGTTCGAATTCATTTTATCCAAAAAACTAAAATTCAGTCAATGACCTGACTATTTATATCCTACGGGCAATACTCACTGGTTTGCATGCACTTTACACTTTCCCTTGCTGTACCAGCCTTCCACGTCATCGGTTTATTTTCTAGTGAAAATTCTCTGACGAATGGGTGAACAAAATTCCAAAAATTTGACATTATATTACATTTCAATACTCGCATAATTTGAAGGCACCGTTATGATTTCTAGGGAAATGTCAACATTAAATTTTCTCTTTCTCGTGATGGAACTTTCTCGCCTTGATCGATAATGCTTATTTAGTGTGTCACTCGCTATGCTAATTCACAATTTTTGTAAATATGGTTAGTTCGAATTTTCCGATCGACTTCTATTTAATTTGGAATTTTCAATGGTCATCGTCAGTTATACCATGGTGGTCCTCACTGGATTTGTTGATTTATTGCACAGACGCCAGGATCTGGGTTAGATTAATTTTCTTTAGAATTTTGGTAAATAAATTTTTACTTGATATTCGCGTTGATTTGGGAAATAATGTAAATTTTTCCATGGTTCTGGTAGATTACAGATCGCTGTTAATTCAAGGGATTCGCAACTCGATTATTCGTTAATTTATCGTCGACCGTCGTCAAGGACTTACTACTACATTAAACGTGTTATTGTGATTTATATGTTGTGTCGTTTGGAGATTTGTTGGTCTTATTTAATTATTATTTGGGGTCGGTTGGAACGAGTCTCTTCTGGATGATTGTTTACAAAATTAACTGGAACATAGTGTATTTTTACCACATGGTCATGTTTGTATTTTATTTGACACTAAAATATTTTTGCTCTTCAATGGTAAATTCAATTAATTTACGTTACTCATATGTCTATAATTTTTGTCGTTATTTCAAATAAGTTTATGTTTTATATATATATATATATATATATATATATATATATATATATATATAAATTAATTATCTTATAGAAGGTCTTAATTTGATGATAATTTATAAAAGATGGAGTATTATTAGTTTTTCGATAAATTGTAAGAAATTTGAAGTTAATTTAACACGTGTAATCCTGTTCCTTATTTAAACAGATAATGTTTTCTTAGTTATGTTTTTGGTTAGCTGTCCGGTGTTCGGATTTCTTTCGAATGAGACGCTTTGAATGACGATTTATCTTTAATTTTTGGCCTTTTTGAAAATGATGATAGAATATCAGAATTCCAAATAAATAATCAAAAGGTAAAACAGTTATAAATAAAATATTATCAAACAAAATAATAACACAATTTTTATTAAAAATTCAATTTGGCAATTTATTTACCAGGATTTTGTTTATCATTACCTTTTACGCGGTTAACATTGTGGATTATTGCATTAAGCTATGCATATCGTGGCGATAGTTTTAGTACCGGAATTTCCTCGTTATTTATTAAATTTTTATCTACGGTTCTTAGGTTACTCTAATTTATGCCATTAGTTTCTCGGGTTTTTTACACCGCCTCGTTTCGTTATTTTAATTTAAGATTCAGTTAGAGTAGTTTAGACACAGCAATCATTTCCGATTTCTTCCCCACTCCCTTCCCTTTAATTTGACCTTAAGATAGTTGTGTTAATATTATGATTTTAAGAGTGCCCACCGAGCTACTCAATGTTTATGATTTTTAGCCGTTATGTGCAATGATTTTAGTTTAGTCGAGATTTCAGGAAAATGAATGGTAGAGGAGCAGCCAAAAGACTACTTCCCCTCCTCCCAATTTCCCCTATGACGGATAGTATTGACGTTTAGGCCCTGCGTTATTTACGCCGGAACCTTCACGGACACAGGCTATTCGCAAATAAACCGCACTTACACAGCCTGAATTGTTATGTTGATTTTACTTTCTTGCGGTGCGTGAGTGGCTGTGGGCCGGAAAGATTTCGACAAAAATTAAGCTTTATATCAAGATATAATTAGCATTGACATATTTCATTTCCACATTCTTACACCTTTCCCCATGACAACACTTAAACAGAGCTCACATGAGATTGTTTGTGCACGACGTGGAGAAAGTATCGAACATTCTTCCACTTACATCAAATTATGAAAATTGCTGGAAAAATGGTTAGACGAGAGTTCAAGTTTTTTAAACTGATTCAGGTTATTAAAACCGATTTAAGTTACTAAAACTGATTAAAATTCTGTGAAAATGAATCGGTATATATACCTATTGTACGACCCTAACCTTGCATGTTAAATTTGGTGTAGTAAAACAAAATTTGACCTTGCGATTTTCTAGCATATTCTAATCTTAAATTTTATTATTTTCCTAATTTAATTTGACAATTTTACTTTTGATTTTTTAATTGAATTGTTTCCACTTCAAATTATTTAATTTTTGTTCCATTTTCATGGGCTTTCGCTTTTTGGTAAATTGTCAAATTTCGGTCAAATTTTCGTGTTTTCATGTTATTTTTATGTTTATTTCGTGCGCATCTTGTTGTACTTGTTATTACTTTAATTTACTTTGTGTTTTCTCGATTTTATATTTAATTGTTTTCTCTCTCATATTTTAGCATGGTTAATTGATGTTTTATGGGTCTGACTTTAAATTTGCATGTTGTATTTGCGTGCGTGTTACCGATTCATTTAAACAAAACCGTGTCTTGGCTTAACAATATCAATGGAATCTAATAATACGTATTTAATTGAACAAATTTCTTCAATTTAGTTAACGTGTTATCTTTGATTTTGGGTTGACTTGGTACAATTGATTGCTTATTTTTTGAACTCATTTAACCATTGGAGTTCGGCACTTTTTTCTCAAATTGATCTATTTTACTGACCAGATATTACATTTGTGTTAAATAAATATTGAAGTTGTCGGTGAAATGTGAAACTAATAATTATAGATCTGACTTCGTAGCGTATCTTACTTGTGGTGGGTTGGTGTCTTTTGTGTGGTGGGTTTCTGGGTGTTGATATTTTGAAACAATATGGTTGTTACCCAGACAACCCCATACAAATATCTTTCGCTTACCACTAGGCACCCGTTGCTAAGCAACATTGGAACTGTGTTCGAGTGCGTGGATCGTCCGCAAAAAGTGAGCGCTATCGCTAAGGCTATAATTGACCGAACGATCCATGGGTCCAACGAGCTGCCGATAGAAGGCCTGTGCTCGATTTCGATTCTTAGGTCCATTATTCTCCTATCTCTTTCAAATGTTAACCTATACTCTACTACTATTACCTTTATTATTATTCTAATTACTATAATTATTATTAATATTACTACATTTATTATTATTACTACTATTATTATTACTTTTATTATTATCATAATTATTATCATTATTATTACAAGTACCACGATTATTATTATTATTGTTATTATTGTTATTATTATTATTATTATTATAATTATTATTATAATTATTATTATTATTATTATTATTATTATTATTATTAATAAATAATTAAATAAATTTGGCAACGATTTAATTAAAAGATAACGCCAATAAAAAACCTTTCGTACGATATATTTCGATAGCACAGCTATCATCTTCAGGTACTCAAAACCAACTAAAAATATTATGAATTAACATTTAATTTAAACAAATTATTTTTTATTAATTTAATTTTTTAATAAATAAATATTTTTAAAAATATATTTTAAATTAATTTTAAATTTTAAATTTTTTTACTTATATTCTAATTTTTAAAAATTAATGTAATTTAAAATTTTCAATTATTTTAATAATATTAAAAAAACAAACATGATTTAACATACGTAAACTATTTAAAAACATTCAAAACATTCGTAGTCACAGCACTCTGCACATTAATCTTTGGATCCAATGACCTTATCAACAATGCTTCACATATCACTCGTTCCCAATAACTATTAAAACTTCTCAACAAAATTCTAAAATCAGACATTCCTATATCACTTTTACAGCCTCTACTGTGTTCACTAATATTGGTCAAACCCTTCAATCGACAATGCTCTAGAACTCGAGTACAGAGATGACGGGAAGTCTCTCCAATGTATGTGGCATTACACCCATTACATGTAAATTGATAAACGACATCAGAACACAATCCAACCGGAGTTTTTGATTTATTAATAAACATATTGCGTATCTTACACGAATTAGAGACGATCTTATACTCTAAATTTCCTATCAGTTTACCCAACTTCCTCTTATAATTTGTAAAGCCTTCAGAGTACGGCAATACTAACACATATTTAGGCTCAATTTTTTATATCCATTTTTACCATCACCCAGATCAACATTCAATTCACACCCATCAGACAAATTACATTCAGACTTTCCACAACATGGATCCTTAGGATTTTTAATCAATTTATCAACAGTTTCTTTTATCATCAACAATAAAAATGATTTAGAATATCCATTCTTTATTAACAACTCAACTAATTTATCAACACTTTTTACCGAATTAGCAAAAGTAGAAGATAAAGCCCATGAACGATAAATCAATCCTTTAACCATATTTCTCTTATACTTAAATTCACAAAAACTTTCTGGAGAAGTATAAAGACCAGTGTTGGGCGATAAGCCATCATTAAAACAAAACAAAATGACTAGGAAAAAGTCATGTCGAAAAAATTGTGAGAATGGCTATTTGTAACACCAGCACGCACCGCAAACAGAAATTAAAAATATAATAAAAACATTTAATAAAACAAAATAAAAAATAACATAATTAAGTAAAACAAATAATTAATAAATTTTGCACGAAAAATACATGGAAAAATAAAGTGAAAATACAAAACCGCCAAAACCTTACAAAATAAGGTTTAGAAAATACACAGGCGGAGGAGGCGACCATAATAAGAATCAGCAAAAAATAAAAATGCAAATTTAATAAAAGTAATATTAAAAAATTAAGAAAAATAAATAACAAAAGAGAAAAATATAAAATTAAATAAAAGCCATCAAAAAACCAGAAAAAATGGCCAAAAAAGATTCGAAATTAGCTGATTGGTCGCACACACGCACGAAAACAGTATAAATACAATAGCCATTGTCACAATAACTAACCTTTAAAAAATTTTTTATCTCATTTTGAAATTTTGAAATTCGCACTTTAGCAGTAGGTAATTTTTGTTTATTGTGTTGTTATGTTGAATATATTTTTGATATGCACTTTAATTGTTTTCATTATCATGGATGGCCGCGATGCTTTTTAGTATCTGCGACAGGTCCCCTTAAATTTAATTTTATGTATTGATGTATTAATCGTGGAGAATGGCAAAGTAATATTCGATTCCGGCCGTTAAGTTGGCAGGACGTCGACGTGTTACTTAGTCACAAACCACCCTTCGGTGTCTGCCTAGTCTGGTCAGGTCTCGTTACACTGATCACGGGGTAGGACACCGTCGTAATTCACCGAGGCGGCCATTTTCAATGTTGGTCGGAGCGGTACGAGTAAAATGCGGGTAGATCGCCATACCTAGGGGGTTGACATTTATAAGATGTCTAAGTAGGGATATAATATTTGTTTTTTTAATGCCTGTCGAGAAGTAAATTTTAACAAAGGGGACGACTAGGGTTAAGCATAGGAATAAATGCATAACACAACAAGCCGAAACAAATTCAACAAAACGAAAAGATTTAAAAATATTTTAACGTGAATCGAAATGACCGGAGCATCAATATTTTTCATTTTTCTCTTTACCGAATTATTGTCAGCAGACCAACAATAGATGTTTACGCGAAAATCGGCATTATAGAAATTAATATTAAATATGAGTTTGGTGTAGGAATGTGTGATGTGACTTTCTAATTAATTATTCTCTTTTATTATCCTTATTGTAAAATTGATAAAAATTTTCTTTTTACTGAATTATTCCCCCTCATTTTCTTTTATAATTTTTTAAAGATCTTCGACAACATGCAGCCAGGATATAAAATCCCGAAATTAACGTCACAGAGATCGGAAACATCTAACCCATCAATTCCCAATAACGATGACAAATCCCACCAAGAATGCCGAAGGAAATAAAATCAGTTGGTCATAGAACACGAACGCACGCTCGGTACGTGGTTCGCTCCAGAGGCTGTGAAAGCCCTCCACAAACAAATTCACCGACTCACCAGGTGTCGTGAAGATCTCATTGCCGAGAACCGAGCGCAACGGATCGTAATCAACAACCAGAGCGCCGTCCTAACAGCCTCGTTCAACGAAACCGAACTGAAAAAACGTCTGGCCGGCCGTGATCTGGCGATCAAACTGAATATAATCCCGGCAGAACACGTACCCGAAACGGCCACAACTAGCCCTCCACAAATGCCGAAAATTAGCAAGAAACATAACCCCAGTAAAAACCGGCGTCGCCGTGAACGACGTCGGGCTGAGGGAGTCACCCTGCTAAAAAATGCAGCCCAGACACTGCAAGAAGCGGCGATGCTAGTCGCCGAACAACAGGCACAGCTAACTAGAAATACTGAAAGCCTGCCAGAAACGATTGAATCCAGAAAAGTTGCCATCCAAATCTGTGCCGGTGAAACGGACGAAAATCACAAGCCCTCTACTTCAATCGGGTATTGGACGGACGAATTTGGGGACGAGCTCTGTCACTCGGTTCCCCAAGTCGGATCCAACGAACTAAGAATCGATAGAAAGCGAAGGTTCCCCGTCGACATCGACGAATAAAAGCCGATTCTTGTGGATAACCAAGTTTCGCGTCGACAAACTGATTAACAATCATTTATGACTAATTATATCCTATCTTTATTTTCGTTTATTTTCTTTTTGTTGTAATTGTAAAATAGAATTTTTATTTGTTAAATTTCTTAAATAAGTTTCAATATGTTTGACACAGGTGAGAAAAGGATGTATGGAGGTTTGCCTGAGCATAACATAAGATTGGTGAAGCTTGATGTATGTGAATAAGATGATTGGAAAGTTGTATTTAATTTAAAATATTAAAAATTGAAGTAATTATGATTGTTGAAAAATTGATTTTAAACCTTTAAAAAGAATGTGTTGAGAAACGAGAGGGTAGAGGTGAGTGAAAAGAAAATTGTAGATGTTAAAATGATTTTATTTTCTTTTGAAAGTAATCAGGAAATGTTACCAATCTTAAAAACAGCTGATTTAACAGCAAATTCCAATTAATTATTTAATAATTTAAATTTTTGCCAATTACTTAAGGAAAAGATTTCCCAAATTAAAACAAAACTCGAGGTTGGCAATAGTTTTTCGCATTTTAATAATTAATTCAGAACTAAACCGGAAATTTTAGATAATTTAAGGATCAGAATTTTTCAAAAGCTATTAATCCAATTTTCCTTTGGAAAATATTCTATATTTTAGAAGTTAAAATTAATTTACTGATTATTTAAATTTAATGCTAATCGAATTTAACGAACCAAAGATAGATAAGCGGCCAGGTCGCAAAGGTGTACATTTCCGGCAGTAAAGTGTGCTAAGACTCGCCAATAAATTAAATGAGACTTTAAAGGAATTCTGATTCGGATGTATACCTATAATCGATGATAACAGATGGGAAGGCGTGTGCCAATATCGAGGGAAATAGACAGGGGAAATAGACGTAAGTCCTTCTATCGGCCGTCAGGAACCCGAAAGCGAGATTATCACAAGGAGTAGTCTTGGAAACGAGGCTCACCTGCTTGTGGACTCTCGGCTGCTGTATACAGTACCAACATGGGCTTGCTCATGGGTATACAGTGGTGATGTCAAAATTGTGGGGCGTCTGGGAGAGAAACCATAGAAAAGCAAGAGTGATTGGGGAAGCGAAGTTAACAAATGCGTATCGATTAAAACAAAATTAGTTCTACCCAGTACGCCAACACCAGTATCAGTTGGTTTTCTATAAATCTCTGTCTCAAACTGTTTATCTTTGCGTTGAATTAACAAATCCAAAAACGCAATTGATGACTTTCTCTCCGTTTCACATGTGAATACAATGTTTTTATGTAAACTGTTCATAAAATGGTTAAAGGATTGATTTATCGTTCATGGGCTTTATCTTCTACTTTTGCTAATTCGGTAAAAAGTGTTGATAAATTAGTTGAGTTGTTAATAAAGAATGGATATTCTAAATAGTAGTGGGATGTGTCACATCCAGCACATGTCACATCCAGCACAGTACCCCCTCCCCCCCCGGCTGAGAGAAAATTTTTCTAAGTCCAAAAGACAAAGACCATGACTCATTCAAGGTCATTGAAACAAAGACCATGACTCATTCAAGGTCATTGGATGACTCATCATATTTTTCCAAGGTCATTTAAACAAAGACCATGACTCATTCAAGGTCATTGGATGACTCATCATATTTTTCCAAGGTCATTTAAACAAAGACCATGACTCATTCAAGGTCATTGAATGACTCATCATATTTTTCAAAGGTCATTAAAACAAAGACCATGACTCATCATATTTTTTCAAGGTCATTTAAACAAAGACCATGACTCATTCAAGGTCATTGGATGACTCATCATATTTTTCCAAGGTCATTTAAACAAAGACCATGACTCATTCAAGGTCATTGAATGACTCATCATATTTTTCAAAGGTCATTAAAACAAAGACCATGACTCATTCAAGGTCATTGGATGACTCATCATATTTTTTCAAGGTCATTTAAACAAAGACCATGACTCATTCAAGGTCATTGAATGACTCATCATATTTTTTCAAGGTCATTTAAACAAAGACCATGACTCATCCAAGGTCATTGGATGACTCATCGATTTTTTCAAGGTCATTTAAACAAAGACCATGACTCATTCAAGTTCATTGGATGACTCATCATATTTTATAATATTTAAACAAAGACCATGACTCATTCAAGGTCATTGGATGACTCATCATATTTTATAATATATATTTTTAATTTTAAACAAAGACCATGACTCATTCAAGGTCATTGGATGACTCATCATATTTTATAATATTTTTAATTTTAAACAAAGACCATGACTCATTCAAGTTCATTGGATGACTCATCATATTTTATAATATTTTTAATTTTAAACAAAGACCATGACTCATTCAAGGTCATTGGATGACTCATCATATTTTATAATATTTTTAATTTTAAACAAAGACCATGACTCATTCAAGGTCATTGGATGACTCATCATATTTTATAATATTTTTAATTTTAAACAAAGACCATGACTCATTCAAGGTCATTGGATGACTCATCATATTTTATAATATTTTTAATTTTAAACAAAGACCATGACTCATTCAAGGTCATTCAAAAGTAGGTCAAGGTCATTCAAAATTTCTCAAGGTCATATTATTTTTTAACATTTTTAAATTTTAATTTCCTACTTATTTTTATAAGTAGTATATATTTTGTAAATTTATTTTATTATTATTTTTATTATAATTAATATTTTTATTATTATTATTAATATTATTATTAATATTATTATTACTTTTTATTATTATATTATTACTTATAAAAAAAAAAATTTATTAATACTTATAAAAACTTTAATTATAATTAATATTAATATTTTTATTAATTTTATTATTATTTTAATATACTTATTACTTATAAAATTTATTAAAATTTTTATTATTATTAATACTTTGAAAACTTTTTATAATATTATTATTATTATTATATTTATTATTATTATTTTTATTATTATTATTATTTTTTTTTTTAATAATATTATTATTATTATTAATGTATAAAACTTCTTTTATAAGGAAATAATTTTATTATTATTAATATTACTATTAATATGATTATTAATATTATTAATTAATATGATTACTTATTATTATTGTTTAATTATATTTATTTTTATTATTATTTTTATTATTAATATTATTGTTTTTATTATTATTATTGTCAAGGTCATTTAAAATTTCACAAGGTCTTAGTATTTTTAAACATTTTTATATAAATTTACTACTTGTTTTTATAAGTAATGTTTTAATGTTTTTTAATTTTAATTTTATTATTATTATAATTTTCTCAAAGTCATAATATTTTTAGTCATTTTTAAATATAAATTTACTACTTATTTTTATAAGTAATGTTTTAATATTTATTATTATTATTATTTTCAAGGTTATTGGATGAGTCATTATATTATTTCAAGGTCATTTAAAAGTAGGTCAATGTCATAGTATTTTTAAACATTTTTAATTTTAATATACTACTTATTTTTTTTATAAGTAGTGTTTTAATGTTCTTTAATTTTTATTCTATTAGTATTATTATTATTATTATTATTATTATTATTATTATTATTATTATTATTTTATTATTATTATTATTTTTATTATTATTATTATTGTTATTTTTATTATTATTATTAATATTACAAGTTTTTATTATTATTATTTTCATTATTATTTTATATAAATTTTCAACAAAGTATATAAAATTAATATTGAATAGAAAAAGTTTGTTCAATTGTGGTTCATAGTATACAGGGATAGAACAATTGTAAATGTTTGTAAAAAGTTAAAGAAAAATTCTATATTTTTAAGAAAATATGTGCAAATAAATATCAAAACTAATTATGGCTCAAATGTGTGTGTTAAACCATCGATATGTTACAGTGTTTATGGAAAAACTTTAATGAAAATATGTGTTATTTTTCAACAATTTATGAAATATTTATTTTATGGCTAATAATGTGTATATGTTAAATGATAAAAATAGTTCAATATTTATGTAAAGTTTGAGATTGTTAAGAAAAATGTAAATAATTTATGATACACACGTGTTTTTTGATTGAAATATAGGTGTTTGTTTTACCGATATAAGAAAAACTATGGACATTTTTTAAGAAAATACACATAATTTATGATTATCATGGGATTAGAATTTGATTAAAGTTGTGAGAAAGTTGTTAAATTTGAGACCTTAAAATAATACCTTCAGCAAATTGGTAAGAAAATAGTAGTTATTGAGTAATACTTATTAAAATTACCAAATTTTTATAATTTTTGACAAGTCTTGATAGATCTTTAATAAAATTTGTTAGTACTTTGAATAAGAATTTTAAAAAAAAAAAAAAAGTTTCAACACAGTAGCAAATCGTAAAGAAACTAGTACTTATCAGTTAATTAAATTAACTAAGTTGTAAAATAATTGAAAAAATTTGTTAGATTTTCAAAAATTTTAAGATTGTTAGGTAATTGTTCTAGGTACTTGTTGAATAAAAATTAATGTATTTTATCAACAGCTCATAGTTTTTAATCGTACAATTTCTCTTCATTCCTGGAAATAATCGTAAATATTTAAATTATTCAGAAAATTGTCAATAACAACATAAGTAATGGGTAACATAAATTTTTTAAATACTAATCAATTTTAGTTTTTAATTAAATTACAAATATAATAATAAAATCAAATAAATACTTGAATGCATGAATCGAAAAATTTCTTAGAACTGAACACGTATTGTATATTTTATTCAGATTCCAATAATATCATTAAAATTAACCAAAATCTTATTGTTATATTTTGATAACCCTTAAGTCAATGAAAATGTATCGATTTCACTAAGTATCCATCTTTTGACATTGATATCCAACCGAATAAATCACCCTAAAAGTAAGATTCCCCCTCTTGACCTATCGTTTTCCCCTAAAAAATTATAAAATTTACTCTCAACCAATCATTTCTCTTTAAATGACAATAATCCCAGCTATATTCATTATTTTCATAAAAATCAACGACTTATATCGATATTCAACCGAATAAATTTCTTGAAATCCCCTTAAAATAAATTCATCTCTTGACCAATCTTTTACCATCAAATAACACTTTCTCCTACTTTACCATATTCATTATTTTTTTTTATAAAAATCACCTATTAAATAACGATACTTAACCAACTTAACCCCTTAAAAATATCAACAAATCTGTTCTTAATCGATTATTTCCCCTTAAAAGATCATAAATTCTCTTCTTAGCCAATTGTTTCCCCCTAAAATAAAATTTACTCTCAACCAATCATTTCTCTTTAAACGACAATATTCCAAACTATATTCAATATTTTTCATAAAAATCACCGACATATCGATATTCAACTGAATAAATTTCTTGAAATCCCCTTAAAATAAAATTCCTCTCTTGACCAATCAAATTACCTTAAGATTATCATAAATTCTCCTCTTAACCAATCATTTCTCTTTAAATGACAATAACCCCACCTATATTCATTATTTTCATAAAAATCACCGACTTATATCAATATTCAACCGAATAAATTTCTTGAAATCGCCTTACAATAGAATTCATCTCATGACCAATCATTTCTCCTTAAAAGATCATAAATTCTCTTCTTAACAAATCATTTCTTTAATTGACAATATTTCCACTCTCTCAAAAGATTTACACATATTGATATCTATCTGAACAAATCCCCTAAAAATATTATAAATTCCTCATCTATATTTTCCATTTAGAAAATATTTACCCTTTGAACACAGATATTCAACCAACTCAACCCCTTAAAAATGACAACAAACTTGTTCTTAATCGATTATTTCCTTAAAATATCATAAAATTTACTCTTAACCAATAATTTCCCTTGAAATGACAATTTTCCTCACTGCACCAATAATATACATATTTTTTAAAAACCTACAAGGTAAAATTTCTTTAGAAATCTATGTTTAACCGACTCTACTCCTTTAAAATTCATCATTCGAATCATATTTACTATATGTATTCAACCAATCAAATTCCCTTAAAATTATCATAAAAATTTGAATTTTACCAATAAAAATAAATTTTCTTTAAAGTATTACAAAATTGTTATCATCATTTTCCATCGAAAATCACCACAATTTTGTTCTGGCAACAATTTCAAGCAATTAAAAAATTCATCAAAAATGACTTAAATCGAATAAAATCTATGTTTTCCACATAAATTAAATTATTGTAAAATCACAAAATATATATCATATTGCTCATTAAAATTAATCAGTAAATCAAGTATAAATTCAATAAAAATTACCAGTCAACCATTAGAGATAATTCAATGATTTTCATAACTATACTGATAACCACACTGAGTATCCCCTTAAAAATCTCTAAATTATACTACTTTTGTGATTGATATCCATGAAATCAATATTAGATTTGAAAATGAAAGTAATTATTGACCCCTTTATTTACACTGTACAATCAATTAAAATTTTAGGTTTCACTAAAATATTTTTAAAAATTAACTGATTTAATCAACTATTTAAATAGAACATAAAATTATAATTAAAATATCATTTACTATTCAAAATCTATCAGTCAAATTGGATTCTAATTGGTAAATAATTATCTTAAATAGATGTTTCATAAACATTTTGATCCTAAATTTATTTATTTATTTATTTTTTATTTAAAATAATCCTAAAATCAAGTCTAATCTAATAAATTAGGAAGAAATTAATTGTTTCTAAAATTATAGATTTACCCTAATTTCTTCAATAATTTCATTAAAAACATAATCAAACCTTAAATCCATTAAAATTCAAAAGAAAACCATAAAATTCACAAAGATGATTAAAATTTACTAAAATAAATACCTCGTAAAACTAGATATTACTTAAATTATAATAAAATTTCCCTAAAAGCTCTAATTGATTTACATAGCCTAAAATTATTTTATTTTTGTCGAGTACAACCTAATCTATTGAAAGATGTAATTTATTTAGTTAAATTTTCATTGAAAATAACAAGTCAACAAATGGAATTTTAATTAGTAAAGATTATATTCTATAAAGAAAATTTTCAGTGAAGAAGTAATATTGGTGAGATAGTACATTAAGTGACTAAAATCGTTGAAATTACTGAAAACAGTGGGATAGCTAAAGATATCTACTAAATAGATGAAATATCAATTGATATCTTAATAACTTACAAGGGTAATATACTTTGAATGGAGAAAATATACATCGAAGAGAAAAATATTCGTTGACGAGGAAAAAACATTCATTGAATAAGGAAAACATTAATTGAAGAGAGAAAATATTCATTAAAGAGGAAAGCAATCATTAAAGTGAGAAAATATGAATTGAAGCTAACAAATATTCAGTGAATCGAGAATTGCTTATAATAAATTAGTCGGTAAAATTTCTCAATGATGAGATGAAATATCAATTAAATATTGTGAAATACTTGAAATAAATGGTCTGAATTATTCAATGATCAACAAATATACATAAAAGATGAAAATATTTACTGAAAATCAATTGTACTTTAAGAGTGTATTAATTACTATTATATTAAATTAAAACTTTTTAACAATTGAGTAGATTTCATCGGTTAATTATATTTAAATAGGGATATATATTTTTGATGGATACTTATGCGCGGAAGAATAGTTATTAAAAACAATAACCGTTTCTTTTTAACAGTAAATTGAATGAACAAATCTTGAATCTACAAGTAAATTAAACTAATAAATCTTATTCCTAAATGTAAATTGAATTAATAAATCGTATTACCAAAGGTAAATTAAACTTATGTTTGAGATAGATTGGGTGAAACGCATTACTAAAGTAAATCAATGCATATTGTGAAACGAGTTAAGTAAAACTCATCACTAAAAGTAAATTAAATACGTAGATGAATTAAATTAGTTGAAATTACCGGTGAATTGATCGAAAATCATTGAGTAAAGTAGTCATGGGTTAAAATAAACTAATCCTCTGAATTAGCATAAGGTAATTCAATTTCTAAAGGTAAGGTAACTATAGGTAAAACTAAGCAAGCCACTGATTCAATTAATGTAACAGCAGAATAAATTATGGAATGAGAATCTATTAATTTGAAATAAAACTCAACCCACGGATAAGTTATTGAGTGAAGCTGAACTAATGAAAAGTATAAGGATAGAATGACATAAATTATAAATCGACCCATCATTCAAAGGTAAACCAACTAAATAAATTGCTGAGAAGGGATTAATGTAGCTAAACCAATCGACACGAAATTCATAAGAGTCGTTGACGTAAGAGGAAGCTAGCAGTATAATTTATTAAGAACCTGATCATGATAGTGTCTCACACCCGTAAAGTTCACAAAACCTGCATCACTCAAATACTTATGTAAACTCCAAATACAATTCACATTAAATTCGTAGGCGAAAAATGACGTAACAATATAATAAAAGCCCAATGCGGATTCGAAGCGAAACGTTAATAGGCGTAAGATGAGTACCCAACAGATAAGTTTTCTTCAAAACGATCAAATAACTTCAGAATATCATAAGGAAATCAAAGACACTGGGTTTTTCTAAAATTAAACAATAAAATATTTAAATATGAATAACAGAGGTATCTGAAATATTCCAAATTTGCCTCATCGCCACGCACGACCATAGTAGATGCCACGATATAATATCAGACAGTAGTTAATTAAGAACCAAAGTCATCCGAATTAGTAAACCAGTCGACCGGAAATTGTAAGTCCAAATCTTAGTAAGTTAATGCCAGCCGAGAATTAGAAATTTCCGTCGACAATAAACGTACCGGATAAACAGAGCGAAGGTCATTCACTAACGCATACGCATTAGATAACGGATGTAGACGCCCACGCTAGTGAGATAACCTAGGGCGAAGGCCAGTTAGGTATTGTAGTACAATTCGAAACACAACGGATGTAGAAACGGAAACCCAAGCTAAGGTAAATCTTACCAAAGGTCGTGATGTCGATGTCATTCGACTAGTAAATACAAATCGATAAACATCCCAACGGAAATAGACCCGTTAAAGTCAAAGTAACACTTATCCATATCGTGAATTATCGCGTGCAACGTCAACTCGTAGAACGTAAACAATTTAAACTGATATTATGTACCTAATGAGCATTACTTCTATTAAAATTTAGAATCAATTGGTGATAAATATTATTCAATATTAGTTATTCCGTGATTTCTAAATGAAATTTAAATAAATAGTACCACCATACGCGCGGCAAACTCTGGTTTGACGAACATTAATACCAGTAGATTTGTAGGTACAGACTCCCTCATTAATATAGTAGTAGAATTTCCTGACGCCTCGCAATTAGGGCAACCACTAAAATAGAAGTGCCGTGATGAAGACGTGGTAGATTACATAGCTTCAGAGACGCACCACCCATTAAATCCACGAAAGATGGTACGGATAGCTAGTATTCGATAAGTTTAACTGGTGATAGACCCAAAGATAATAACAACCTGGTCGATAGTGAGTTTAGTATACAATCTAAGTGAAATGTTCAAATGAATTGTTTTGCATTCCCATATGCCAATAACTGATTTTGGTGTGTTTTCAGAATATGCCGCTCGAATGGACCAACACCCGAATGCCCGACGAACAATGCCGGAAGGACTCACACCCCATCCCAGAAGTGTTCAATAAGATTCGACAGCGGTGGCCGTACCCCACTATCTGGAGGGTACTGGGCCTAAACAGCGACCCATGCGGACTCGCCGGTCAACAATACCCGGCCGCAGAGACGTACATGAATGCGCGAGAACTCCTCACCCAATGGGAACGGGTGCAGGAACAAGTGGACCTACAGGTGGTCAAGGCGAGGATGTATCTCGCCAACGTAGAAGATGACATCCTCGCCGGGCGAATCGCAGAAGCATACCCACCTCGCCCAGTCCGAGATACCCGACGCCCATACCCGGTGGTTCCTCCGAGAAAGAGCCGAAGGAAGTCATTTCCGAAAAAATTAGAACTCCAGAGACCCTAACGATTAAAATGAACTAGTTGATGTTTGTTATTAGTGAAATAGAAATGTTCTTTACCCTGCCTTTGAGTTTGATCATGTGTTTAAGAATATTCGTTTCAATCGATATGTTTGCGATAATGATAAAAATAACTTGTATAAATTATTAACGTTAAATTTAACGAACTTATCCATTATAGTTATGGCCACTAACCAAATATTACAAGCGGAATTAGATCGCGCGCGGAGCACAAATGCGGATCTCCTCCATCAAATACTCCAGCTGACAAGAGAGGTCCAACAGATCAAAGCGACTTGGTCGGACCCGAAAAGAGTAAAAATGTTATACCACCGAATATCTGCAGCACAGAAAGGTTGGGCCGAAGAGCGACAGCTCAATTAGAGCCTGCGCACCCAGATACGAGGATTAGAAGTGGCCCTAGCTGTTTGTCGGGAGGGGGAAGCGGTCACCTACCCGCTCATATTCGCCCCGACCCAGAGGGTGCAGAAGGACCCCCAACCAGTAGAGCAGGCCTCAACTCAACCACTAAATCGTCGGCCGGGACGCAAAGAACGTGCTCGACGCCGAGCTGCTCAGCAATCAAAACCGTCTCGTTAACTTTGATAATTCACATTTCTGTCTATTTAAATAAAATAGTTGTGCTTACGGTTACAGTACTTCTTAAAAGGTGCTTACACGTAGATATTATTATCCGTACCCGCGTCGCTACTTTAAGTCATCTCTCCACATTCGCTCGTGAATTCACTTCCACAGGGACAGAGCTAAGCGAGCACAGGTCTTCTATCGACAGCTCGTGAACCCGAGGGTTGTCCGAGCAATTACAGTACTAGCACATGGTACTCAATTTTTGCGGGCAATCCACCACTTGAACACATTACCAACGTTGCCTAGCAACGGGTGCCAAGTGGCGATCAGTATCATTTTGTATGGCGTTACCAGGGTCCCCATGAGGATAAGCAAGATTTGAAACCCTGTAACACACCACATTTAAACAATTCTCAAGGCTTTTGGTGTGCTGGCCCAACACTGTATTACTGATGCATTTAAACAATTTTCAAGGCCGCTTGTGTTCTGGCCCAACAATGTTAATAGTGAAATAGCCATGCATAGAAGAACATATTATGAAACATAATAGCATTATACATCAATTTGTCGAATATTTTGTTGAAATAAAAATATTTATTATTTTTTACATTGACTTGCAATTTTAGTATTACATAAAGTAGAGTTTCTAAAGGTTGGCTAAATTAAGGCACAAAAATAAGTTGTGAAACACCTAAAAAACATTTTTTTTATATATTTTTTATTTTGTACAAGAAATAAAACTATTTATTTACAATTATATTCATTTTGTTAAGGAACAATTATATAAAAATAATTTAAATAAATAAATAACTTTCATTATAAAATAAGAAAAATATCAATTTTTAATTGCATAACCGATATATTTATATATTGAAATTATTTAGCACTTATTTATTTAAAAATACATTTATCAACAATTGTCTTTGCTTTTAATCAAGCAATTTAATATCTCTAGAGAAGCTCATTTAACAATATTTTTACAAAAGTTTAATTTATTAACTTTTTATTATTATTTAAAATGAATTTTAATGAGTTTTTAACTTTATAAAAATAAAATTTTATTTAATCTTAAAATAAAACGAACACTTATTATGTCTATAGCTCAAACTTAACAGTTCTGATAAAGCAAATGTCAGAAATATTTATAAAAACCGTGTTCAAATTCCAAAAATTAAAAATCCAAGAAAAAAAATTCGTTTTATGTAGCTTTATTGGATTGATTGATCGAGAATCGCTCTATTCATTGAAACAGACTTTGGAACCTTTTAACTTATCAAAGTTTCAAAATCAATTTGGCACCATTGATTTAGGAAATAAAAATGAAGATGAAGATGAAATTCCAAATTTACAATTGATCAGTGAAAAATTAGTCAATGAAATTCTGTCATCATCCGTGCGGATTGTTGAAAATGAATTCCTCTCATCCAATTCATTGGAGAAATTTATATTAAATACCAATAATTCAAAACTTATAGATAGTTTTGCTTTGCCACCAATTGAGCACAAGCACGCAGTGAAATTAGGTAGGGAAATTGGTTATTTTTAATTAGTTACCTTTGACACAATATTCTGTCATAGTATAGAGCCTGAATTGACTGAATTTAGCTTTTTTATAGATTTAAATAAATAGAATGATAAAGTTTCAATTAATCAATATAAACATGTTATTGTTTCCATTTCTGTAAAATCAAAAATTCAAATTCTCATTCTTATTACCTCTTCACTCGTTGTCTATATCACATTCATTTTAGGCATTGTTCACCTTAGGTTACCTTGAACTAGTGTGATAGATGGGGACTGGCGAATTTCTATTTAGAAATCTCAGCCGCAAGTACAAAAATTTCATTAATTTGCTAGAATTGTTTCTTATTAAAGAAATTGATGTGAAATTTCATGGAAATCAGTAAAAAAATTCAAATATTAATTTAGATAGAAATTTACGCGGACAGAGCCAGAGAAGTAAAAAACAGTTGAAAGGTTTTCCTGACACAATTAAACTACTAATCAAGAATTTAGCTACTGTTAGTTGTCAGTAGATTGTTTCTATCATTTAATAAATATGCGATTTTCTAGGAATTTTCAACTAAAATTGATAAATATAAAATTTTGATTGAAATTTTATGCGCAGAAAATTGGGATATTCAATTCCATGTTTATCAATGCGTTAAAAGCAGGTGATTTATTTCCACAATGAACCGATTTATAATTATCATTAATTAATTAAACGTTTATCATTTATCATTAAAATTATCAATACATTTAATATTTTCACATGATTTCGAAATAATTCTACCCAAATAAAGAATAAATTGTTTGTTTTAACGCAAATTTTATAAACAATGATTGGTTATTGGAAATTCTATAATACAAAATTATTGGTGGAAAAGGCTTTATAAATATTTATAAACCTTTAAATATTGAAGATCTTTTTGAAGCTATAATGGAGAATAGTTTTAATGACAACCAAAATTACAATAACGAAGGCCAGGGTGAAATTCGTTACCGATTTGCTAGTAATTATTTTCTTGTTAAAACACAGATTAAAACACAGAACAGCTGTCATATTTCCAAAGAGAGCTGGAGATTTTTACTACTATGCATCAATAAATGTATCTATATAACAATAAACCTATCTGGAATGATTTTAATTAAGCTTAAAATTTTTGTTCAAATGTGTGTTCGGCTCAAATTGTATATTTTGTTTATCTGGACTAAATATTAAATGCAATTATAAATAAACATTTTGATAGGTTACTATATTTTTTGATGCAATTAAGACAATTTACTTTGATCTTTGTCAGACAAAATACCTCACTTCAAAAGGTACCACTTAATAAAATATGTTGGTTGTATGCTTATACATAAATATGTTAAATTGAATATAACATACTCTTAACCATGGCACTGATTTAAATATAAGAAAACGCCAACACAACATATATTAAACTACAATATATTTAGACAGGCTCATTGTTATCATCATGTAGAATTGAAATTGAAATTATATATATTCAATTGCCGTTTTTTAAACAAACTTATTCATTAATTTTTAAAAAATTAATATAAAATATTTAATAATATATTTTTACATTTATACATAACATAATCTTACATTTAATTTAATTTATCACTTCAAATACAACAACAATAATTGCACAAAATTGTTTTCCCTAATATTAATCAATTCCTTTAGTCGATAGTGATCAAGAACTTGAGAACGGAGATGACTAGAAGTCAGTCCAATGCATGTGATACACATGACATACATTCATTACCAAAATCTGAACACCATCTAATCAAGATTTGAAATTTACAGAATAAAACAATCCTATAGTGCAAAACACAAACCCGCGATTTAAATTACTCTTTTCAAACAACCTAATTCATTAATTTTTCTGAGTTTTAGAAAACAGAATTTTTAATTTTTTAGCCGAATATAATGTTTTAGTCGGAACAATCAAATAGCAGAATTCCTATTTTTTATAACAAGATTCTGGGCTTCGTTTCGATTGAGAATATTCACACAAAATGCGGCATAGTTCAAATCCAACTTCAATATTTACAACAACTTTGTTAGACTGCACGTCACTAGTATTTATGACATCTAATAAACTTATTTGTAAATTCAAACTTTTTAGATACATGATAACATTCGAATAAGTGGATTATTTTACATACCCACTATAATGAGCAAAAATTCAACAACCACTTCATTCTACAACATTCTATTATTTTAAAGGACATATTTATATGATAATTATATTTACATATAAATTGCTAATATATTATTTACAATTATACTTTACTTATAATTAGGGATCGGAAAAAAAGAGTGCGCACTCGTTTTTCAAAAAAAGCATTCTTTCAAATTTATGGGTTAAAAATAGTAAATTTGTAAATAAATTATTTATAATAACATTAGACATCAACGCACTGATGGATATTTTTTAAGCTTTTTATTATTTTAATTAATTATCATAACAACAGAAAATCTGCAAAAATTACTATATTTCTATTTAAATAAAAAATTTCTAATTACTTTATTTTTATAAGAAAAATATTTATATATTTTCTTAAATCTAGGAAAATATAATATTCCTAATCGATTCTTTTTCGTTTGTTGAAATCTCCAAGTTTATTTAGAAAATAAAAACCACTCCTTGCACTCTTTTTTAGCCCCGAAAAGCACTCTTTTTTCTGATCCCTAATTATAATGCTAAATTAATGAATATACAATTTTTAAATTGTTTAATTAATTAAGTTAAATTATATGCCTAATTTATTATGATCCTGACAAAATTTTGTAGTGTTTCACTTAAACCATAAAGTTTATCTGCAACACCAAACCAAAATGATGTCATCATACCAGTTTCTAAAAAGTCAGACCCAGACCTAATGTTGAATAACCAAAGTTTTGAAAAATTGAAAAGAAATTTTTAAAATATTTGGAATTTTATTTAGATTTAAAATATTGAAAAAGATAATTTTTTAAATATGTGAAAACCAACATAAAAAAAGAAAGATCAATTTGAGAAGATAGAAAGAAAGTTCAGTAAAATTTCATAGTGGAGTTAACACGACCAATTTTAGGTCAAAATCTATTCAATTTATAAACATGGCAAGAATGGCTTAAGTTTTGTAAATATTTCTCTGACTGACAAGCTAATATAAAATTATTATTATTAATGACATAATTAATAATGCAGATAATTAAAAACGATGTAATTAAAAATTGTAATAAAATGTATATTATTTAAATGCACCAATTTAGGCAAAATTAGATATTTATTCCGAGATCTATATCTATTTGTCGTTTTTTCATATTTCTTTTATGTCGTGGAACCCTTGTACCTGTCCAATCGCATCGCCCGTTCACGCAAGGACCGGGACAGACCATTTCACAGCTGTCACCAACAGGTTGATCTGAACAATTCATAAATTTAATATTAGTGTGCCGATCATTGATCCTCTAATAAACTCAGTAAAATACCTGCAGTTTTCGGTTTTGTTGTTGGAGGAATGAATCTCGTGGTGGCGGACAGAATACCAGTAATACTAGAAAAAGTCTATTAATCATTCCTCCAAAACATTGAACTCAATACCAAATAAGCATCGTAATGAAAATAATTGCAGTCATTCGACTTGTATTCATCTTTCTTTGCAACGTTTCTAAATTTACGAATATTTATACAAATTTGTTTTAATCCTTCGAAAGTCAGATTGTCAGTTATTGACTTTCATGGGGATATAATCCAGGAACGGCTGTCTTTGTTTATGGTTTGTAAATAAAGCGTGAGTAGTGTCTGACAGGTTGTCAACATTCAATAGGTTCTGTGGACAATCGGAATAACTCTATGTCTACATGGGGATAGAGAATATTTTATAGAGATCATGAAATAATTAACTTTATGAGACTGAAAATAAATTTGTATCTTGTCTGGGAATCCAAATATTATATATATCATCACATTAGTGCAATATCACAGTTTTATACGTTTTCTGTTTTTAAAATAAGGAGGATAAAAGAATTAAATTCAGAGAAATACTCGCGAGGCCAGCAGTTTGCTACTTAAAGCGATTCGAAAGATGCTGTGACGTATTAGAGATGTTTAGCCACAAACATGTCTTTAATGGAATTTTTTCTTTTCTGTGTAGATCTAAGAACTGCTAGAAAAAGAAAATATATCTTCCAGGATCTAACCAAATGCTAGCCTATTTGAATGACCTGAGTGTATATATTCAAGAGAAAGACTTTAAAGTTAGATCTTTTTGAACTACGCACAAATAGTGTTCTTAAATGCAGTTTGAAAGCAAGACTTTGGAACCATTTTAGCGTTCCTCAATCGACATAAATTTTATTTGGTTTGCGAATATTTAAACATTAATTATAATTGTTAAAAATGAAATTGCATGGATGAAAACTTTTTTACTATATAAGTTTTGTGCAACTTTTAATTTGTTGTAATTTTTGTTTCTTTTCCATGTTTCATTTTTGTTCAAATTTGTTTTAGCCCTATTCATCTTTATTCGTAAATAAATTATTGCTTCAAGCCTTAAAATTTGAAGGGTGTACGATTAAACGTTTATAGGGATGTGCAAGAATAAAAGGTTTGGGAACCCCTGATTAAGACAATAACACATACACATGCACAAGCCTTTAATTTGAATAGGCCATGAAAAATAGAGTGAAACGAAATGATTTTGAAAGATTTCCATAAAACGAGTATATCATTTTTATTTGAAACACTTATCATTTTTACTTTATTATTAATATCCTTGATAGAACATGAATTACCGCGTAATGATTTGTGCATTTTCATATAGATTGACAATTTGCCAATGAGTAAATAAAACTTGAAATTGAGTGAAAATTTGCTTAAAACTTTGATAAGTGCAAATAGATACAATCTGACTATATGTCACTAACAAGTGTGTGTGTATCAAGCAGTGTGTGTAGCAGAACAGCATTCAAATGCTTTGTTGTGAAGTGTTTTAACTGTAACAAAAGAAGAAAACAGATTCGAATTATTGTGCCATTCTAAACATAAGATATAATGATTCTAAGACAAATTCTCCGTAAAATCAGATATTGAAAATTATTGAATATAATAAAACGTGACTAATTAGAAATAATGATAATCTTTATAGAAACAGAAAAATGATGGGCATATAATATAGAAGAGCACTAAAGCATGAGTTTTTTACACAATAACAAAAAATGCATTTAAAAGAAATAAAAGTGTGCATAATTATTTATTAAGCTCATTTTTAATTATAATAGTATGCAATTTGAGAATATTTCAAGCGATTTATTACGTTTCACTTTTCCACGAGTAAGATAGATACAAAGAGCAATTTAAATTATAATTTATTTAATAAAATTTCAATAGAAAAATAGAGAATAAAGCGTCGGAAAACGTAAATTATAATTGAAATTCTTAAATTATGTATTTAGAAATTGATAAAAGTTTGATCGTAGTTAAGGAATGGAGAAAGAATTACTACAATGACACAAAAAATTCTTCCCGAAATCTTTACTAAAAAATCAATTAAGGGACCGTTAACAATTTTTTGTAAACAAAAATTTAATATAACATAAAGAATTTTTTTTATTGTTTGACTATGATCAGATGTTTTATCTATATTTACAAATTTTCGGCACACCCTTTTTAGTGAAATTACTTGAAAATGTCTGCCGAAAATCTGTGAATATCAATAAAGCATCTGATTAATAGTCAAACAATAAAAAAATTCTTAATGTCATAGCAAAATGAAAAGCAGAATAAGAGAAAAAGTTCTTTCAATAAAAATTTAATAAATCCTACTTTTTTGAAAAAATGATCAAAATAATAAATACAATGACATTTAAGTAAAAATGTTGAAATTAAAATTAATTTAAAAATCTTTTAGTCAATGTATAATGAACGGTTGTTGGTTTAAATACAAAAAATAGTGTTTACATCATTCAATTAACCGATTTTTTTGTGGTGATATTTCAGGTTTATATTAAAGAATACAACATAAATATAAGGAATTGATAAATTAAAAACATCATTTCAAAATGATTACATAATTCTTACCTAAACAAACATAAATTGAAAAATTCGAATTTATGAATGAAAAAGGACCCATTTTAAAGATTATTTCATTCTAAACAAATTGTTTCAAGAAAACCAATTTTTCTGAAACCAAAGGAAAAAAAGATGAATCATAAAAAGTCATTATTAATTCTGAAATATTTATTTATTCTCACTCACTAGTCGGATTTTGTTGATAAAAGAGATTACAAATAATTGTAACAATTTCTTCATCAAAGAAATATTCAAAATAACCCAAATGCGAATCTTTATCAATATTCAATTTGAACTCATCTTCGAAGTCGAATTGTTTTGGTGTGAAGTTATTGGTTTGTCTCCATGTTATATCGCTTTCTTCTATCAATCGCGACATTTAGTCATCTGAATAATCATCACATGATATCTCAGTTTCACTATCATAAGATATCTAATGTCAATGCTAATATAATGAATTTATATTAGTACAATATTTTACCCTATTTGTACAAATTTTTCTTTTGTTTCATGTAGTGTGGAGTGTTTTTGGTTAGTTTTGTTTTTCAGCATAACTTTACTTGTTGTTGTAAATGATGATAATCCCAAATGGAACAATGCCCAAATACAAGAAAAATGAACTGCAGAAAATAAAAACTAAACTACTATTGAATAAAAAAACAATAAAAAACAAATAAAAGGGACCTTCAATAAATGACGATTTGCAATTTAAAAAGAAATTAAATTACGAAAAAATTATGCATCGTAGATTGTCGAAATTAATGTTATTTTTAAGATATTTGCCATACGTTTTTAATAAAAACCAAAATTAAAAAATCCTTTATGAACCAAGAACCAATTGTTGCATCCGGTACTCTACTAGTTAATGAGCACATACATATTAGTGGCAAGTAGTCAGATCTAGGGACCAACTATCAGACAAATATTAAATACATTCGAATATATTCACATTCATCAAAATTACAAATGCACTCATGTTCAGTTGATTGAAAGTTGGGGTATTTTGAGTAACATCGCAAAATACATTACGTCCGTTTTATGTACAATGTATCTCCTCGTAGCAGATTTAATTTGGAAATGGTATATTTAGCTGTTTACTATGCATGCATCTCAACAAAATATATTAAAATATTATCGGTGACAACATTTATTTTCCAGTTTTAGTGCTGGCTTCCTAGGGCGCACAATGAAACGTGTATCAAAAGACATCAATAAGTTTTATGAAATTTTCACAAATTTCAACTAATGTAACTAATTAACTAACTTAACTAATTAATTAAAAAAATTTTTAACACCAAAATAATTTTCCAAGCATTTTCTAGATTACTTGATAGATGGTCTATGGATTCAATTCCGACAAAAATATTGGAAAATATATTTTATTATTTTTCTCCAGATGAACTAATCAAAGCTTCATTGGTATTTATTATTATTATTATTATTATTATTATTATTATTATTATTATTATTATTATTATTATTATTATTATTATTTTATTATTATTATTATTACTACTATAATTTAAAAAAATAACAGTGTAAGCCAATTTCCGCGTTCTTTATTAATAAAATGAAGAATGAAATATTTCAACCTAAAATAAGTCCTGATCACTCACTAAACAAAATGATTTAAACAGATTCCTAAATATTTTAAAATCAAACTTTTCAATATTTAAGTTGAAATAAATTCAATCATTTAAACTGTTTACTAAATTTTGATTTTTCGACATTTTTGCCTAGCTGGAGCTGATTTAAAATATTTTGAAGTGTGTTTTAATCTATATAAAAAAATTTTATTCTGATTTATTCATATTTAAATGTTGACAAATGAAATTTAAAATGTTTTAAAAATTTGTTTAAATTTTTTCACTTATTGACAACAATCGTGGGAAGGAAAGGTCAATCAAAGAAGAAGCAAAAAGAGAAAGAATTGTTGAATTTTGTTTTGTGAGTGATCAGGACCTATTTTAGGTCGAAATTTTTCATATTTTAGTTTTTGAATAAACATAGCGGAAATTGGCTTACACTGTTATTTATTTAAATTATGCTTATATAAAAAATATTTTTAAAGTTTATTATTATTATTATTATTATTATTATTATTATTATTATTATTATTATTATTATTATTATTATTATTATTATTATTATTATTATTAATATTATTATTATGCTTATTATTATTATTTAATTGAAAAAAACAGGTAAATAAACAATGGTTATCAGTAGCTCTGAATAATGGCTTATGGGAAAATCACTGTGCAACACTGGGAAAATCGCTTGGTTTCACAAAATTTGTAGAAATGATGGAAGAAAACATTGCCGACTCAGCTCGAATAAATTGGTTTGAAATTTATAAAGCCATCCGGAAGTTGTCGCGTCAAAATAATTCCGTCATTGATGTGAAAAATAATATCCGTAAATCCAAAATTACATTTTATGAAGGTAAAAAGTCTTTGGAAAGCCTATAAAGACTGTGAAAAATAAACATTTAGCAGCGAAATCTGTTAAAATAAAATCTAAGGTGTCAAAATTTCTTTCAAATCGGAGTACTAGTGTAAACAGTTCTAGGAGAGCTTCTAAAACTTCTATTAAATTTAATAATGTGCTTGATCCTGATCCAGAAAATGATACAAGGTGATTCTTATTTTGTTGATCGCATCATTTATTGAAGATCTATTTGTAATCTTACTGATCGAGATTGATCATTTTCTTCTAGAATTGAAACGACTTTTCCGATAATTCCATTACTATATAGTGTATTCTAATTATTACTATGTATGGAGCTCGTCGTTAATTGTGTGTCTACTCTCATAGGCTCATAAAGGATTTTAGTAGATTTACTGGTGTTAATTATATTTTCGCATTTATTTTAAATTCACGGTGACTGTATAGAAATGGTGAAATATACAAATTTGGAAATAGAAATGTGTCTCCCAGACTCATCCAAACGTAATTAGGGTTAACAAAAGTAATTTTGCCACCAGTTTCCTGCACCTGACAATTACATACACATAACATTGGGGTTATCATATATAAATATATTTGACATCTTCCAAACTAAGCGTAAGAATAACTTATATCATCGTTGTATCCTGAAATTTTCATTGATACAGACAACATGAATCTTTATCAATTATTCTAATATAAGCTTTCCTTTGCTCTGAATCCACGAGTAGCCACCCTAATTTAGAATATAAGGCTTCAGTCGAATTTGCCACTTTTCCCCATTTCTTAAGGTTCCTAAGAAATTTTTGTTATTTACTAGCGCGAAATTTCAGTAGAGAAGGTTATGGGGTTTAAGGAAATCGTTTTTAATAAAAATTGCACATTTAAATTTTAAAAATGATAATTAAATACATAAAAATTACTAATTTTAAAAAGTTATTTTAATAATTTCACAAAAAAACAGTTGTTTTAATATTAGTATCAAAATTAGCTAAAAGACCTTTTTCTGTTTGTTTTATAAATAAATATTTTTACTAATTCTATTAATTTAAAATGTCGAAAATTCAAAAATGAGTAAAATAATATTAAAGCTGTTATAAATTTATTTAAATTTTTTCTAAAATGCAAATTCGATTTTAAAATATTTTAGAAACATTTTCTAGATTTGAATAAATAATATTAGATTTTTATAAATTTTAAAATTTTATTCTAATTCATTAAATTTATAATATTGGTAAATCAAATTTGAAAATTTGGGAAATTGGTTTAAATAAATATATATTTTGAAAACAGGGAGTGAAAGAAAATATCAATCAGAGAATATGAGAAAGTGAAAGACTAGTTAAATTTTGATTATGAGTAACCAGGACTTATTGTAGGTTGAAATGTTTCATTTTATAAATATACATTGCAGAAATTGGCTGACATTGTTATTTATTTAAATTATATTTATATGATTCCGCTATCTAAAAAAAAGATTTTAAAGTTTTGATCTGTTATGAAATTATTAAAATTAATAATTTAATCGGGACGTCAATTAATGAAAAATGTATATTGATTACACAAACATTAAAAGGAAACTAAAATTAAAAGTAAAAAACTTTAAAAATAAAATATTTTATGAAATTCAAAATAATCTAAATAGAAAATAATTAGTTAAAAGAAATTTTGTATCAAATATCTAATTGTGATAAATTAATCGAAAATGAATTAAATTATAAGTTAAACAACTAACGCATTTTAGGGAGAAGCTGGAAACAATCAATAATTAAAAACTAATTAATATAATATATTTTCTAACTGAAAGGTGGTTTCTAGAAGATTTAGTCGTAAAAAATTTAAACTAATTAATTAGCTGAAAATTTATTGATCTTATCAATCATCAATAGAAGAAATAAATTGAATGTGATTCTTCCCGGAAACTCGAGAAATAAAGAATATTCTCTGTGACAATTAATGCAAAGCAGTCACATATAAACTAATTAATTTAGAATGGAAACTGTCATTTCAGTTGAAGAGCTACGGGAATAACTTGAAATTTGCCAATCTGATCGAAGAAAATTTTGTAGAATCGTGATTGATTTCAAGAAATTTTGCAAGATCTAAATTAAACTAAATTAAAGTTATTTGTTGGAATTAACTGAAAATGGGAATATATTTTCAAGTATTTGGTGGAAAAAATTTTTTTTTATTAATTTATTGGCTTTTATTAATTTAAATAAAATTTCAAGGAGCTAGTAGTGATGATTATTCTCCAAACTTATCCGAAGTCTAATAATATTATATAATTTTTATTAATTTTCATAAAAATATAAAAACGAAAATCATCTCTTCAGTTTTCAATATCTGTCCTTCCTTGACTTTCTCCTATTATATTTCCCACTCAATAGAAAATGCAAATTTGTATTTTATGTGTCTCAAAATTTTATACAAGCTTCTGCTACTTATATTATTTAATTGATCAGTAAAAAAAAATTTGGATCATGCCGATCATGGCATCGTAGACTATTTGACAATCAATATTTAGGCTGCTCATGAAACCGATCATTGGCCAATTGAAGCAGTTCCAAAATTCCGAGGAAATTGCAATAGATTTCAAATCATCGAATCTCGTTTCACTAGTGGATAGCAAGGTAGGATGGGATTTTGGATATTTAGACTATTTTTTCAAATTTGTGTTTGATTTTTTGTTAATAGATTTATTCTTAAATCGCCAAAGTCAGTAAGTATTTTGCATAGCTGATTGAAATCATATATATCATCCCCGCATGATTTTATATTTTATTCTGTACATTATTTATATTATTAGTATTATTATTATTATTATTATTATTATTAATATATTATTATTATTATAATATGGTTTTTATTGTCGGCAATTAGAGTTAGCCTACTTGTGGTTGCTAGGATATAACACGTTATCAATAACAACTCACCCTGGGCGCCAATTTGATTATTGTGCTCTACCATTGTACCAATGAAAGTATGTTTCTCGACTGTTCACCTTGGTACCGTGTAGGTGAGTCACATACAAAACCAGCTACTAAACGATGAATTTTCTCCACTGCTGAAAGAGGTTCTTACATCATTCTTAGTTTCTGGATTTGCAAGTATGTTTGCCCACTCTAAATTATTTAGGCTATGCTATTTCCAACGGTTCTCAATTATCATCAAACTTAGTACCTAAACATAAAGCCAGTATAAACAATATGAACTTTAGCATGACAACAAAATTCATCAAACAGAAATTAATGAAGTGACAAAAGAAAAGCGATGCAACAACATAAATAATAAAATGTTCGAATTTCGCAAAATGCTATGCAAATATAGGTACTTGTTCATTATAGGGACCCCCTGTAAATTTTAGTATTTGATTTTTTAAATCAATTTTTCTTAACTTTAAAAGTGAGTTAAAATTACTCCCTCAAATAAAAGTATGCTCAAAATCGTTAGGATGTTAGGTTATTTGAAAGTGATTATACAACTATTTTGATTAGAATGAATATCTTTAACTTGCCGAGCACAAGTACAACTTCGTGGATCGGCCAAGTGGCGCAACAAGAAACACCTAGGCACCGCACGCCATCATTTGGAGTCATACTTGGCTGAGTTCATGTGGCGCAAGCATGTTGCCAGAGATGATGTTTTTGAAGCTTTGTTAGAAGCAATTACGGCTTTCTGTCCTCCTGATTGACTTATGGATTTTTCAGTCGCCATCTTGTTGGACCTCTTTTCTGTTTTGTTAAAATCGTTCGCAGCGCTTTTGTGCTCTTTATTACTTTAATTTTTACAATTACGTTTCCTATGTAACTGCTTGTAATCATAATTTTATTTCTTCAATTTTAATTATTTATTTAATGTTATTTTTGCTATGTTTATTTAATTTCTCGCTTCCAATTTAAATATTCTTCTTGTGGTATGCATGGTTTTGGTCTTTGACCCTGACCCATATCTCGTTACTCAGCTTTTCAATTCAAAACCAACATTATTATTATTATTTGTGCTACCTCCAAAACCTAAATTTATATTGGTAGTAGCATCTGTTCCCTTATGTCTTAATTTAAATTCCTATAGAATAAGTAGTCTTAAATTCTTAGAATCCATCATAAATAAATATCTATATAAACTTTATATTATAAAGTAAATGTTAATTAATTAATTTTAATATTACCTATCAATATTAGACAGCCGTATAATATAAAAATATTATTCAAACTAAACACCTTGTTGAAAAATTATATAATACTTAAATATTTAGATTTTAAACATTTAAAAAATCGACATTTCATATGAAATAACCTAATATAACTATTACTAAGGCTACTATTTACTAATTACTCTATTAATTTTGTTATATATTTTTCTAAGAAACGTTCGGAATCGAAATTTAATTTAAAGTGGTTGGACTCGAATTTCGAAACTCATAAATCAGCTGCCGCCGGTGAAACTCTCCAAATTCGAAAGGTTTTAACCATTGAGAATTGTTATAAATTGACTGTGAGTTTTGAGTTTTTGAATTAGGGATCAGAAAAAGAGTGCTTTTCTGGGTTTAAAAAAGAGTACAAAGAGTGCATTTTATTTTTCAAACAAAATTGGAGATTTCAAAAACCGAAAAAGAATCGATTAGGAATATTATATTTTTCTATATTTAAGAAAATATTAATAATGTTAATTAATAAATATTAATATTATTAAAGTAATTAATATTTTTTATTAAAATATAAATATAGTAATTTTTGCAGATTTTCTGTTGTTTAAATGATTACTTAAAATAATAAAAAAGCTAAAATAAATACCCATCAGAGCTTTGATGTCTAATATTATTATAAATAATTTATTTAAAAATTTACTATTTTTTGCATTTTTAAAAAAAAGAGTGCGCGCACTTTTTTCCGACCCCTATTCATAATGGTTATGCAATAAATAACAGTTAAATATGATATTTTTTACTTGCCCTTTTGTGTATCACGAAAGAAATATTTAACTTATGAAGTTCTCATCAGTGCTAATGGAGTCATGTTCTGTATAACTTTATACCACCAAGTTATATCGGTTACAAAACAACATAGCTACTTGATTATAATTCACTGATGACATTGTGTTTGTATCGAATTATAAAAATAGTTATAATCTTGGACGTTCGCAGAAATTTTTCATGGGTGGGGCCAACCTTTCTTTTCTATAGATATATTTAAAAATAAAAGCCATATTTTTTCAAATAATGTACAGTAAAAAAACCAAAACATTTTTTCGACATTTATTTACATGCTACAAAGATATGTCTAGGATTTGAACAAAAACTGTAATCTTCTGTAATTTTGCCCAAATTTGTTGCTAAAACTTTTAATATGAATTTTGCAAACCCATGATAAAAAAATAGGAAATACGATAGTAACAATTTATTTAATTTATAGTTAAGTGTGAATTATTTTTAATTGTGCGTCCATTCTGTGTCATCATGGATATTTTAAACGACCGGCAGAAAAACTAGATAAACTTGGAAATTTGCGGGCGCCCATGGTCATAATATATTTATCTCTAATTTTCACTTTACAATTATGATAAAATATGTTAAATATTAAAAGAACATAAAAGTAATTTCTTTAAGGTCTTAAAAATTGTGTTTGTAACCCAATTTTCTTCAATACATCTTGAGTTAATTTAAACAACAATAAATACGTATTTGCTAGTAACTTTTGTTTAATGAATGAAACAGTAGAAAAATAGTTCTGAATATGTGTTAAACATTTTACACCATCATATGATGTTATAAATTTCTACCATCAAAATATGAGTTTTTTATAATTGTAATTTGTATTAAACATTTAAAATCCCGGTGCTGGCACTGATCCTTGTATTGAAAGCACTAGATATGACAAGCCCAGATGCAATAAGGAATTTTGGTACCCTCTCCCATTAATTCAACAAAAAAATGTATTCTTCTAATAAAGTAAAATAACATTAAGTGCGAATCGTTCCAAGGCTTTTTTTATAAAGCTTCTCTTTGACTTCTTTCCATCATCAAATATTTGAATAATTTACCAAAATGAGACATTTTATGTTTTCTAGAAATAGCTTCCAATTTTCATGAATAAAAGCATATGTTCAAGATTTTTATAAATCTTTCGCTAATAACTTATTGGTCTTTAAACAGCTGAGTTTTCTCGTTTTATATATTTCATGAGGATTTTTTGTTATTACCTGGTGTTTTTATACGACTTATTCTCTAAATTAGATGCGGACCAGCCAGGCCATGACACCTTCCTTGCTATTTTATCAAACGCCAAATGTGCATTTATGTTATAAATGTAAAAACGCGTTACCCTTATAGGGAAACAGGACAAATATGGGTGAAAAGTATTGCAAAACATTACAAGTAAAGTATTTTTTTTCAATAAAACGGAGTCCGGTTGTCATTTATAATTTTGAGTTCGGTTTTAGAATTGGGTTGAAACTTTTGGTTGCTTTCATTAGGAGCCATGCTAATAACATAATTTCTATTATTCTTCAGGGCCATCTTGATGGGGTTACCATGGTGAAATTTGATAAGTCAAGAATGTTTTCATCAAGTCTTGATGGTAGTCTAAGAATTTGGGACTCAATCAGTGGAAGAAGCATCAGAAAATTATACGGTCACAAAGTGAAGTCATATTTATCAAATTGAATTATATCTAAAATCAGGGAGCAGTTTATTGTCTGGATTTCTCTTCTCAGATTTTGGTTTCAGGTGGATGGGACATGTCAATATTTGTATGGTCTCTCGAGCAAAATTTCAGCCTGATTAAAATACTATATGGACACATGGGCTCGATTACGTCGCTGAAACTTTTAAAAACCAAAGAAAAATTGTAAAATATATCTAAAGATTTTTCAGCTGATTTTTATTTTGTAAAGAATTTCCGCTTCATTGGATGGCACATTGCGAATCCATTCCATGAAAGGTTTCAAGTTGGACAATTTAGTTACCATCAAATCCGTGAATAGCGAGCCAACCGGAATAATTGACATGAGAATAGAAGAAACAAGAAATCTGATTGCTACTGGGCTCTGTGATAAGTAAGCACCATATATTATCATATTATATTTTCAAAATATTTCACATAATATATATATATATTTTTTATATACCTGTAAAACAGATAGATCAATAATTTCAAATGGTGAATTTTTTAATAAATTTAAAGAAAACGTAAATATTAAAAAGGTAATATTAAAAACTCTTCGTACGACAGATTTCTGCAGTTTAACTGCCATCTTCAGGTACAAAAATCCAACTCAAATATTATGGATTATTTATTTAAATAAATTACTTTCTTTTAAATATTAAACAATTTTATAAATAATAAATTAAATATCACCATCTAAATCACACAAAGCTAATTCAATTTCAAAATTATTTATTTAAATAAATTACTTTCTTTTAAATATTAAACAATTTTATAAATAATAAATTAAATATCACCATCTAAATCACACAAAGCTAATTCAATTTCAAAATCAATCTTTTGAATACTTGAACAAAAGAACTAAAACTTTCAAATTGATTAAAAGAATCAGAGAAAATTTGCTTTGAATTAAATAAAAAGATAACAATAATCCACAAATATATATTCCAGTAGGTAGATGTGAGCAAATTTTTCTAAGTCTTGAGGTCTCGAGTTTTAGCGAGGTCTCAACTTTCACTGGTATCCTTATATAGATAAAACAAAGTCTTTATATATAAATTTATTAAATAACAATTAAGGATTTACCAGAATATAAGATTTACACATAATTTCTTCAATTCAATTATACAATTGTTAAATAATAAATCCCTTCTAAGGTGCGTGCTGTGTTGATGGTTTCCTGTACATAAGTGTGTGCTATGTCTGCATGCAGAAAGATAAAATGTCTGCCGGTTTTATTTTCAGACCTTGTGAGGATTAACCTTGCAAGATCGTGGTAACAAAATTTATTTTAGGGGCGATTAACTAAATTTTATCGTTCTATTTATACCAAAATTTTCTATGTATATTTTATCAAATATATTATTTTAATTGGATGATTATTTTTCTATTTTGTTAAAAATGTTTTTATTTATTTAAGATTTAAGGTTTGATTAAAATTAGAATTTTATTTATTTAACATTTTATCAAATATACTATTTTAAATTGATGATTATTTTTCTCTTATGTTAAAAAATGTTTTTATTATTATTTAAGATTGCCCATTTTATTAGTATTAAAATTTTTTGATTAATTTTTCTTATTTAAAATCTAATTAATTATGTTCCTTTTCAATTTTATTTTGAGTATTAATTATGTTATAAAAATTACAAGGATTATAAAAATTATAATACTATTTATAACACAAAAATAAAGCATGGATAATACAAATATTAATTCAAATGATTTCCTATGCATTTTTCACTAATAAAATAATTGTTCAACTATTGTTCAAAATTGAAATTAAATCACAAATAATATCACATGCATTTTTTAATAATAAAGTAATTGTTCAGCTATTGCAGGCTTGTTTGAAGATTGGATTGAGGGTTCGTTTTTGGACTGGGGATTTGATTACGTTTGATTTTCGGCATATACGTTTACTCTGTATTTTCTTGGCCCTGTCTTGAAATATTTGATTAGGAAAAATGTGGTGATGGTTTTACCCTCATCATCCAACATAAGTCCAAGAAACCCCCCTCGAGGCAAAAACTTTTTATGACTCATACTTTTTTCGAAAATTTTTCTAAGCCCGAGAAACGTCCCCCCTAGCAAAATTTTTTTATAACTCATAATTTTTTTAAATAAGCAAATTTTTTCTATCCTTCGTGTATATGTGTAAGAGTCATTTTATAATATCTTTCCAAATTTTTTAACAAAATATTATTTCAAATATTATTATTATTATTATTATTAATATTATTAATATTATTAATAAATAATTAAATAAATTTGGCAACGATTTAATTAAACGATAACGCCAATAAAAAACCTTTCTTACGATATATTTCGATAGCACAGCTATCATCTTCAGGTACTCAAAACCAACTAAAAATATGATGAATTAACATTTAATTTAAACAAATTATTTTTTATTAATTTAATTTTTTAATAAATAAATATTTTTAAAAATATATTTTAAATTAATTTTAAATTTTAAATTTTTTACATATATTCTAATTTTTTAAAAATTAATGCAATTTAAAATTTTCAATTATTTTAATAATATTAAAAAAACAAACATGATTTAACATACGTAAACTATTTAAAAACATTCAAAACATTCGTAGTCACAGCACTCTGCACATTAATCTTTGGATCCAATGACCTTATCAGCAATGCTTCACATATCACTCGTTCCCAATAACTATTAAAACTTCTCAACAAAATTCTAAAATCAGACATTCCGATATCACTTTTACAGCCTCTATTGTGTTCACTAATATTGGTCAAACCCTTCAATCGACAATGCTCTAGAACTCGAGTACAGAGATGACGGGAAGTCTCTCCAATGTATGTGGCATTACACCCATTACATGTAAATTGATAAACGACATCAGAACACAATCCAACCGGAGTTTTTGATTTATTAATAAACATATTGCGTACCTTACACGAATTAGAGACGATCTTATACTCTAAATTTTCTATCAGTTTCCTATTCAGTTTAAATTGCATTAATTTTTAAAAAATTAGAATATAAGTAAAAAAATTTAAAATTTAAAATTAATTTAAAATATATTTTTAAAAATATTTATTTATTAAAAAATTAAATTAATAAAAAATAATTTGTTTAAATTAAATGTTAATTCATCATATTTTTAGTTGGTTTTGAGTACCTGAAGATGATAGCTGTGCTATCGAAATATATCGTAAGAAAGGTTTTTTATTGGCGTTATCGTTTAATTAATATTATTATTAATATTATTATTATTATTAATTTTATTATTTCAAAAATTATTATTATTATTTTCAAAAACTTCCATTGGAACCTATAAAATGTCTTAGTAATACTTGCACTAGTATTGCAATTTCTTTTGTACATCATATATTTTCTACCCCTCATTTATGTGTATAAGAGGCATTTTATAAGATCTTTCAAAGTTTTTTAACAAAATATTATTATTAATAATTTTAATATTTCAAAATTCAAAAATGTGTTTTGTATAATAATATTTAAAAAATAAAGATTAATAAAAAATTAATATTTACAAAGCATTATTTTAATTTAAATAGTATTATAATCTTAATTACTATAAATTTTATTGAGTACTTTAATTACAGAAATATTTATAGTTAATGTAAAGAGTTTTCAGCTGAGAATTGAATAATTCGGGTGATTTGTTAAAATGATTTAAAATTTATTTTTAAAAATTCAGTATTTAATATTTAAAATTTATTAGTAAAATTTAAATCTTCTGAATATCTTCAATAATAAATATTTTAAATTTATAAAATTTATTTTAAATTTAAATTATTAACTTCATTTTAAATAAGTCTTACAAATCACCCGAATTATTCATCTTTAAAATATTTCTTTGGAACTTTTCCAATTTTTGTCTTGTGGTAGATATCGGTGATCATGGACTTTCAGTACTAATCTTTCAAATCTTTCCCTGTATTTCATTCTTGATTCTACGAAAAATTGAGTTACATACAATAAAAAACTCCAGATGTAATGGAAACTTACAGATTTTATAGGAATTTGAGAATGCGGCGTGATGTCAGAATTTCACTACAGCCATTTGTGCAAATTGTGAATGAATTTTAAGGAATAGTTGTATTATTATACAATCGTATTATTTATTTTTTTAAAATTAATTTTCTGCAATTATATAAGTTGGTTTACAAATTTCGTAAGTAGACTTTATAAATATGATAAATTTTGTATTGTTTATTATCATTACTCACAAGAGTTATCAGTCATTGTTTAAATATATAAATTAAATCTTTTAACCGATAATATTTTCAGGACTATAAGACTGATCGACATGGACCGACTTGATTGTATCTACAACATAGGATATCAAAAGGATGTCATCAAATGCTTATATGTATGAGTTATAAATCATATTATTACATTTTATATAATATTTAACATTTTTAATTATTTTTTTCAATATTGATCTATTTACATTTTCAATTTCCTTTACGTATCGATTGTTTATGTAAATAATATCAATAGTGAATGAAAAAATGATGAGCCTAAGTTTGTGTTGGTACTGCAGAACTATGAAGGTTTTACAAATTATAAGAGAAAGATAATTAAGCAAGGTTGTTTCTTATTCGTGTTAATTAGTCAAACACTGCTGTTGGATTTTGTTCGGATCTAGTTTATCAATTTACATGTAATAAGTGTAAGGCATATATATATATATTGGAGAAACTTTCCTTTATCTATGTACTCGAGTTTTTGAGAATTATCAATCAAAGAAATAAGCTAATATTAATTAGCACAATAGGGACAATAAGTAAAATAGGCATTCCTGATTTTAAAATTTTATTAAAAACTTTAATAATTATTGAGAATGTGTTATTTGTAAAGCAATGTTGATAGTATCATTGTTTTCTAAAGATTAATATGCAAAATGCTATGAGTACAAATTTTTGAATGTTTTAAAATAGTTTGATTATATAAAATTGAGATAATTAAAAATGATGTTTTTTCTTTTTAAAATTTTAATTTTTATTATTAATTTAAAGATTCTCATATCATAAAATTTATTTAAAAAAAAAATCTAATTTTAAAAATTAATTTAAGTGGTTTTAATTTATACTTTTAATATTAATTTAAACATTTATATATAGCATAAAATTTAAAAAAAAAACTATATTAAAACATTTATAAAGTAATAATTTGTTCTAATATATAAATTAAATCCATGTTATTTTGGTTTGTTTCCACCTGATCATGAGAGTGAATCTGTCGAAATATATCGTAAAACGTGTGTTTCAATGGTGTTTTTATGAAAATTAAATTATTGCCATGTTTACTTGATTGTATAAATATTCGATGAAAATGGCCATATTGAAAATTGATGCTATATATAAAACTGTGTGGATTGTACAAAATATGTCGATGAAATTGAAACTGAATCTAACTCCTCGTGTCAACAATCAATATATTCAAAATCAAATCCCAACAAAATCTTTATTTTTCAATTTCACAAAGTTTCACCGATTTACAAATAAAACACAAAAATCAAACATGGTAAACACCCAAAGGGTATCAATCTCAATTGCAAGATCAAAACACAATGTACTTTTCTTTAATTATCATTCATCGCTTCTCATGGCAATTTCACTTTAAACAAATTTTGCTTAAACCAAACTGGTAATTATGAATATCATCGCTTGTTTATACATCTATTTGGCTCCCATAAATCTCGATCAATAGGGAGATGGCACGGCAAGATCCGGGTTTCCTACATGAATTTTAAGATGATCTCCCATAATTTTCTTGTAAAATCAAGAAGAATGCCATAAGGCTTTTGTCATTATATTGACATCAAATATTTTGGGTCTTGTACCTATGTCTTGCTGATACTTCGCTGGCACGCAACATATCGCCTATAGGCTATATCAGCTCATTTTCCAAGGCTGACTGTAAAACAAAAAATTCTAGCTTTCAATTGTTAATGAAAATTAAACGGAACAGAAGGCAAATTTGAATTTGTGAAGTAATTGTGAAGTGTTTTCAGCAGAGAATTGAATACTTCGGATGATTTGTCAGAGTAATTTAAAATGTATTTCAATTATTTTAAAAATAAAATCAGTTTCTATTAATAAAATGTTTTAAATTATAATTAATGATTGTATTTAGTAATGAAATTTCAAAAAAGATGGGCATAATTAACTTTGATTAAAATTTTAAAATAGGAAATTATTTTTAATTCAAGTGATTTATTAAATAATTTAAACTAAATGTGAAATAAGTGGTTTTAATATTCAATAAAATATTTAGGAGATATTAAATTAAAAAAAAACAATTTTAAATAACAAATGTTCTTAATAAACTTTTATTAAAATTTTAAATATTGAATTTCTCTGATAGATTGTTTTAAAATTATTTGGTTCAATGTTTGAAAGTTTGTATTAAACAATATTGCATTATAAATAAGTTTTTGGAATATTAGTTCTTTTAATGCAAATGTTTTAAAGAATAATTTAAAAGATGCTTTAGCAATTTCTAACAGTAATTAAAGCTATTCCTTCGAGAATTCCACATCACATTCTTCGACGCTTCTAATCAGATTTATTAAATAGAGTTTTATGAGAATAAGACAAGTAAATATTTAAAATACAAAAATCATACTAAAATTTAAACAAACTTGTTTGAAGAAATTACTCTATTTAATCTAGTTTCAATCACATCTATTAATATCGGGGGGTCATTCGGGATTTTTACAATTCTGGAATACCAATCCAAGTGTTTTCCATGAGGCTAGCATGGCCGAGATCCAGGTTTTTACGGATAAAAAATTACCACTATCAATTGAATCTCTTTTTTTATCATATGAGAAGTTTATGGACTGCCCATAAGTATTGGATAATATTTTGAAAAAAATAATTAACATTTACTTACAGTGATGGTTCAATCAAAGAATGGTATTTAGCTTCCATGACATGCATCAGAACCCTTTATGGACACAAAGGATCAATTGCATATCTTCATTTCTTTGATGATATGATGGGTTCATCAAGCCTTGACGGGTCCATTCGAATTTGGAGATTGAAAAAATCTCATTCCAGAGAAACTCATGATGAAAAACCGCAAGTTTACAAAGAAAAAATACCAATTAGCTGTATTTTCAAATAAATTACAATTTTTCTTTTCTTTTATTGTTGTTAATCTTCTCTCAGTGCAATATAATATTTGGTATTGGTCTAGTAATAAAATTTAAGATATTAGGTTAAAATCTGAATATGATTAAGAGATTAAAATTGGGTTTAATCGGCAAAACTGGAATTAAAAATCAAGTAGACTCTTGCCCGATAGACATAAACAATAAAAATTGAATTTCAATCAATAGAGTTAAAGTGAACTTGTAGGAAGAATTAGTCTAGGATAATAACATCAAGAAACCACCCAACAATTACAGGAGGAATGCTGAGAAAATTTTGTGAGAATAATTAAAATAGCCCACCATCACAATTAATTAATAAGTTATATACAAATCTTCCCTAAATAGAGAAAACACCAACAAGCAAAAATTCGTTTATTCATAACTAAAAATATTAAAAACTCACAAATACTTATGTTGCAAAAATAGGTAAGAATCAATACGGAACCACCAGTAGAAGACATATAACTATAAAAATCTTCGGCATAAAGAAGATTATTTGGTAAAATTCCCTTTTCTTTGGTCATAAATCTGATGAACAACATAATTTATATTCAATCAAGCAACTAGTAATAGTAGTACTAACAAAAATCATAACATATACCTGTCCAACCTCACTCGGATATGAATTACAAATGGACTCATAAATAGGTATTTCTGGAATACTCCATCGGTTGAATAATAATCGTAATGATGGCACGATTGGTCATGTGAGTACACTTGGCTAGTGACCATTAACAATTGAATGTTTGGATTGCTAACGCATAAACTTAAAAATAAGAAAACTATCACTTAAAGTGGTCTCGTGAAATTTTCTGCAGTATCGAAAGCGTGGTACTTATGACAATATATACCATTCATGTACCTTCAGAATATTGGAGAAAAATAATTATAAACAACAACAATGATGATAATAATGGACTTTAATGACTTAATAATAAAAAGTAGTATACTATAAGGAATAAGAACCTAGGGAAGGAGGGTGTGTATTAGGTAACACTCGGGTCAGTAAAGGTAACGCAATAATATATTATTACACAACCACCAGGTTTTACAAAACATACCTGATTATACCGTGATTATGTAACCGTCGGTTTAAATAGTATATCTAATTACATGACCACATACAATTACGGCACATGTCAATGTCATTTTTCATGGGTCAAGGTCACGCATAGTCCCCAAAGTGCTTGGTATAATCATAGTTTTCGTTTTAATATCACAATAGCTACATCATTGATGCATGATGTCATTTAAACTATGTGATATTACGTGAATAATTATACCTGCGCGTCATGGTCCTACTTCGACAAAGAGCCATTTCCGGTAGTTAACTTAAAAGTTAACTACTCACGCTTAATGCAATGGCAATTATTAAAAATTACTTTAAAAAAATAAAACATTAATTAATTTAGAATTTTCTATAATTAAATTACTTTAAATTATTTACTAAAACATTATTTAATTAAATTATTTTAAATAATTAATTTACCTTAAGCGGCAATTAATTAAAATAAATTCAAAAAATAAAATTTACTTATAATTAAAAACTTTTATTACAAAGTTAAATTAAATTATTTACAAAATTTATAAAATTATTTACAAATTAATTTAGTTTAATTAATTAATTTATCATAAGCAATTTTTCAAAATTATATACCCTAATTTTTCATAGATAGTCTGCGGACTATGAAAAAAATTGTAAAGTTTGGAAAAATAGTTGTAGAGGATTTTATATGAAGTGCGGCTTATCTATAGAAATCAAATTTTATTTCAATATTCAAAATACAAATGAAACTAAATATATTTTACAAAATTTGCAAAATAATTTTAATTAAAACCGTTGAAGTCTTCATCAGATTCAATGTTGAAATCATCTATTAAATTAGATAAATCCAAGTTTTCAGATTCAATTTCAGTCAACTCATCAACGAAGTCTGCTGCAAGATAGTCATAGACCGTTGACTTCTTGAAACCATTTTTAATACAATCAACAGATATTTCGTTCCAACTCTCGACTATCCATTGGCAGACCTGATTATAAGGCGCGCCTCTAGTTTTACCTGATTTAGTGAAAGAAGTATTGTATTTAATGGTAAGATCGAAATATCCGGAGAAACCCGAAAAATTAAAGCGAGACGAGTATATACAGCCGGACAAATTAGATAAGTAGATGGTTCGTGTGTAGGAGGAGAATATACGTTACTCGGTCAATTAGTGAAAGGAGTGGTGGTGATAGAAAGCTATCAAACAAACTCGAACAATATCAAGGATATTTTGATCCCGAAACTCAGGCCATGAAAAAGTATTCAAATTGTCTAGAATGAGACAGATCGTGTTTTACTGGAATATCAACACTAACATATAGGACTAACCTAAAAGAATGTCGACTAACGTTATTGAAAACCGCAGTTTTCGAGGAAGTTCACGGAAAAGTATATCGCGAACCAGAAGGAGAACGCTAGGGGAAAGCCATGAAAGAATTAATTAAAATCAGGAGAATTTCAAACCTAGTCATAACCTCAAACTTTCCTTCCAAAAATACACCAGTAGTTTTAGTATTTCAAAACAGCGATCTTGTGATATAATTCATAAAAGAAGAAGTAAACAAATGTGACAAAATGGTAATCAGTACGAACTACAAAGGTATCTATTTATCCCAGAAAACTGTAGCAAACGCAAAAAGGCAAGTTTGGAGAAAAAGACGTCAAGTTATATTTATTGCAAATAATAAAATGAATTTTCTATTTCATCGTAATGTTGGGCCAGAACACAAACAGCCTTGTAAATGTTTAAATGAATCGGTAACACACATGCAAATATAACATGCAGATTTAAATTCAAACCTATTAAAACATCAATTAACCCTATCAAAATATGAGAGAGAAAGCAATAAAATATAAAATCATAAACACAAAAATAAATTAAAATAATAACAAAAAGCAACAAGATCCGCACGATATAAATATAAACATAACACGAAAACCTAACAAATTTGACCGAAATTTGATAATTTAACAAAATGTGAAATTTCATGAAAATGAAATAAAATTCAAAGAATTCGAATTAGAAATAATTCAATAAAAATTTCAAAAGAAAAATTATCAAATAAAATTGCAAAATAAAAAAAATTAAGATTAGAATACACTAGAAATTTCCAAGGTCGAATTTTGTTTTACTAAATCAAAAAGAACACGCAAGGTTAGGGCCAAAAAATAAGTTTATATACCGATTCATTTTTACACAATTTTAATCGTTAAGTCGTTAAATCGTTAAATAAGTTTTTGAAACTTGAAAATCATTCTTATTTTTATTACGAAGTGAGTGAGAGTTTTGTTTATTTCAAAGCTCTCTCCAAGTCGCATCCTCGCAACCTCGATTGAGCTCTGCTTGGGTGTCGGCGTGGAGAGAGTGATGTTTTTATGATACTTTGTATATGTTTGGATCGGTAATTTTTATATTATTTTAATAAATTATTCATAATGCATAAATTGTTTTCTTATTGTCGAAAATTTTCCGGACCACAGCCAAAGACACATCGCAAGTTATTAAAATCAAATATGTTATTTGAATTCGTGTAAGTGCGTGGAGTATCGCCAATGATTGGTGCCCGTGAAGACCCGGCGTGCGGAACGCAGGGGTTGGATCGTCAATATTATCCCGTATAGCGGAAGTGAGGAATAGGGAAATAGTCTTTTGACTGTTTCCCCGTTCCCCAGTTTCCATAAATTCGACCTAAAATATCTTTCATAAGCTCAAAATCATCACACGAGTAGTCCAGTGGGCACTCATTAACTATAATATGAACACAACGCGCCTAAGATCAACCAGGGGAAAGGTGACGGGGATCTAAAAATAAGAAATGAAATCACTGCTATGAATTTAAATCAAACTGTTACTATAAATTTAACATAGCCACCAATTTTAAACTATTGATAGGAATTTAAAGTAATCATAAATATTAAACGGTTACCATGAACGTATAAATAATAACTTCAAGTAAGGTTATAAATTTAAATGAAATCGTAGATTCGAAAAGTCCTTGTAAACTTAAATTAATCCTGAACTAAGATTGTTATTTTGTAAACTCGATAGAGTAATCATTATAAATTTTCATTGTTATAGTTAGCCTAGATAGTTGAAAACTCATTTAAGTAAATATAAAATGATAGGAGTAGCTAGATATTACAAATCCCACAATAAGAATCAACCTTGACACCCAAGTAAATGTAGACTAATCCAAATAATCACGGTTACTACAAGATTTAGCATGATAATGTAGTAACTATAAACCACGGAAGTAATTTCATTAAATCAAGTCGAAGTCGAAATATAATAATTACTGTAATCCCCAAATACCATGTATAGAAATTTAATGCAAAGGGAAAAGGTAAACTAAGAGCACCCCAATCTACGTTAAGAATTTCGATAAAAATTTTGAATAGCTTCAATTCTAACGCAAAATAATAGGGGCTAATCCCTACGGATCCCCAATGATTCCATCACAATGATCGGTACGATTTAGATTCGACAAATACAGCTACGAGAAGAATTGATTGGAGTAAATACAATAACTCCCCAAATATTATAAATTCCCTAAAGTTTGGTAAAGTTTTGCCATCATTTTTAATAAATATAGAGATCAAAATATTCTTAAAATAATATGAGGTAACAGATAAACTCACCCACGTTTATGATCGCCATCCACCTCCCACCCCTCAAATTTAATAAATAACAATCTTCTAAGATATTTTATTAAATAAAATTAGATAATCGAAATTCAGTAATAAAATAATCCAGCCGACTTTGAATACAATATCACAAATAGATCCATAAGAAACAGGCAGGGAATCTATAAAATAATTCCAACAGAAGCATCGGAGAAGGAGATCTCCCCTTTATCGCGGGATGCTGAGAAACAATACCTGAATGAAAATTCAAATTCATAATATAAGTTTCCTTAATCTATACCCGTTGGAAAATGTGTATTAATAAAATAATGTCGAAAGCCGGAAGGAACTATAGAGCAATTCCTCCCTTCACCCCAATAGTCCCTTAGAAACTGAAAACCCTGAAATCACCTAAAGCAAAACTTGTTATTGTGAAATCTAACCGAATAAAACTTACCAGGTAGCGCGTTAAATCTATGTGTTTAGCACTGAAATTCAGATAAATCTGAAACTAAATTAACTGGATAATAATCCGTGAGGAAAATCGAAACTTACCCTAAACAACCATTCCGTTTTTTATCGCCAACCAATCGATAGGCACAATCACATGCATCAATGCAACATCGCCGAGTTTGACATTTACACAAAATAAATCAATCCATACTGAGGTTGTCCTTCGCACACATTAGATGCAGAACGGGACGTGGTGCGTCGCACACCTACATGCAAACCCGGACAGTCAGATTCCATAAGAAGATCCGGTAATGCCATTCATTTAGTAATTTTCAATCTTTCTTAATTTTTGAGGGAATATGCACCGAAACTTCGACCATGAGAATACCGCCAAGACGTCGGGTGAGGAGATCGTTCGTGGCCCGAACTCGCCAAATTGGGGTAAATAGTGTTAAATTTTCATGAAATTTTAATTAAAAGATTAAATGTCGGATAACTATGTAAAAATTATGATTTTAATAATTAAATTTGTATGACTTCGATAATAGTAAATCTTAACAACTAATTTTAAAGACAAATTTTAAACTTCGATGTTCAGAGCTTGCAACTTTTGGGGATCGATTCATTAACGATGGATTTTGATGTTAATAGGTTAACTGTGTCAGGGGATTCCGAGTTGAGAAAGTAGTTCTAAAGGGATTATTGAAGAATTTCAATTCATGACAAGAAATATTAAAATCATGTCGAAGCTGTCTTTGAAATGAATGGAGTGGTATAATCTGCAAAACAATTCTTATCCGAAATTACACCGACATGGATGCTGTCATGAAAAATGTGCGCTTCTAAATTATGAATCGAAGACATACTATTCAAAAACCCATTTCGTTTATTTATATTCCTTCTTGTTACACCTTCACTGCAGCGGCTATTCATAGATACACTCAAAGTTTGGGTTCCTCATGGAAACGGTACAAGTTACCAAAAATTACAATTCAGGATAATAATTTGGTTCATGTTATTTCGTAATTCTACAATTTTATATTTAATAAATATTACAATTCAGGTTAATAATTTGATTCATGTTATTTCGTAATTTTACGATTTTATATTTAATTGTTTTTTTGAAATTTTTCTCCTTTACCATTTATGTTTTTAGGTGATTGAATATATTAAATTAAAGAAATTATTCGCGATTGACGCAGTAAATACGTATTAAATTAAAGAAATTTGTTCATGATTGATATTGTTGGGCCAGAACGTAAACGGCCTTGAGGAATGTTTAAATGGATCAGAAACACACACGCAAAAATAACATACAATTTAAATAAACCTATTAAACACCAATTAAACCATATAAAATATGAGAAAATAAAAGAATTAAATATAAATTAATAAACATAAGAATAAATTAAAATAATAACAAAATGCACCAAGATTCGCACGATACCTACACAAACATAACAAGAAAACACAACAAATTCGACAAATTGGAAAAATTAATAAAAGTTCATTAAAGTGAAATTTAAATCGAAAAATTTGAATTAGTAATAATTCAATAAAAATTCTAAATAAAAAATTATAAAAATAAATCAAAAAATATTAAAATCAAAGAATAGAATTCACTAGAAAATAACAAGGTCGAATTTTGTTTTACTGCATCAAATTTCACATGCGAGAAAATTAAGTATATATACTGATCCATTTTCACATTTAACTTAACCATTTTTCAAACCATTTTTGAAATCGTTCTGAAACCATTTTAAAACCATTTTTCAAAATTATTCGGAGATTGTTCAATTTTATTTTGAATTTTTTAGAAACTCATTTTTAGGTGAGAAATATTTATGTTGGACCCTCTTTCCACGTCACGTCATTGCATCTCGGTAGAGCTCTGCTTGGCGTCGGCGTGGGAAGAGAGGTAATTTTTGGTTTATTTTGATGCAATATTATGCCATTTTGTTATTGTGGTCAATGGATGGTAATTTATGTTTAATTATTATATAATTAATTAATATTATTGATAGTATTAACCTGTTTTATATGCTTAAATAATTAAATAATTTTTGTCGAAATTTTTCCGGCCCACAGCCAACACATAACGCAAGAAAGCAAAATCTACATAGTGCAGATTCGTGTAAGAGCGTGGAAAATCGCCAATGATATGTACCCGTGAAGACTCAGCGTGCGCAACGCAGCGGTCGTAACGTCAATATTTATCCCTATAGTAGAAGCGAGAAATAAGGAAGGAGTCTCTGGCTGCTTCCTCGTTTCTCAATTCTGAAAAATCGACCTAAATTCATATTACACACGGCTTAAAATCATCACACCGAGTAGTCCAGTGGGCACTCAGTAAATATAATATAAACACAAGATACGCCTAAGGTCTATTAAAGGGAAAGGGTACGGGAATAAATTAATTGGAAATCGTTGATAACTAAAATAAATTATCATTTGAAATTAAATTAATTATTGGATTTACATTTCGAAGTAAAATAATAAACATCATCAGTAAATCTTGAGTCAATTGAATTAAATTAACCCATCAATTAAAATGATTATCGAGATATCTCCTTGATTAATTAATTAGAATAATTATGAAAAAAAAAATTTAAAGTAATTTATGGATTCAACTAAATTAACCCTTTGATTAAAAAACTTAAAGTAATTTGTTAAAGTAGAGCAATACCTTAGCTAGAGTAATTCATCGACCCAATAGATTTTAATGTAAAACTGGGGAATTCATTGAAAAATTAACATCATCCACGGAATGAGAAAGGAAAATAACTATTAGTAAAAATGATAATTATTGACTAAATGATCCAAAGAAGCAGGAATAAGATAATCCATTAATTGAAAAGAAAGTATTCAAAATAAATTAGTTTATTAATTAAGTAAATTGACGGGTTAAAGGCGAAAATAATTAGTTCCATTACAAAAATTTTAAGTACAAATCAATTATTCAAATTTAGAACAGCAATTCGCCAAGATGAGATCATTACGGTAAAACTTTAATCAATATTATTGAGGAGACAAGGATTAACATGAAATTATTATATAATAAAAGTGATTTAATTATCAATGACGTTTACTTTCAAAACCCCCTAAAACTGAAACATCGAATTTAAGAGCCCAAACCCAGCCGCAATTAATCCAGAGTTAATATAAATTACAAACTTGATAGGAATATAAAAAGTTAAGAATGATCAAAACAACAGTCGAAAATATTTATATTGACATCACATCAAACGTTAAATCACATGAATGCCTACCGTTGACTCCAAATAAAATAATTCCAAAATTCTCTGAGAAACACACGAAGGCATAACTAAGTCCCACATCGAAAATTTCCAAATACATGAGGTAAAGAATTCACGCGAAAAATCCTAGTAGCTTTACAGTATCGTGAACTTATTGATTGTAAATCCTGAATATGAGAAGTAGGTAAAATAAACACCGGTTATTAGTTTACCAAACGGAAATGTCTTCATTTGATTACAAATCGATCGATCTATTGATGATAAGATTCGACCGGAAACCGCATCACTAAACTAACCGAATTCATGTGCACTTAGAATTTCCGGCGACACAATAGGTAGAACCAATGCCCTTAATGTAAACACCGACAAATTCTTAACGGATATGATTACCTCCATCCTAATTAAATATAGTCGCATAAATAAAGATGAATGTTCCATCCGGTAAAATTTCGAACTTAATCAAATCAGGGTTGTTATTAAGTAACAAATAATGTTGAAATTGAATTAGCAAATATTCATGTTAGGTATTAGTAAAACTTTGGAGTTAAATTAGCAAATATTCGTATTATGTATTAGTAAGAATTTTGAAGTTAAAGTGGCAGATATTCATGCTAAGTATTAATAAAACTCTAAAGGCTCGTGTTAATCTATGTCAACCCCATCTAGATGCAACCTCACCTTGAGATTACCCAAAATTAGATGTCCCGCAAATTTGAAATACTCACAAATAAATAGTAACCCTGCATACTCATCAAATTTTCTTTTATTAAACCTCAATGAATATAGGCACTAGGCGTACCACAGACGATGACCTAACGATAGGTATTGAGTAACATCTGTATAGGTCCTGTTCAACCCCGATACTATATACTTCACAATCGCTAACTTGACCAACGATAATAATTAACGAAGCATAGATTTTCGACGCGTCTCATTGTCATAGCCTTAGAGTAATACTTAACACCCAACAGCGACAGCCTAATCACTGGTGAGCCTAGTATTGTATCCAAGCGACCAATTTAAAATGAACCATATGTTCATTCTTTACGCGCAACTCGCCGATCATGATGCCTTTTCTTTTAGCCAAGAACATGCCACGCGAATGGACTAATACCCAATTAATGGATGAGCCATACCGGAAGGAGTCAACCCCAAGGACAGAAATATTCGAGAAAATCCAGCGACAGTGGCCGTACCCCACCACTTGGAGGTTGCTGGGTCTAAATAGCGACCCTTGTGGACTCGACGGACAGCAATACCCAGCAGCAGAGACATATATCAATGCTCAGAATCTCCTCACCCAATGGGAAATGGTGCGGGAGCAGGTGGACCTACAAGTAGTCAAGGCGAGGATGTATCTTGCCAATGTAGAAGAAGACATCCTCGCCGGGCGGATTGCGGAAGCTTACCCGCCTCGCCCAGTCCGGGATACCCGACGCCCATATCCCGTGGTTTCCCCGAAAAAGAGCCGAAAGGAGCCGGTTCGCGGAAAGCAGAAGTCGCAAAAACACTAACAATAATCGTGATTTGTTTTTTGATTCTTTTTTGTTGTTAAAAGAAAATGTTTGATACTTTGTCTTTGCGTTTGATAATTTGCCTGAGAGTACTCGTTCTAATCGTTATGTTTATAATAATCATAAATATTAATTATACAAATCATTGGATTCACATCTAACGAATTTATCCATTATAGTTATGGACTCGACCCAAATCCTGCAAATAGAACTAAATCGGGTAAGAAACGTAAATGCAGACCTCCTTCGCCAAATACTCCAGATGACCAGAGAGGTTCAACAGGTTAAAGCGACTTGGTCGGAGCCGAAAAAGGTGAAAGCGCTGTATCACAGACTAACCGCAGCACAAAAGGGCTGGATGGAAGAGCGTCAGCTCAATCAGAACCTACGTACCCAAATACGAGGGTTAGAAGTCGGGAGGGGGAAGCGGTAACATACCCGCTCGTTTTCGCCCCATCCCAGATGACGCCGAAGAACCCTCACTACTCAACCCAATCGTCGTCAACCAGGACGCAAAGAGCGTGCTCAACGCCGGGCAGCAAATCCACCCCATTAACTCGCATTAAACCTTCACTGTGTTGATTCCAATAAATTAAGTGTAGTTAAATTATTTCTTAAATACGCGTGCGCACAGGTGTTAATAGGAATACTTACAATCATCTCTCCACACTCGATCTTGAACATACTTACGCATGGGACAGAGCTAAGCGAGCATAAGTCTTCTATCGACCGCTCGTGAACCCGAGGATTGTCCGAGCAATTATAGTATTAGCAATAACACTCACTTTTTGAGGGCAATCCAACACTTGAACACATTACCAACGTTGCCTAGCAACGGGTGCCAAGTGGCGGTTAGCATCATTTTGTATGGCGTTACTGGGACAACCATGAAGATAAGCAAATAATGAAACCCTGTAACCCACCAATATAGTAAAACCAATTAGCTAATAAATGTTGAGAGTGAACGTTAAGTTTTTTTTTATGCGTTTACTTATTATTTTTTTTATTAAAAGTTGTCGCCTAGTGAAAATAAATAGTGTAATTTACGAAATATAAATTGGTCACCCGTAGACGTTTTTCATGGTCCATACAATACAATTAGGGAGATTGGTTAAATGGGAAAAGGTTAGGATGGAAACAAAATCGGACTATATTGGAGATCTTAACCCTATAACGATTAAACCCGGGGGGATGACAAGGATTCTTCGATGTCATTCTTCAAGAACTATCATAAGGATTTTAATTTTTTTTAACAATTATTGAATTTTGATGGCGACCCTATCTGATCATGTTCTTTTGTTCAGGAAGATCAGGACCCTTCGTCTACGTCCGCACGCACATTGCCGATCAGTGGCGACAAATATGGAGACGCATCTGGCAGGAAAGATACCCCGAGGTGCCCCAACCAAGGGAAAACCAATGGGACGCCAGATCCATGGTAGAGAATACCAGGAGACAATTTCTGCAAAACGGACAAGCAAGCGGCCCAAGAAATTCATGATCGGGCCCGAGCTCTTCTGGCCCGCCTCGAAGACCACCAACGCCGGGTCAATTCCCATGTGATCTGGGCCAGACAATACCTGGCCAACGTGGAAGATGACATCGCGGCCGGTAGGATCACGGATTCCTACAATTTCATGCCACCGCCCAGCTCCAGACCTATCCGAAACACAAAGAGACCGGTCTTCGTGTACCTAACAGAAAATTGATAGTGACCTTAATGAGACTAAACTTCCTTGTTAATAAATAATCAGCCTTTTGTTTTTTGTGTTTTTGAATTTTGTTATATAATGCAATATCGTAATGATTTGGATGAACATTTAAATAATTTACGATTGGTGGATTCTAAATTAATGTCATTGTTTTGCAGAAATGGGGCCACTGGAAATTATGCAAAGGGAACTAGAACATTCCCGTAAGCTCAACAGTGATTTCTACACTCAACTTAGCGAGATGTCCCGGGAAAAACAACAAACCAAAGCCTCATGGTTGGAACCGAAGAAAGTAAAACTACTTCATCAGCGACTTACTGCAGCCCAAAAAGGATGGGCGGATGAAAGACAGCTGAATCAAAGTTTGCGGACACAGATAACCCAGTAACCCACCATATAAATTTGGGGGCTCAGCCGATATTTACATGATTGTTTTTGCAAGTGGTGGGTTACTGGGTCTTGCTAATGGTTTGAATCTTCCTATAGTTGCCCCGGTAACGCCATATAAATATTCCTAGCTACCACACGGCAACCGTTGCTAGGCAACGTTGAAAATGTGTTCAAGTGGGTGGATTGTCCGCAAAATGTGAGCGCTATTAATAATGCTGTAATTGCTCGGACAACCCCTGGGTTCAACGAGCCGTCGATAGAAGACTAATGCTCGCTTTACAAGTCCCTTGTGTGATGGTTATTAAGATTAAAGATTCGTCAAAGTGAGAGCTAAATTCGGTGATAGCGTTCTTAGAGATAAGGCAACGACTACCTGCCGAAGGGTGAGTGCCCATGAAATAGCTACGGGTTTTTAATACTCCTCAAATTTAAACACGATTTTGAATAATTAAACAACTTTTATAATTCAATTAAATCTACAAATGAAACAAGTTTAAATTAATTGAGTTTGTTCGACAGGCGAGCGGCTCTACGTCTGGCACGCTCTTTTCGCCCCGGCCTGTGACTGTTGGATGGTGTTGTAGTAGGAATTGCAGCGGGTGTTGGTTTGTTTATTGAGTCCCGATAAGCCAATTGGGATGGGAAGAAGACAAGAGGGTAGGTTACTGCCTCCCCTACCCGGCTGGCGGACAAGGCAACTTCCAACCCCCTTATCGTAGATTTTGATTTAATTGCCGTTCATCGGCCCAGCCCTTTTGAGCGGCGGTGAGCCGGAGGCGGAGAGGCTTAACTTTGGCCGGATCCACCCATGTGGCTTTTACTTGTTGTATCTCTTTGGTGAGCTGGATAATTTGCTCATACAGTGCTTTGTTGGCTTGCTGGGCACGAGTCAGCTCTTTCTGCAGCAGTTGGATGGGTTCCATAGCTATTAATAGCTAAACCTAAATTAAATTCCAGAAGCTCGGCGGGAATGTATGGTTGGCAAGCCGGCACTCCTTCGTTGGCATTAAATTGATACGACATTGGTAGAATGTTTTTTGGAAAATGGTATTTCAACATCTACACTCAGTTATAAAGAAAAGCGTGTATGGTAGAATTACACGTCGTCATATTCCCTGCATTCCGGTGTGTGACCATATCCAATCGGCATTTAAAATCGTTATTATTATGTATTTATCAGAAATTTGGTAAGAGAAAATGTTATTCCAATGAGTGGTGTTATTTCGTAAATTTATATGATAATTGTGGGTGTCTCGCACAGTGCCTAGTGGTGTGCCGGAAGGTGGGGGATTGTCACCGACGAGATGATAGAAAATCGACGTTCAGATGGATTAGTACATTGGATTATGATCTTATTTTATTTTCATAAACAATTGCGACATCCGCTTGGACTTTATGGCTACATCCATCGTGATATTAATTATTGGTATACATCAGATGTATCTTTATTTTTCGGAATGACAATTGAATTCGGAATTGGAAATCGGGTAAGGTTTTTTTTTTGGATGCTAACATCGGAAAACCCGCATGTGTCATTGCCAACCTCACAATTTCACTGCGAGTGTTCCCATGTTATTTCCAATATTCGGCATTTCACTTTATTTTATTATCATTTAATTAATTTATTCCTCGTAGTTAGATATTCCGTGATGTTGCAATTCATGAAAGATCATAGGCATTCTCTTGTCCGGAAGTACTGGATTTTATTTTGTTGACTGATACTTCTTCTTAATGGATCCTTATGGCGTTAAGGGGTTGCTTTGTAAAAATTTTATCTATTGTTCACTCCACGGGATTATGAGCTATTAAACAATTTTATTTTATATAATTTCGAGTTTAATTATTCAACTCTAGGAAATGTCAGCGACATAGGTTTCTGGCAAATGGTGGATTTAGTGATGACGATGGTCGGGATTTGGAAATCATTTATGGGTTATGAACTCGTCGAATATTTTCGGTCAAAAGTTAAATGATTGGACAGTGGAACAGGTATCAAACATGGGAAGCCGGTGTCGTAGTACTACCAGTTGATGCTGAAGTGGTTCAAAGGGGCAGAAAACAGGTGGATTATTACATCGGTTCAGCTGGCTGCTCAAAAGGAGTTGGGTAATTTTCCTTTATTTGGTTTACAATAAATTTTCCTCTACTTTTAATTATTTAGGTTAATTTACTTTTATGCGGGAGCCATTTTGATCAACAGTTGGGCTTGGTTATGATTAACTTTTATTTATAAGGGAGTTTTGAAAAGGTTCTTCTATCATTTCTACTAATAAGATATACTCTGGTTTGGAGTTTGATTAGATCTACTACTTTGCTGGGAGTTCATGGTAATTCGTTTGATAAAAAAAATTATTATTCCTAGTATAAATTCGCATTTGAGTTAAATTCATAAAGTTAATTGATTAAATTTCATAGCAGTGATTTCATATTAATTTTACTCCCCGTCACCTTTCCCTTTAATAAGCCTTGAACGCATTTTATGTTCATATTATATTTAATGAGTGCCCACTGGACTACTCGGTGTGGTGATTTTGAGACGTATGTAGAATGATTTAGGTCGAATTTACAGAAACCGAGAAACGAGGAAGTGGCCAAAAGACCCCTTCCTTATTCCTCCATTCTTCTATACGGAATAATATTGACGTTCCAATCCCTGCGTTCCACACGCCGGGTCTTCACGGGCACAGATCATCGGCGATATTCCACGCACTTACACGAATCTGAATAATATGTGGATTTTACTAACTTGTGATGTGTCTTGGCTGTGGGCCGGAAAAATTTCGACAACAAAATAATTAATGAAAAATAAACTGATTTTAGGTTTCATAAATATTTATTAATATATTAAAAGCAATATACAAATTACTTGCTAAAGCATAACATCATACCAAATAAAAATACTACTCTCCCCACGCCGACATCCAAGCATGAGACGTGGAGAGAGAGTTTCCAAATAAAACTCTCACGCACCTAAAATAGATTTAAAAGTATCGAGTGATAAAATTTTCAAAAATGATTCAAAATGGTTCAAAATTTGATTTTTAAAATTTGGTTAAAATTGTGTGAAAATGAATCGGTATATATACCTATTTTTTGTCCTTAGCCTCGCGTGTTCTTTTTGATTTAGTAAAACAAAATTCGACCTTGATATTTTCTAGTGTATTCTAATCTTAATTTTTATTATTTTCTAATTTATTTTGATAATTTTTTATTTGAAATTTTTATTGAATTATTTCTAATTCAAATTCTTTGATTTAAATTTCATTTTCATGAAATTTTCATTTTTGTTAAATTATCAAATTTCGGTCGAATTTGTTGGGTTTTCATGTTATGTTTATATTTATATCGTGCGGGTCTTGGTGCTTTTTTGTTATTATTTTAATTTATTTTTATGTTTATTATTTTATATGTAGTTGCTTTTCTCTCATATTTTGCTAGGTTTAATTGATGTTTTCATGGGTTTGATTTTAAAGTTGTAGGTTATATTTGCATGTATATTACCGATTCATTTAAACATTTACAAGGCCGTTTGTGTTTTGGCCCAACACAAGGAACTCAAGGAAATAAATTGACATGAAATCACCTTACCAATAATTTTGCAATGCTCATGCACTACCTAAGAATTGATACATTCAATCAAAACACTTTCCAATACCCGATAATACAATACCCAGTTAAAGTACCAATAACACTCAAGCGACGCACAAGTAAATGACACATAATTAAAAGGGTAAATTTAGGGATAAAATAAAATGGGGTAAGTAAGGGGATTAACGATAAACAACGAGGGAAAGCAATTAAACGAGGGAAGTAAATAAACGATAATAAGACCAAAGCTTATCAAGAATGTTATGTGTGTTGCGCCAGGACATAAATAGCCTTGAAAATTGTTTAAATGTATCAGTAATACAACACGAAAACCTAGCACCAAGATAACTTAAAATATAATATACAACACCAATTAAACATTTTAAAATCTGAGAGAATATAAATAAATATAAAATCAAAAACATAAAAGTAAAATAAAATAAATACAAAATGCATCAAGAACCGCACGAAATTTACATAAAAAATAACATAATAACAAGAAAATTTGACCGTAAAATGACCATTTATATAAAAGTAAAAATTAATGAATTAAATGAATAAAAATAAAATATTTTTAGCTGAATAAATTTAATTAAAAATGTTAAAAATAAATTACCAATTTAAATTAAGAAATAAATAAAAATTTAATTTAGATAACACAAATAATTTCAAAGTCGAATTTTGTTTAATCGCAATAAAAAATAACACGCAAGGTTAAGGCCAAATTATGGGTATATATACTGATATGATTTGACAAATCTTAATCTTAATTTTTAGTATTGATTTTCCGTCGTACTTTGACACTTGATTTCAACAGTTTTACTTTGGATTAATATATTTACCTGTGAATAATGGATTTATTGATCGATGTTTTATGGATTATTACGAAGATATATTTATGAATTTTAATTTGATGGATTTTTACTTTGGATTAATATATTCATCTGTGAATAATGGATTCATTGGTCGATATTTTATGGATTATTACGAAGATATATTTATGAATTTTAATTTGATTGATGTATCTGGTGATATAATTTTGGTTTAAATAAATTATTATAATGCAAATTAATTTTTCAAATTGTCGAAATGTTATTAAAATCAAACATATTGTTCGAACCATGTAAGTGCGTGGAATATCGCCAATGATTCGTGCCCGTGAAGGCTCGGGCGTGCGGAACGCAGGAGTTGGAACGTCAATATTATCTGTAGATAGGGAAACTTGGAGGGTAAATGAGTAGACCTTTGGCTGCTCCTTCATCATCCGTTTCCTGTAAAATTAACATAAATTTTTAACAACAATCGGCTCAAAATATCTAACACCGAGTAGACCAGTGGGCACTCATTAAATATAATATGAACATACATAGATCTTAAGGACAAAGAGAGGGAATGGGTAGTGGGGAATATTGCGAAATCGTTGCAACAGTTAAGATGAATAGCCATCGGAAAAAGATTAATCCGAACGACCAAAATCATGAAAAATAATGTTTTTGAATAACATAAAAGAATTAAATAAATTATGTTGAATTGAAACGGAAAATATGGGCGGATCGCTGCTCAAATTTTTCGAAGTAATAAATATACTTATTAAAAATAGTAAAGTAAAAGTGGAACGCGTAAAATAAGGGCGGAAAGCTGCTCAAATTTTCCGAATCGATGAAAATACTTTATCGAAAACTGCAGAATAAGGATAAAACCGTAAAATAAGGGCGGAACGCTGCTAAAATTTTTCGAATCAACAAAAATACTTTACCGAAAACCGGGGAAATACAAATGGATTACGGCTACATTTTTATATAAGAAAAATATTTCTTAAAGCTGAGGAATAAGGATGAATCCCTACCCAAAATTTTGTTAATAATATTGATAATAATTATAATAATTGTAATAATAATAATAATAATAATAATAATAATAATAATAATAATAATAATAATAATAATAATAATAATAATAATAATAATAATAATAATAATAATAATAATAATAATAATAATAATAATAATAATAATAATAATAATAATAATAATAATAATAATAATAATAATAATAATAATAATAATAATAATAATAATAATAATAATAATAATAATAATAATAATAATAATAATAATAATGATAATAATAATGAGGATAATATTAATAGTAATGATCATGGTACCTATAATAGTAACGATAAAAATTATGATGTTAAAAGTAGTAATATAATAACTGTAATGGTAATTATATAGTATAAAAATAATAATAAATGTAATAGTAGTAACAATTAATAAAGGTAATACATATAATAGCAACAATGATAATGCTATTAATAATAATAGGGAACATTGTAGTTATTATAGTGATAAGAGTAAGAGAGCTAGTGTGTGAATATTTAACATAACAAAGGGTGTACAGGCCAAAGAATAATCATCAACACGGACGACGATAAGAAGGACTATGGGAATGGACATAACAATGAATGATATGAGAGTATAGGTTAACCTTTGAAAGAGATAGGAGAATAATGGGACCTAAAGGTCGAAATCGAGCACAGGCCTTCTATCGGCAGCTCATTGAACCCATGGATCGTTTGGTCAATTATAGCATTAGCAATAGCGCTCACTTTTTGCGGACGATCTACCCACTCGAACACAGTTCCAATGTTGCTTAGCAACGGGTTCCGAGTGGTAAGCGAAGAATATTTGTATTGGGTTGTCTGGGTAACAACCATATAGTTTCAAAATATTAACACCCTGAAACCCACCAATTGCCATATTGTTTTGTAATTTAATAAATATTCATGATTGCCTATTAAATTTGCATATATTGTACTAAAAGCCAGTTAGTCTCAAGGTTAATGAACTCGAATCTGGAACAAGCTAGAGTACAAATTTGATGAAAATAGTATCGGATACACCAGTGATGGACCAGGAAAAGGAAGCGCACATGAACCTTCTATCGGTAGTGCGTTGAACCCATCTTGAGGTCGGGCCAAAGTAGTTCTTTCGTAGCGTTCACCTTTGGCGACTTCAAAACCAATGGTTACATTTCCAACGTTGCTTAACAACGGGTAGCTATTGGAGCAAAGAAACGTTGTTTTTGGGGTTAAGGTGTACAAATGTTGGGCCAGAACGTAAACGGCCTTGAGGAATGTTTAAATGGATCAGTAACACACATGCAAATATAACATGCAAATTTACATAAACCTATTAAACACCAATTAAACCCTATCAAATATGAGAAAAAAGAGAATTAAATATAAAATAATAAACATAAAAATAAATTAAAATAATAACAAAACGCACCAAGATCCGCACGATACCAACACAAATATAACAAGAAAACACAACAAATTCGACAAAATTGAAAAATTGATAAAAGTTCATGAAAATGAAACTTAAATCAGAAAATTTGAATTAGTAATAATTCAATAAAAATTCTAAACGAAAAATTATTAAAATAAATCGAAAAATAATAAAATTAAAGAATAGAATTCACTAGAAAATAACAAGGTCGAGTTTTGTTTTACTGCATCAAATTTAACATGCGAGGTTAGGGACAGAAAATAGGTATAATTACTGATCCATTTTCAGATTAAACTTAACCAAAAAACCATTTTGAAACCATATTTTCAAATCTTAAAAGACTTTTTTGAAACTATTTTGAAACCTTTTTAAAACTATTTTCAAATCTTATTTTTAGGTGAGAAATGTTTATTTTGGAACCCTCTCTCCACGTCACATCCTCGCAACCTCGGTAGAGCTCTGCTTGGATGTCGACGTGGGGAGAGAGGTATTTTTACTTTATTCTATTGTATGCCATATTATGAAATTTTATGGATTGTCATGGAGGGTAATCTACGTTTATTTGTTTAATAAATATTACTAATATTAATAAATTGTTTTTATATATTTAAATAAACTAAAACTAATTTTGTCGAAATTTTTCCGGCCCACAGCCAACACCTATCGCAAGTAAATAAAATCTACACACAAGTCAGATTCGTGTAAGTGCGTGGAATATCGCCAATGATCTGTGCCCGTGAAGACCCGGCGTGCGGAACGCAGGGTTGGAACGTCAATATTATCCATATAGATGAAACGAGAAATAAGGAAGAAGTCTCTTGGCTGCTTCCTCGTTTCTCATTTCTGCAAAATCGACCTTAATTCATACTACACACGGCTCAAAATCATCACACCGAGTAGTCCAGTGGGCACTCAGTAAATATAATGTAAACATAATATGCGCTTAAGGCCTATTAAAGGGGAAATGGTACGGGGAATAAATTAAATGGAAATCGTTGTTATAACTAATTTGGATTAATATTTTGAATTAAATTAAATTTACAATTCGAATAAATTAGTAGTGATTATTAAATAAGTAATTCCTTGATTTAATTAAAAGTACAGTAACTATGGATTGAAAATAAAGAAAGATTAAAGTAATTCATTAAATCATTTCAATTAAAAGTAGAGCTTTTATTGAGTAAAATTACGTAATCCATTAAGTTACTTTATTATAAATTATTGATCATCAGTAAATGAATTTTGAGTAAAGCTATCATCGATTAAAAAAACTAGTAATTAGAACAAATACTAAGCCAAATAAATGTTTTAATCAACAAATTTTCTTTAATATAACGGTAGATTTAAATTAATTAACCTAAATTCCTCGATTTACAATAAATCAACCCAAAATGTTGTGTAACATTGAATTAGAATTCGAACCAACTCACTTAACATTGAACGATCGTAGGATAGATTGCATCTCTAAAGTAATCATAACTGGAAACTCCTTATTAATTCGCATAAATATGATAAACTGATTACTTTAACATATTAAAAAACGAAGGAGAAATCATATAAAATTTATTTCGGTAAATTAAAACACTCGCTTACTCGAAGTCAACATAAAAATAATGCAAATGAAATCCAGGAGATAAGCAGATAAAATTTCCAGCAGAAGTTGAACAAATTTTCAATATTAAGCATGAGAATGAAATGAATAAATCCAAAATTTTGCGACAAAGAAAATCCCTTAAAATGTGTACTAAAATAAAGTAATCAAATAAAATAAATTACCAAACGATGGCAGCTTTCTAACAAACTATTGATCATCCATAAGAAAATCTATTGACCAAAAATCCCGAGATATAATAGAGTAGTCTGAATTCCTAAAATCACTGCATTCTATGAAATTCATTATAATAAAGGTTGATCGATGAAACTCACCGAATAGTCTACGATCGCACGACTTGAAAAGTTCATTTACCTGAAATAAATGTTGTAAGTTATCAATTGAAAAATCAACCATCTTACTAGTCGACATTTTCGGCGACATAAACATTCGCTGCCGTAGCCGAATTATAAGTGGCATGCACTTCCTGCCTGTCCGAATTTCAACTGTACATTTTCTTTACAATTAACGTTGACAATAGACTAAACATCATTTTCGTTATCAAATCATGTATTCACCGAACATTCCGGACGAGGACTTAGAGTTGCGATCTCCGACTGTTATAGAAGCTCCTTCAAGTAAATTTTCAATTAAATTCTATAACAAAGTTATATTCATATTTGAGTCACAGGAATAATCTAGATTCAACTCCATAGTATTAGTAAATAAACTCTCCAGGTTGACGGCCGCGAATCAATAAGCCACATCTATTGACGAATCTTAGTGTTCTCACAACCGACGAACTCCCAAAACCCTGTCGGTTTACCATTAGCACGACAAATCAACTTTGGCTAAGCATTTTTCGTCAACCCAATAGGACAGCAGCGTCGCAAAATATTTAAGTGGAAATTATTAAACAAAAATTCCGTCTTGGTCGTATTAAAAAATTGTCGACGATTTATATTCCTTTTTTGGAGAAACGAATTCCTCGAATAATTACCCAGGTATTTTAATTGATCAAAGGATCAGACAATAAGTGTGAAGTTTGTAACTTTTATAACTGATTTGTTTTTTTTAATTAAATGGTAATTGTAAAAATTATTTTAGTTTAAAATACATGAATGTTTAATTATCAAATTATCAAATTATCGTTTCGTAAAAGTTAACTAACTTAAGTTTGTTCTATTCAGAATTCATAAATACCCAAAGAATATTTTACGAGGTTTTCTTAATGGATTATTTATTTAATTATCTTATATTGATATTTCAAATACATCTAGTTGAAAATTTTAAACATATACCAACCTTAATACTAGGAATAAATAAACCCCTTGTGATCGAAATAAGATAAAGTTACAAATGATTCGCATTTTTTGATCTTTCGTTAACACCCATAAAGATTTCTTGAACCGACCCTTATGATATGAAAATGAGTAACCCAGTAGCTTGAAGTATCGTTCTTCTTTCTTCCAATACTTTGCCAGACCAGCCAGGAAAATACGTCCACTTCGAGTCCCGTGAGTTGTAGTACATCTGAAATTAAGATAATCCAATTTTCTTAAAGACGACGAGAAATGTTACCTAATTGCGTACCCCAGATCACGGAGTAAAACAATTTTTCCATTCAGGACAAACCGGAGCTATGATTGAACTCCCTGCCCACGTCGTGGAACAATGGAGGCAGGCATGGAATCGGGTGTATCGAGAGCGATGCCCGGACGTGCCTGAAGACGGCCCGCAAGAAGACATATCGCCGGAAGAATTCATGCGGCAGTTCCGGAAGCCGTCTGACGAGCCAAAACCATCCCAGGACATCCTAACTCAGGCCCAAGAGCTCCTGGAGGGCCTCCTCCAACACCAGCGCCAAGTCGAGGCAGATGTGGCGAGAGCAACGGAATACCTGGTCAATGTCAAAGATGACCTGGTGGCAGGACATCTGGCCAATAGATACCCGCCTTCACCGAGACCAGTCCGGAACCTCAAAAAACCAGTGTTTGTGATCCCTGGTTATTCCCCAGAAGAAGGGATCAAGCGATTCCTCGCAGATGATTGATCATCGTATTAATGATTTGAACATTTTGTTATGTGGGATAATATTAATATTATAGATCTAAAAATTCTTTCTCTTCTTTTATTATTACTATAGTTTTCGTTTCACAAATATGTTTAAGTTTAAATATAATTATCATTAAAATAGCCATCATAAAAATTCAACCCTTATTATTCCAGAGATGGACCCCATGCAGTTACTCCAAAATGAATTAACTCAGGCGAGACAAACCAATAGGAAACTACACGATCAACTTGTCCAATTAGTTCGAGAAACGCAGCAAATTAAAGCGACATGGATCGAGTCCACGAGAATCAAACGACTGTACCAAAAACTAACCGCGGCCCAGAAGAGATGGGCAGAAGGAAAACAGTTAGTACAGGGCCTAAAAACTCAAGTCAGGGGGCTGGAGGTAGCGTTATCCGCCTGTCAGGAGGGAGCAGCGGTGACCTACCCTCTAGTCTTCGCCCTTGCTCAATTGGCCTATCGCGAAGCTAACTCTACTTCATCTGCAACCCTAACTACTCCAATCACCCCGTCAACAGCCAGTAGACGACCTGGACGTAAGGAGCGGGCTAAGCGCCGAGCCGCTCGATCTTCCAATCCGTCGGAAATCGTATAATCTTTAGATAAATAAAACATCATTTATATATATATATTGTGGTTTTCGTGTACATTTTATTATCTTTATATCATCTTGAGGTTTGAGACAACATGGTAGAAAGGTTAAATAAGCAGTACCACCTATTTCATTGTTAGATTAATGACGATAAAATAAATAGATAAACGATAGAAACTAAAACGCAAGGAGACCAAATAATTTTAAAGCGAGCACAGGTCTTCTATCGACAGCTCGTGAACCTGAGGATTTTCCGAGCAATTACAGTACTAGTGATAATACTCAATTTTTGCGGATAATCCACCACTTGAACACTTTACCAACGTTGCCTAGCAACGGGTGCCAAGTGGCAGTTAGCATCATTTTGTATGGCGTTACTGGGACAACCATAAAGATAAGCAAGCTTGGAAACCCTGTAACCCACCACAAACCCCACATTTATAAAATATATACATATATATATATATATATATATATATATATGCGTGAAAAAATATTTTTTTTTGACGGTGTTGTCGTTCTACGGGAAACAGTGTCACAAGTCAATCGAACACACTTGGATCTATCCTTGTGTTGGGCCAGAACGTAAACGGCCTTGAAAAATGTTTAAATGGATCAGAAACACACACGCAGATACAACACGCAATTTAAAATAAACCTGAAAAACACCAAGTAAACCCGATAAAATCTGAGAAATAAAAGAATTAAATATAAAATCAAGAAACATAAAAATAAAATAAAATATTAACAAAATGCATCAAGATCCGCACGATACCTACACAAATACAACAAGAAAACACGACAAATTCGACGAAATTAGAAAAATCAATTAAAGTTCATTAAAGTGGAATTTAAATTGAAAAATTGAATTAGCAATAATTCAATAAAAATTTCAAATAAAAAAAATTATAAAAATAAATCAAGAAATATAAAAACTAAAAAATAGAATTTGCTAGAAAAGAACAAGGTCGAATTTTGTTTTACTGCATCAAATTTTACACATCACACAATTAGGTATAAATACTGATCCATTTTCACATTTAACTTAACCATTTTTCAATTTGAAAAACCATTTTTTGTAGACCATTTTGTGAAAACCAAAAACCATTTTGAAAGTGTTAAAACTTTAAAACTATTTTGAAAATTTTCAATTATTTTGCAAATTCTTCGAATCTATTTTAAATTTTTAGGTGAGAATCATTTATATTGGAACCCTCTTTCCACATCACGACCTTGCATCTCAATGGAGCTCTGCTCGGCGTTGATGTGGGAGGAGAGGTATTTATGCTGTTTATGCTATTTTATGCCTTATTTTATGTTTTGATGTTTATGGAATAGTCAATGAAGGGTAATTTTGTTGAATTGTTGTACAATTAATAAATATTATTATCATATCTAAATTATTTTACAAACCTATTTGTTTTATAACTTAAAATGTCGAAATTTTTCCGGCCCACAGCCGACACATCACGCAAGTTAGAAAAATCAACATAGTGCAGATGCATGTAAGTGCGTGGAAGATCGCCAATGATATGCACCCGTGAAGACTCAGCGTGCGCAACGCAGCGGTCGGAACGTAAATATTTATCCCTATAGCTGAAGCGAGAAATAAGGAAGAAGTCTCTGGCTGCTTCCTCGTTTCTCAATTCAGTAAAATCGACCTAAAATTATCTTACAAACGGCTTAAAATCACCACACCGAGTAGTCCAGTGGGCACTCAATAAATATAATATGAACATACTATGCCTTAAGGTCAATTAAAGGAGAAGGGTACGGGGACAACGTAAATTTAAATTGCTGATATAACCACTTTCGTATCAATGCTAAAATGAATTTAATAAAACTAGGATTAATAGGAAATAAAATCCCAATTGTAAAGTGATTTGACATAATATACGAGATATAAGAGAAATTTTGTTTATAACGAAAAACTAGTAAAGTTTAATAAAGACTAAAATCTGGTTTGTAAGGTAAATTTAATAAGTCTCCGATTAATAAAAAATAAGATATTATTGATAAAGTCGGTAAAGTTAATGATTAATGCGAAAACAAAATCTCATTTGTGAAGTAACTCTGATACAATTGACAAGACATAGGGAATTAAAATCGTACCTGATAAGATATAGGGTTGACCACAAATCAAGATCATGTCGGTGAGATAAATAAAGGTTACGATCAATAATAAATTAAAATCCAATAGTACAACGGAATAAATGAAAAAATCACTTCGAAAAATTTAGGATCAACAATAAAATTGAAACATTATTTAGATAGCATTCGACAAGTTAGGGCTATGTTGTAGTTGTGCAAAGATTAAAAATTTACCAATAAATTAGAATCATGTTTTAGGCAAATAAATTGAAATTCATAACGACTAATGAGCTGTGAAATTAGACAGGGATTTTCCGAGTTAACATAAATCAAATGAATAACGTGGGGATTGAACTAAATTATGATTGAATTGAGTAGCAAAACGCTAATTTAAGGAATGTAATAGCCAATGGATGACTGAGAATGAATAGGTAGCTGTTAGAGGGAGGTAAATCTCGACCCAAGCAATTGTATTTGAAATAATATTAATAGTTTCCTCCATCCACTTTTTCATGCTGCGTTCCGATGAGGATAAAATGATATCACGTTGATTGAAACCGATTACTTTAGTAAAGGAGACGACATAGATATGGCAAATTCAAATTGACATTAGATTCGACAACTTAATAGGAACGTTAAACCGAACAAAAATCCAAGTTAATCAGATGTAACCCGACTTGCAAACTGAACCGTCATAAGATCTGAAAATTTGAAAAATAGTTATAATACATTTTCACCTCGTGCAAAGTCGAATTTGAGAAATGTTTTACTAATAACGACACACGGAAACACTCCCACAGTTAGATAAGATTGTAAAATATCCTGACCAAGTTAGTGGAAAACCTCCATCCGAGAAAGTTAATAAATTCCAAAGATATGGGTAGCCTAGCATTGTGACGAGATTCCTCGAACGAATAACAAATATGTCCACAATTAAACCAATTTTTGGAATGTGATAATTAAAAATTCCGAAACGGTCGGACTAATTGAACAAATGCAGTTGTCGAATTAATTATCATAAAACCCACGATAAATTCCTTTCTAACGAGTACTCGCCGGTCGATAATATAAACAATACGACAAAACATTTTTCTCGAACATAGCAGTGACCAATGTAAACACCAATCTGCTTTGACTTTCGTGAGACCTATCTGAAAATTAAGTCGATTTTGTCAGTTTGGTTAGTTATGAATTAACTTGAATTAAATCCATAAATTATAAATTCATTAAGATTCTTAAAACTTTAATTAGAAATAAATTATAATTGAAAATAGTGTACAAATTTCAAGCTTTAAAATTAATGCTTCTTAAATCCCTTACTTGACAGCCATTACTAAAATGATAATCTCATGAATTTCACAAAACATTTGACTCGTCTTTACACTAAACTATTTTATAGGTGAATTTACGTATTGCAGACAAATCGAGCCTAGAAAAACCCCAATGTTAGTCGCTAGATATACCAAATCTTGGGCCTACCTAAACATTCTTTAACCAATATAGCAAAGACCCTATTCCCCACACTATTATTCTCATGATTTAAATTTCAATCGTTACAGAACATGTCCAACAATCAGATCACCACTCAGAAAAAACGCTCGAGAATGGCATTACGAACCACCGACGCAATAGAAGGACCCCGGTCACAGTGGCCTTATTCTATCCCTCGGAAAGCACGGGATCCGAGTAGCGACCCTCTCGAACCAGGGAGGCAACAATACCCGGCCGCTGAAATCTTTGCAAATGCGCAAGACCTCCTCACCCAGTGGGAGCGGGTGCAGGAGCAGGTGGACTTACAAGTAGTCAAGGCAAGGATGTACCTTGCAAACGTGCTGGATGACATCCTTGCCGGGCGGATCGCCGTCGCCCATCCACCTCGTCCGGTTCGAGATACTAGGCGCCCCTACACGGTGGAAGCCCTCAAAAGGAGTTTAGAACGGTATTGTCCGGACGAATGACTAACAGACATTGATGTAGTGATTAGCTAACAATTATAATTAGAACTGTGTGTATTTCTTTTTCTTATATTGCTGAAAACGAATTTCGAGTGGTTTGAAAGATTTAAAACATTTAGGCCGACCATAAATTGACGAGTAAAATCTATTTAATTTCAGCAATGTCTTCTCTACGGATCCTGCAGACGGAATTAGATCGTGCGAGGCAGGCGAATGCCGAGTTACTTAGTCAAGTCCTGCAACTAACCCGCGAGATGCAGCAGGTCAAAGCGACTTGCTTAGACCCCAAGCGAACAAAGATCCTGTACCAACGACTTACTGCAGCTCAAAAAGGCTGGGCCGAAGAACGCCAGCTCAATCGGAGTTTGCGAACGCAGGTTCGGGGACTCGAAGTCGCACTGGCAGTATGCCGAGAAGGTGAAGCGGTAACCTACCCGCTCATCTTCGCCCCAACTCAAATGCCACAGCCAGCAACCAAGTCAGCAGAGCACCCCGCCGTCACCAACCATCGTCGACCGGGACGTAAGGAGCGTGCCCGACGTCGAGCAACTCAACTTCAAAATATCCAACAGTAGACATTCCTCCTGTGATCGATTTAAATAGAATAGTTTTAGCCTTAGTTGAGTCGTTTTCCTTTGAAATTGCATACCAGTACGGTCACAAATAACCATATTACGTCTCCGTTTCCACAGACAAATTAAGCACTAATCATGAACAATTATTTATGGGGGACAGAGCAAAGCGAGCATAGGTCTTCTATCGACAGCTCGTGAACCCGAGGGTTGTCCGAGCAATTACAGTACTAGCCAATGGTATTCAATTTTTGCGGGCAATCCACCACTTGAACACATTTCCAACGTTGCTTAGCAACGGGTGCCAAGTGGGGTAATATCATTTTGTATGGCGTTACTAGGGTCGCCAGGAAGATAAGCAAGAATTGAAACCCTGTAACCCACCATACAAATTTTGGGGCTCAGCCGGGATTGAAGCTTAGTTTTTTGCGAAAACCAAAGGAAATATAGACATATGTTTAAGGTTAAAATTGAAAATGTTGGGACGACATTTTGCCGAACCCCGGGGAGACGAAATATGTGAAACCTAAAAGTTGTAAAGATCGATTGTAAAGATTGATGGGCCCAGAGAAATACAAACAAATGTTTAATGATGTAAAATTGAATTGTAAAGACCGATTACAAAGATGGATGAGAAATCGAGGAAAAGCAATCAACCTGACTACGAGATACAAATTTGGGGGCTCATAAAGGATTGTTTTTACAAAGAACCCAAGGAAATATAAGCAAATGTGTAAAGTTTAAACAGAGATGTTGAGACGATATGTTACAAACCCCAGAGAGATGAGAACGCCAGACAACAACTATTGAGAAACGAACAACCCGACTACAAATTAAGACGCCAAGACACTCAACACTTGACGACACAACACCCTGGTAGGATACCAACAACACGACAAGACGCATAAGCAAATAACATATAATTAAAAGGGCAAAATTCGGGATAAAATGAAATGGGGTAAGTAAGGGGAGTAATGATAAACAAGAGAAAGCAACGGAACCAAATAAGCCAACGGTAATAGAATAAAGTACAACAGGTAATGAGTAAAATAGTAGTAGATAAAATGAGTCAAAATATATTAAAGAGGTGAATGAATTTAGTTAATTAGTATTTAGATAAATTTAAAGGGGTAATTTGATAATTTTAGATGGAACCAGCAAAAATTATAGAAAAACTAAAGGGGGATTCTAAACATCGAAAATGACAATCTGGAGGAACTAATTAATAAACAAAAGTTAATTAAAAGAGCTAAAGAGGATATATCAGCAATCACTAACCTGTACTCCGATGAACATTGCATATTAATAAAATTGATCGATATTGATAAAGACGTAACAACTGAAAGAATATATGAAATTCTATCTATGAGATTAGAAATAACCAAATTTGGGAAAAGCTGGAGCAAGCTAATGGAAAAAGTCAAAAACATTGAAGACGAGATTGCAACAACAATGAAGGAGCAGACTAAGGCTTATGTGGAGTGTTATGCGTGCAAAGCAGAGGAAGCACGAGTAATGGTGATACCTTGCGGACACCTGAGTTATTGTCATGGATGCGCACAAGAGTCGCACTGTATGTTATGCCAGCGAAAGATAAAGGAAAGACTAACGGTTTACTTTCCATGAATTGTTATGATGAAGTGAAATAAATGTGCATTATGCATTACCTGAATTATTATTAGATGATATGCAATGTTTATAAATAATAAAACCACCTGATAACGATAAACAAAGGTAATAGACCGAAAACATAAAAGCCGAATTAGGGAAATAATCAAAACACATGCACAGAGACACAAAATATTGGACGGAAAAATTTCGACAACCGAGTTTTCCTAGTGTATAATCCTTTTTGTTTTATTGATATTATATTTATTGATATTATATTGAGATAGGACGAGAAAAAAATGGTTAACCTGAGCTATCTAACGATAGTACGCTCACCCAAGGGAAACCCTGATCAACCCTACTGAGAAAGGAACTGGTAGGCCAAGTCGCGTATGTCAGCAAGTAACCGGCGAGAGATTGATCACCTCTTTTGGGGAGCTTGTTGATGCGATTACCACAAATTTTGAAGGGGGGAGTGAAGAGATAGACCGAGAGGTGAGAGAAAGAGTGTACACGGAACAGAATTAATAGTTTAGAGTAAAGGTACCTAGAGATGACTTCTTTTTCCCTAGCTGGTGGTGAGGCACCAGAGGACAGCTACGGACTGTCGTGCTCAGGTTGTTATCAGCCAAGGGACTGATGACGCTGGGCCGTTCGATACAAAAACCCGGATCACACACCGAGTATCGGACGATTCTTTTTTTCGCTGGGAGGCACTCGATACAACAACCGGATCCACACCGAGTATCGGGGCCAAACGGTAGGTGAGATGTGAACTAACCGGTAAATGGTTCATACTCAAAATGTCCTACTAAAGCCAGATGAGAGCGCTCGAATTGAGCCGAGAAATCTGATGGATGGAGCGGGCAGAGAGTTGATAGTTTATTTCCCGCTCCCACTTTTGAGCACTTCCTTTTCTTTTCACTATTCGGGAAATCAAGTAAACCGCTTTTGGAGCTTGATTGAACGTCTAGGCATTTCCATACTTTTATATTCTTCGAGGTACACAACCCGGATCCCACACCGAGTACCGAGGGAATGTTTTTTTTATTGCCCAGCGAGGAGTTTGGTACAATAACCCGGATCCCACACCGAGTACCAAATATCCGAATGGCGGTGAGTAAAGCGTAACCGGAAGAATGCGCGGCCAAAAGACGCCATGGCTTGAGAGTCAGTGTGAGGCCTCAAACATACCCAAAAGTCACTGTTGAGCTCAAGTCCGATATAAGAGATAATATGAAATAGAGGGCCGGATGATTATAATCAGATACTTGAGGCAATAAAGGGCCGGATGATTATAATCAGATACTTGAGTCAATAAAGGGCCGGATGATCATGATCAGATACTTGAGGCAATAGAGGGCCGGATGATTATAATCAGATACTGGAGGCAATAAAGGGCCGGATGATTATAATCAGATACTTGAGGCAATAAAGGGCCGGATGATCATGATCAGATACTTGAGGCAATAGAGGGCTGGATGATTATGATCAGATACTTGAGGCAATAGAGGGCCGGATGATTATGATCAGATACTGGAGGCCATAGAGTACCAGATAAGATATGATACGAGTAAAGATGAAATATGATTATGAATAGATATTAAGGTCACAGATGACCAGTGAAAGAGTTAAAGCCGAAGGCCGAAGAGCCAACGGAAATCACAGAGGGCATAGAGCGCCAGCGATTGAGGATTAAGTAAATGAATTTTTTCTGGGGGACATAGGAAAAACAATTAATGGAATGAATGAAAGTATGAATATGATGATTATTGATATTATGATATAGATAATTGATACGACTATATAGATAACTGATAAGACTATATAGATAATTGATACGAGATTAATAGATAATTATTACGAGGTATAGATAATTAAAAATGGACTTAAAATGAGGGGGGTGAGTCAGATAAAGAAGACCACCACGATAAATGCGAACAGGGGATGATAACATAGATAGTATGGTAAACGGAGGAGAAATTAGTATAGAGTATAGAATATTGGAGTGTTATTTATTTTTAGGAAACGATAGTCAAACAAAGCAATCCAAGTCAAGTGCAAAGCAAAGCAAAAGAGAAAATATTTCAGAGCAAACGACAAAGCAAAGTGATAACAAAGAAATTTGAATAAACGAGCAGAAAAGATTAGTTACAAGCGGATAACCAACCAGAAGTTTCAAAGCAACCAAAACAAGAGAAGAGAAACCAGTCAAACAGACGAATAACCGTAAACATTGATAGTATCAGCAACCACACGAGAAGCAAAAGCCAAGAGAATAGAGAAAAGAGTTTATTAAAAGCAGAAGAAAAGAAAAAAGTTCGCAACAGTAGAAGTGCTAATACTAAAGTATCAACTGCAACCGGAACCGGCACAGATAGCGGATTGACCGATTTTGAATTTAATAGCAGCGAAGAGAACGAATTACATAATACCGAAAACCAGTTGACAACGATAGAATCAGTAAACGAAGAAGATCTGGACAACAATCCAAACATGACGACTGTAATAAACTCTTCAATTCCGGATGCAAATACAATGTTGAATAACAATAATGTGATGATAGGAGAATTCAGAGAAAAGTTTAGAGGAGAACCGTTCGACGGTAGTCTCAACAAATTGGATACGTTTATAAAGGAATTTGAAGTGTATAAAAATATCTGTCACTGGACAGATCAAAAAGTAAAAGAGCGACTACCCTTGTATCTGAAAGGGAGCGCACAAGATGTATTCGTAGAGGAAGCGAGAGACGATACAAAATTGACAACATGGACAGAGATTAAAGAGTTCTTAATAAAGATATTCGGGATAGAGAAAAAGGGGAATAGGAAGATATTGGACTTCCTACATCGAAAACAAAGACGTGATGAATCAAATGCAGTGTACGCATGTGAATTAAAGAAACTGTGTAAAGAAGCCTTCGGAGAACATGATTTGCCCGAAGATAAAATGGTAGACGTCTTCATAAAAGGAATCAAGAGGGAAGACATACGAGCCAACCTTGGATGCTTGGCACCAGAAACATTGGATAAAGCAGTAGCAATCGCAAATAGATGTGAAGCCCATCTAGGACTGGGATACCAAGTGGCAGTCTTGGCCACGGAACCAACAACATCAACAGTCAATGCCAGCAGTCAAAACAACAATACCAATCCAGCTATGAATCAATTCATTCCAAGAGCACAGCAGATGTTCAAGCCACCAACAACGAGAAATCCGGAGGATAGAGGTAATAACCAAGTAAGTTATAATAATAATTCAGGAACAATCCAAATACAAATGAAAAATGCTCCATATGCCAAAGAATAGGACATCGGTCAGAGAATTGTTTCCGAAATTACACTTGTCAAAAATGTGGTAGACGAGGGCATACTGAGAAAATATGTAGACAACCTAGTAACAAAGCATGTTACAATTGTGGACAACAAGGACATTTCGCAAGGCAATGTAACATAAGAAGAGAACCAAACCAATCAAGATTAAATAACTCTATGGGAAATCCACAAATTAACGTGATGCAAGAGATAGACATGCTACGAGAAACACTACAACGAATGCCCATGGAATTAAAGGAGATGATGCAACAGATGCCCACCAATATACAACAACAACGAATCAACGTAATGAGAAGCAATGAGGAGATTCAAGAGCTGCGAACTAGAGAATATCAAGAGCAACAACAAGCTGAATGGCAAAGACTACAAACAGAAGAAGCTCAGGAAATCCAGCAAAGATGGGAGAATCGAAAACAAACCCCGAAAAGAATCAATATGATGAGAATGGAAATTCCAGACGAAACTCACACTGCGGAGCAGTGTGTTGAGAACGAAGGGGGAGGAAATATGATAACTGATATCGAGAAAGCAGTTGAATTAAGTACGATGGAGAAAATAGAGGCCATCAAAGAATTCACAGAGGAGGAAAAACAAAGACGTCGACAGTTAAAAGAAACAATAATGGGGAAACCGAATGAACCAGAAACTCAAGAGATTAAACGAGCAGAAATGATGGTAACGGAGGATCAAAACAAGGAAACATTAGTGTACGAGATAGATGAACTCGAAAAAGAAATTATGACACAAAAGACAGAGAGTACACTCGAGAAAATAAAGCAAGAGGAAGCTTTAGAACGAGAGGAGGATCAGTTAAAAGAAAAAGAAACAATCCTGAAACAAGAGAAAGCGGAACTAAGAAAGAAGGCACTAATATTAAAAATAGACGGAGCGTTAAAACATCTAGAACAAGAGCGAGCACTAGATCAAAAAATAGAAGTGCTGGCAAAGAAAGTGCTATCTCAAGAAATGGAGGAGCCAAAACTAGAAATCCAAAAAGATGAGCAAGAAGCATCAACGTCACAAGGAAAAGAAAAGATATCAGAACCAATAATAACAAAAAATCGAATCCAGAGGATACTGCTACAAAAAATAGAAACAAGAATCAGAAAAGAAAAGCCCACGTGGAGTGAAGCTCAAATCGAGAATAGAATAAAAGAGATATGGTTCCAAAAAAAAGGGCCAACAAAGATAATGAAAGAGGAGGAACAACTACATATCAATATGTTGAGACAAATAGCAGATGATCAAACAGATGAAGATGAAAGCGAAATAAGCAGTCTGGGTGGAGAAATATTTCAATCATGCGAGGAAAATAAACCATACAAAGATGAATCAAAATCCGAATTAGAGGAAATGGAAACGAACGTGCCAAGAGAAGATGAAACCGAGATATTAAAAGAAATTAACGAGATTGTAGAAGAGGTAGATCGAAATCAAATGTTCCTAAACCTCAGAGATACAACCGCATACAGCAGAATAATGAAACTGATTGCGAAAGGATACCAACAGGATAATGGTACATTTACGGCATCATGGAAAGATATGATAAAAAAGTACCAAGAGAATCTGAAAGAATATGATAGAGAAGAATATCAGGTAATTATTGATTTTCCAGAAATACCGAGACAGATAATAGCCACAAGAGGCGAAAGCACAAACGAGTTGTACGATTGGGTAGTGAAAAAGCTAGGACCCAGTTATAAAAATAAACCTTTATATTATCAAGGAAGGAAGATAAAGCGGGATATACACCTCGCGGATGCTCTAATATGGCCAAAAGGAATAAATGTGGTAACGTTAAACAAAAATGAAAGCGAAGAAACGACAGCAGAAATATGGCAGAAAATCCAAATATTGTACAACAAAGAAATAAAACCTGGATTAGAAAAAGAGAGACAAAAGATAATGAGGCAGAACCAGATAAAAATGACAGAACAAGCAATAGACCAGGCTAGAAAATATATTAATCGATTATCATTAACAAGACCGATCTCAATGAAAATATTTGTAGAAGCTGTACGAGACACAGACATTATGAGATTCGACAACGAGAGAACAGACGAGTTGATAGCCAAATATGGAGAGCACCAAAGAGATATGAGAGGAGATGAACCAATAAAGATAAGAATAAAGCTACCAAATGACGAAATAAAAGAAATATTGGTAGATCCCGATTGTCAAATGCACGAATTATACCGACGGATAAATCGAGAAATTATACAACCGATAATCGAAAGTAGCGATGATGGCATGGTAGAGGACGTGGCAATAATGTATCACAAACGACAAATAAGCCAGCGAGAACGAACCCCGATATACGAATTAGGTATATGGGAAGACGGACAAACCATTAATATCATAGCCATGGATGAACCAGAGAGGAAAAATACAACAAAAAGGGAACAACAGATCCAAGAATTTCAAGAGGAAATGAAAAGAAAGATGGACCAAATACTAACCATCTACCAACTATGGAGACAAGATGCGAAATTAAGCACAAAATTACAACCGATAGACGACTCGAGATGCCGATCAACACCATGGAGAAAGGCGTATGACGAAAAGACAAAGGAGTGGAAATGGAAAATGGAGAGAACAGAACCAAAATGGAGAAAATATATACCAGGAGAAGCGCCGGAAGACGCAGCTAACGAAATAACCTTAGAGTTATATGAAGACGAACCATATGAAAATTTACCAGAGGAAATGATAAACGAAATGGAATGGCAACCAGAAGAAGACGAGGAAATAAACGATAGAGCTCGACTAGCCCCATACACATGGAAAATAAGCGGATGGGCTGAAAAAGTAAAATCGGCTGAAGAAGAGAAAATCATCGGTATTACAAGTCATCAATTCTATACAGAGATCGGAGGATATCGGATGAAATTGAGAGTGTACCCAAACGGAGATGGGGTAGGAAAAGGGAAATATCTATCAGTGTATTTTCTATTAGCAAGAGGCAGATATGACGGCAAGTTAGAGTGGCCATTTAATCGAAAAGTCACGATTTCAATCGCTAAACCCGGAAAATGGGAAGAGCGACACAGCGAAAAACTGGGAGTGGACCCAAGATCTATGATAAGTCAAAAGCCAAAATCCACTGAAAATGTTGCGGGAGGAGTACCACAATTTCTATTGAAAAAATATGTAACACCTCAATTTGTAAAAGACGATACGATATACATCACGATCGAAGTAGAAACAGAACGAGAAATGAAATCGCGAATCCAACAAGAACAAGCGAGACCGCGAATCAGTGTACTCGAAAAACGAATTCCAGGAATAAAATATTTGCCCACAGATATAGACGACCCTGTGGAGGAAGGATTAACAAGATTAACGGAAACGCAAAAATGTAGAGAATTAGCAGCGATACTAAGAACCGGAGCAAAAAATCAAAGACGAACTGTAACGGATTTAGCAAATTGGATAATCGATTCTTGTAGCAGAGTGGAGAATCTGCGAAATATCGTAAAGGAAATAGAGGAGTATCGGAGAATGTATGCGTGGTACCCAGAGCAATTCAGAGAAATTATCCGGAAATGGAAACATACCGAATGGGCAGCCGAAACGATAGAGAAGTATAGTTTAAAAATTATGACGCCAGATTTCGAACCAATCGAAAGAGAATTTTATATCACCGCCAAGGTGAGTGAAGTGAAAAAGAGAATACCGTATGAACCGCCATTTCATTTACAATACCAAGGACGATCATTAGACGACGATCTCGAAATCGGAGTTACGCAAATGCAATTGGGATTAATAAATGTATTGACAGTAGCAAAGATCGCGGGTAGAGAACTCAATAAAAGAGAAATCAAAACGAAAACGCCAATAGGGCGACAAGAGAGTCTAAATACGCCAGAAGTTCCACCTGCAGCAGATGAAGTAATCGTCATCACAACAGGAGATGAAGAGATATTAAATGATCTAAATGATATTGTGGACGAGGAAACAACCCGGAGAATACCGGAATCAAGAGATTTGTTCATGACAGAAGATGAAAACGATCTGATAATAGATGAACCAGACGAGCTAGTATGTGGTCAAAGACAGCCAGTAGAAATTATAGAGCCAGATACCGAAGAGGAAAATAAAAAGAAAGAAATAAGACGCCGAAACTCAACAGGAGACGAATGGGACAATTAGTTAAATGAACGAGGAGCTACAACATCCAAAGAAACAACAGACGAACAACCCAAACGGAAAGAAACAGGTACGGCAATGGAAAAGAAATCCAGAGGACGACCAAAAATTGATAAACCAGCTCCAGAGAGAAAAACTAAAGAACAGATGCAGATGGATCAATTAACAACGAAATTGAACAAGCTTAGTCAAGTGACGAAGCAGTTACAGGGAAAACTGAAAGGTCAAGAACAAGGAGCAAAATGGATCAACAGACTAATAACTGATATGCTGGGATTAGCAAATCCAGAAGTAAAGAGAAATTTGAAACTTAATAGTATCGGAACAGAAGCGAAACAGCTTTGGACAGCAATAAAACCAATAATAAATAAAATCATGGATAATAAAGTGCGAACTACAACCAAAGATCCAGAAGAATTATTGTTGATAATAAATCATTTAACAAAACGATCTGACGATCCAAATAGATATTTGGTAGGAATGGCCTACCTGATGTATAATACGATAGTGATATACAGAAAGCGAACTCCAAGATACAATCCAAACGGATACGAATTCGCAATAACAGACATTATCAGGAAGGTAATCGAACCATTCATCCTGACTCAAGGTGGATGGCAAGCCTTTATAAATTTGGTAAGTAAAGATGACCAAACCGAGATGATGCAAGCGAAGTTAAAAGAGTTATTAACAGAATTCGAAACAACGATTAATGCAAGCGATCCAAAAACAGCTAGAAAAGGGATGAATACGATAATCACTACAATACTCATATGGATGATGTGCGTGAAAGTGGTAGAACCGTTTGTAGTATATGATTGTGACAACATAAAGATCGGTGATAAATACTCATTAAAAGAAACGGAGGAGTGCAAAGCAGCAAACCCCGGTAAACTACAGACAACGGCAACAGCAGTATCGTATAATGTATATCAAGAGGTAGACTTTATAAAAACGGAAATCAAGGAATGTTCGGTAACAAGGAAAATTGTAGCATTTCATTGCGGACATCACTCACACTCAACAATTATAGAAGCCGGAACGGAAACAACAGTGGTATCAGTAACGCGGAACGAATGTGAAGAAGGATTCACGACAGGACGCATCTCAATAGCTGGAAGAGTGAATGTAGCAGCCGAGGAAGGAAAGATAAAAACTACCCGAGTATACGCTGCGGGAAGAATAACGGCTGGAGACGGGACGTGTCAAGGAGGAGAATACACCCTATTGAATCAACTAGTCAAAGGAGTAGTAGTGATCGAAAGCTACCAAGTAAAGTTGGAGAAATACCAAGGATATTTTGATCCAGACACGCAAGCAATGAAAAAGTACCCTCAATGTCTAGCAACAGATAGATCATGCAATACGGGAATGTCAACAATCGTATATCACGCCGATACCAGAACTTGTAGACTCACCTTATTGAAGAGCGCAATATTTGATGAAGTGCAAGGACAAGTGCACAGAGAAACAGAAACTAACACACAAAAAAGCGCATTAGATGAAATACGGAGAACCGGAAGAATCGGAAAACCAACGATAACCACAACTATCGGATCAGAGGTCACGCCAACAGTAGTAATATCAACAGATACCACAATCGGAATGAGATTTATAAAAGGACGGATGGTGAGCAAATGTGACGAAATGGTAGCCAGTACTAATTATAAAGGAATATTCTTATCGCGATTAGCAATACCAAACGCAAAAGCGCAAATAGACCCCAAAGATGTGAAACTATATCTCTATATAAATAACAAGATGGATTTCCTATATCATAAAGGATTGGCATCAACAGAGAAAATATACTACGATTTGGTTAAAAACGACTGTATCTTGAACAGAGAAATATTAAAAACAAAATTGGCAATGGCAATCACAAATCCGGATAATGCAATTCTATTATTACCACTCCAAGAGGGATATTTTGGAAGAATCGTCGGAGACGTTATGTATACGTATAAATGCGAAAAGACAATTGCGAAACTGCCAGAGAACTCAACAATTCCGAGAGATAAATGCATAAACGAATTAGAGATAATGCATAAATGGAAAATCAGATTCGCTCAACCAGGTAACAAGGCATGATTAAACCCAGAGAAAATTTGTACCCAACATGTTCCAGCTGCAGTATGTATATGGGACCGTTATTCGAAATAAGAGATGGAAGTTGGTTACAATTTCCAACCCGAGTAATAGTAGCACCACCAAAAATATTTGGATTAACAGAATTGGCCAGCGAAGCAGAATTCAAACCCGTTGACATATCACAGAGTGGAATATACCAAACAAAAATCTGGAACGAGCCAGAGAACCACATATTCCAGCACAAAGGCAAGCAATATTATCTAACATTGTAACTATAACGGGAGGTAACAACTATGGAGAGAAACCTAACTAACGAATCTTACTACTCAGCCGTCATTTCAACATGCTACAGCAAAATGATAAAGCCAGTTGAAGATGCTTAATTCTCTGACAGATGATGCAGGAATCTTCAGAATAACTATGCATCAAAACGATAAGAGAATCATAACACATGTTAGCATTCGATATCACAAAAAGAGAGAACAAATCAACATGAAAATTGCAATGGATCTACCGTTTTAGCAAAGACAATGTAATTTACATGGACACTCAAAAGATATTCGCAGATAAAGACTAGTAGGAATTCTAACTTAATGAATGGTACAGATGAAGAGGTGGACGAAAATTTAAAGCGATAATGAGATTAGAAGCTAAAAACCAAATTAGCGAACAAAAAACTAGCTAAGCTGAAACGAATTGGATCAATTTCAAGCAATGATACGCAGTAATAACTGCGACAATGACTCAAAACCAAGGAGACGCGAGCTAACTCAAGACACAACTTCAAACAATGGAAATCGAAAGACAATTACATAGTGGACATTATAATCATGCCACACACCATATACATGAAGTTAAGAGAGAGCAACAACATCACAGAGATGACAACATACCAGTGAAAGTAAACGTAACGATCAAGATCACAACCATTACGTAATCATTTATCACAATACCGATACGAACCAACTGGCAGATTTAGTACCAAACGACTACCAAAGATCAAGAATTTGGATAGGACCCCCGAAACTCGAACTATCATGCTATGCTAAAACACATACCGAGCCAAGCCAACGGTACCCTAAGAGATAATGGAGAAAATAAAAGCAATGATCGATAACCGAGCAAACATCTCAGTCAAAAAATGGATAATAATACCCGAAAATTGTGGCCATTTATAGAAACTAACATCGAGTATATACGTCAGTAAAGAACGTCCACTCTCGGAAAAATCTGGTCGATAATTGAATATAAAAATGTTAAAAATCAACAGTATTTGGCAGGTTATCAGGAAACTGAGCGCAGATTGTAACAATAATTGGAAAACCGATCTCTGCCACGAATTACTAAAAAGAGATAATAAAGATCTAGGATCAATGGAGCTGAGAGACAAAACGGACGAATATTATGCTGGACATCAGAGGTAGATCTCAGAGAAAATAGTAGTAGCCAGGGCGCACACAAATGATTTGCTAGTAAAGTGAACGAGGAAACTAGAGGAGAAAATTGATTTTCGAAACCCAATCGAATTCGAAGAAACAGAAAGAAACTGCATTAGCAGAGAGATAATGTATACGTACGCTAACAGTGAAATTCCAAACTCAATATTACAAATTTCGAATGAGGAAGACAAAGTCATTCTATGAAACGAACGATTGGGAAAATTAACCACCGAGATGACATTGAACTTCCAACAGCAAAAACTGAAGAACTGAGGAAGAATTATGGACTCATTGACGTCAGCTACTAAACGAAACCGAAAAAAGCAACTACAAAACTGCTAACGGAATTTAAGGATATATTGCAGGCATCTGACTTAAGATCTCGGTACAAAGCGATGTAACGCAACATACGATTACCAACTTAACAGACGAATACCCAAAAACACTATCGACCATATAAGATTGGGCAGAAGCTCAAAATCAGAAGCAGAAAAAGAAGTGCAAAAGAGTGTTCGAACGCAGGAGTAATCGAACCAAGTTGCTCGCCAAGGCAATTCCCAGTGGTCATGGTAAGAAAAAAAGACGGAACACGAACGGTTCCTGTATAGATTATCGCGACTCAACGCGGTAAACAAAACGGGATAACATACCCGCTAACCAGATAATAAATGAGATGTTCCAAATGTTACAACGGAGCATGCTTACTTTAAACATCGTTAGATTTAAAAAGTGGTTATTGGCAAATAAAAGTCAAAGAAGAGGACAAGGGAAAAACTGCTTTTACTATCGGAAAAGATTATAAGCCAATTAAAGAAAATGCCATTTTTGGACTAACTAACGCTACCAAGCTTCATTCCAGAGATGTATGAACTTCGTAACGGCACGGCATTAAACAGTGTATGGGTATTATATTGACGATTTATTAATTTATTCTAGCACTTGAACAAATTTAAAAGATATCCGAATGTATCGTGTTCGACTGAGAAATAGGAAGTTAAAATTGAAACATCAAAATGTGATTGGGCAAGGAAAAAGTCACCTTCTTAGGACATATTGGTATCAGCAAAAGGCAAAGAACCCGAATCCAGAAACATCGAAAAGATAAAGAATTGCTCTGCACCAAAGACAGTCAACGCCAGTGCAAGAATCTTAGGCTTATGTGGAATATTACCGAAATTCATTAAACGTTAAGCAACCATCGCGAAACGCCATACAAGAGTTACCCAAAAAGATACCCCGTTTTAATGGGAAGAGGGAACAGCAAACAGCCTTTGAAACACTCAGAGATAAACTGATAATCAAGCACCAATACTCGTTACACCAGATTTTAAAGAAACCGTTTTTGTTAGGCAACAGACGCAAGTGGATATGCATCGGAGCAAGTCCTAGGACAATGGGATGACGAAAAGAGAGCGAGTCATTGACTATTATAGTCGAACGTTCAAGCAACATGAAAGAATAACTCCTGTGACTGAAAGAGAAGCATTAGCAATAATCCAAGCTATTAAACACTTCAAATATTGTTATGGGGTCAACGAATATATATCAACTACAGATCATCAACCATTGGTATGGCTAGGCCAACACAAAGAAGCCGTCGAGTAGATTAATGAGATGGGCAATGCAGTTGCAAGAATACTCACCGTATATAAATTCAATCAGGAAAAGCGAACGCTAACTGCAGATTTGTATGTAAGATTCCGTGTTTGAGAGAACTGATGGATCAGATGTAAGACGAAATATGCCAGATAATCGCAGAGAACATCGACTTTAACAAAGCTGAAAAATGAGCAGAAGAAGACGAGGAGCTAAAAACAATAATTTGGAAATTCATAGAAACGAGATAAATAAAATCTCGATAACAACCGTAAATTAAAGGAGCATATGGAAAAACAAGACATCGATTACACTATGGAGGGATGGTTTTAACTAAGGATGGGAGAAACGACTTATTGCTTACCAAAAAATAAGAGTAGACGAAAGAGGTGCCTATTAATGCAATATCACGATGGAAACCTTGGAGGACACATGAGCAGAAAAAGACGGGGAAGCAAGACTGCGTCAAAATATTTATTGGCGCCAAATATCGGAGAGGACGTAAAAGGATGGATAGACGAATTGTCTGAGTATGTGCAACCAGAAAAAGCACAGGAAGTAAATGAAAGCACCGCTAAACAACACAAATGCAAAATTCCAACCAGAACCATGACCATGATCGCAATGGATGTAGTAGGACCATTACCCGAAACGAACGATGGAATATATTTAATATATTAGTAGTGACAGATATTTGTTAAAGATTCCGGAAGCATTCGCAATACCAGATCAAAAAGCCCAGAACAATCGCGAGAATCTAGTAGAGGAAATATGCTGTAGATACGGAACGCCAAACAGCATCCACTGATACAAGGAAACCAACTTTATGAGCGGAAATAATAGAGAAGTAAACGAATTATTCAGAATCGCGAAGCTGAGAACAATCACCGTACCATCCGCAAACATGGTCAACGAACGCATTTCAAACGGCAATACTACTAGAAATGAATGTCCATTAGTGAGCAGACAACCAAAAAGATTGAGGATAGATAGCATAAATCTATGCTATGGCTTTCGAATGTCAATAACACTCAGCACACAAAAATCGAAGTCCATTAAATTAATGTACGGCAGAGAATTGTAACATGCAATAAGACCTAGAATATCACCCACATATCGCAGTAGATGGAAATTGATGATTATGTACAGGAATTCAAAGAGCGAATGCAGGAGATCGGAAAACAGCAGGTATGAATATAGATTTTAATCACAGAGAGCACAAAGAATTACATGATAAAAAGCGAGATGTGCGTGAGCATAACCTTCAGGTTGGAGATTGGGTAATAATTGCGACGCCAGAAATTATCCCAGGAGTAGCCAGAAAATTACAAAGATGTGGTAAAGGACCTTATGAGATAATGTATGTAAACGAGAATAATGCGCGAGTTAAATTGGTCAATAATCCACCAACTAGACCTATTTACGTAAACCGTGAAGCAGATGCAAAGCCGATAACCAGAACAATCACAGAACCAGAGATCGAGGTATGCAACAGATTCACAAACTCAACGAACTTGAGCATAAACGGACTAACGATGAGCTCGAAAAATAGAAGCGACAGCAATAATACCATCGAAGGAAACCCTACAACGGACCGAATCCAAATCACGTTAAATCGACTCAAGATAATGTAGACAGTGGATATTAATAGTGGAAAAGGCCTCAGAGAGATAATGCCAGAATGGGTCGAAGGAAAAGGATGGATGAGAATAGTAAACAAAGCGGGAAAATCGCAATGGATTAATGCTAAGAGAGCCTAGAACCCATCCCACCACCCACAGAAATGGACCGTATTAAAGAGAGTATGTCCCATAGATCTCATAGGCAGAATGTAGAAGGCAACGTACCTTTACATATTTGCAGTACAACACAGAAACACTCAAAGAATAATATGGATATAATCCAACTTATGCAGAAATGCGGACACGCCTCAAAATATACCGAACGAAGAGGGACAAACACCATTAATGTTCGCAGTTGCCAAGCAGATCTTCTACAACAGTCCTTGAGCAGAGAATTACTAAAACGGGGATCCACGTTCATAGAGAAAGACAATGGAGGAAACAATGACTACTTACGTCGCTGAATCAGGCAGGCAAGTTCAATAAAAATTTATAACGCAGTAATGCGACAACTGTAAGAGAGAGAGAAATGATGGGTAAAACAATCCAAACATTATGGGAAGCTATCGACCGCCAAATCAAGACGAAGCAGCAAGGCCACCTGATGAAATGGACCTACGAAAGTTCAACCACTTAAAGTATCAACGAAATTATATGGGGTAAGAAACAGAAACGTGACTATTAAAGACAACAATATAATGCTTGCACTACCCATTTGCCAAAAACATAGCAATTGTTTGAAAGTGGGAAGGACTGATTCACAACAACCACTGAGAGAAAGCAGTAGCGAATCGGAGATATGAAAGGAACAACTATTGATTGAATAATAATAGATGGCATAGAAAGCAATAAGAATTCCAAGCGAGCAAACAAGAAATAAAAGAGATGGATCGATATAAAAGCGAGAATAAAAGTAACAGAAATAATTGAAATAATAAACTGCTCGAGGACGACATTTTACAGGAAACCCCGATGGAAGTAATAATGGAGAAAGAGGAAATGACAACAGCAAAAGCCAAGAGGAATCAAACGCTAGAGACGGAAATAACTCCGCACAACAAGAGAAAAGGAATAGACCCATACGAGGAACGTCGAGAAACGAACACAGCCAACGAAGGGAAAACGAAACAGAGGGATGATGTTATACAAACAAAGGAAAATCAAAACCGACCGACCCTGCTACAAAAAAACTAATGATATTAATCACGTCCATCAAGCTAACGGAACCGAATGAAGCATCACAAAGGTAATAAAATCCGTTCGAATAACCGACAATATGATAGAGATTTCAAGCAAAAGGAATGATGCTTACAACTGACGATGAATACAAGCATAAGTTGGTCAGTTTGATTCATAGGAAAAACCAGGAAAGATAGAAATACGCTTCCGCGAACTCATCAATCATCGCAAACCACCAAATGTATGTAGGATGCTACAGAAGATCGAAACGTAAAATCCAAGTAAGGCCAGGATAGGGCAGAATTGCGATAATAACCGAGGATAGAAAACCATTGAACAAGTATGTATACAAAACAAATATCATCGATTTGTTGAAAGAATATGAAAGCCAGGAAAGAAATGTGAATGGGGATGCCAGAGGAAATAGCGGAATATATTAATATGCGCCAACAATGAATATAATAATAAACGTGCACACTAAGCCAAAACCCTGGGGAGAAAAATCACAACACCAAAAGAAAGAGCCATACAAACGATCCGAGCACGAGAAAATAAAGAATATAACGATAAAAGTAAGCATCAGATCAAAAGAGTGGAGAAGAGATTAATAGTTGAAAATAGGGCAAAGAACCACATCACAAAAAGTCTTGTATATTCGAAACTAAAAAGAACAGGAACAGTAAATGAGAGAATCAAATGTCAATCGAATGATGATATCAAAAACCAAAAATACCGTATCCCAACTAAAAGAAAACGTGGAAAGTATATAGTAACACTCAGAAAGGAAGAGATGATTACTGGAAATCAATAAACAAGAAAACTACTAAGAATCAACTATTAGCGACAAAGCACCTAGAAAAAGAAACAAAAGAGGTTCCCGTATCAACACAGATAGAGAAAAGTTAAAGCAGTTAATATAAACATAGAGTCAAATGCAGCAAATGAAGAAGAAATAGTAATGAGAACACAGGTGAAAAACCTATCACAAAAAATCTGCTATACGAAACTAAAGAAACGACCCAGTAAAATAAGAGAATCCATGTGAAACAAAGCAAAAGTATACAGAATCAGAAAGTATCGAATCCCTAAAAAAGAAACTGGGAATATGTAATAAATATCCAAAAGGGAACTCATGAACATTGGAGAACGATAACAACGAAATAAGCAGTCTGGGTGGAGAAAATATTCAATCATGCGAGGAAAATAAACCATACAAAGATGAATCAAAATCCGAATTAGAGGAAAGGAAACGAACGTGCCAAGAGAAGATGAAACCGAGATATTAAAAGAAATTAACGAGATTGTAGAAGAGGTAGATCGAAATCAAATGTTCCTAAACCTCAGAATACAACCGCATACAGCAGAATAATGAAACTGATTGCGAAAGGATACCAACAGATAATGGTACATTTACGGCATCATGGAAAGATATGATAAAAAAGTACCAAGAGAATCTGAAAGAATATGATAGAGAAGAATATCAGGTATTATGATTTTCCAAGAATACGAGACAGATAATAGCCACAAGAGGCAAAGCACAAACGATTGTACGATTGGGTAGTGAAAAGCTAGGACCCAGTAATAAAAAAAATCCTTTATATTATCAAGGAAGGAAGATATAAGCGGATATACACCTCGCGGATCTCTAATATGGCCAAAAGGAATAAGGAACGTTAAACAAAAATGAAAGGAAGAAACGACAGCAGAAATATGGCAAAAATCCAAATATGTACAACAAAGAAAAAACCTGGATTAAGAAAAGAGAGACAAAAGATAATGAGGCAGAACCAGATAAAAATGACAGAACAAGCAATGACCAGGCTAGAAAATTATATTAATCGATTATCATTAACAAGACCGATCTCAATGAAAATTTGTAGAAGCTGTACGAGACACAGACATTATGAGATTCGACAACGAGAGAACAGACGAGTTGATAGCCAAAATGGAGAGCACCAAAGAGATATGAAGGAGATGAACCAATAAAGATAAGTAAAGCTACCAAATGACGAAATAAAAGAAATATTGGTAGATCCCGATTGTCAAATGCACGAATTATACGACGGATAAATCGAGAATTAATACAACCGATAATCGAAAGTAGCGATGATGGCATGGTAGAGACGTGGCAATAATGTATCACAAACGACAAATAAGCAGCGAGAACGAACCCGATATAACGAATTAGGTATATGGGAAGCGACAAACCAATTATATCATAGCCATGGATGAACCAGAGAGGAAAAATACAACAAAAAGGGAACAACAGATCCAAGAATTTCAAGAGGAAATGAAAGAAAGATGGACCAAATACTAACCATCTACCAATATGGAGACAAGATGCGAAATTAAGCACAAATACAACCGAATAAGACGACTCGAGATGCCGATCAACACCAGGAGAAAGGCGTATGACGAAAAGACAAAGGAGTGAAATGAAAATGGAGAGAAAGAACCAAAATGGAGAAAATATATACAGGAGAAGCGCCGGAAGACGCAGCTAACGAATACCTTAGAGTTATATGAAGACGAACCAATGAAATTTACACAGAGGAAATGATAAACGAAATGGAATGGCACCAGAAGAACGAGAATATAAACGATAGAGCTCGACAGCCCCAATACACATGGAAAATAAGCGATGGGCTGAAAAAAGTAAAATCGGCTGAAGAAGAGAAAATCATCGGTTACAAGTCACAATTCTATACAGAGATCGGAGGATATCGGATGAAATTGAGAGTGTACCCAAACGGAGATGGGTAGCGAAAAGGAAATATCTATCAGTGTAATTTTCTATTAGCAAGGCAGATATGACGGCAAGTTAGAGTGGCCATTTAATCGAAAAGTCAACGATTTCAATCGCTAAAACCCGGAAAATGGGAAGAGCGACACAGCGAAAAACTGGGTAGGGACCAAATCTATGATAAGTCAAAGCCCAAAATCACGAAAATGTTGCGGGAGGAGTACCACACATTTCTATGAAAAATATGTAACACTCAATTTGTAAAAGACGATACGATATACATCACGATCGAAGTAGAAACAGAACGAGAAATGAATCGCGAATCCAACAAGAACAAAGCGAGACCGCGAATCAGTGTACTCGAAAAACGAATTCCAGGAATAAATATATTGCCACAGATATAGACGACCCTGTGGGAAGGATTAACAAGATAACGGAAACGCAAAATGTAGAGAATTAAGCAGCGATACTAAGAACCGGAGCAAAAAATCAAAGACGAACTGTAAAGGATTTAAGCAAATTGATATCGATTCTTGTAGCAGAGTGGAGAATCTGCGAAATATCGTAAAGGAAATAGAGGAGTATCGGAGAATGTATGCGTGGTACCCAGAGCAATTCAGAGAAATTACGAAATGGAAACATACCGAATGGGCAGCCGAAACGATAGAGAAGTATAGTTTAAAAATTATGACGCCAGATTTCGAACCAATCGAAAGAGAATTTTATATCACCGCCAAGGTGAGTGAAGTGAAAAAGAAATACCGTATGAACCCGCCATTCATTTACAATACCAAGGACGATCATTAAGACGACGATCTCGAAATCGGAGTTACGCAATGCAATTGGATTAATAAATGTATTGACAGTAGCAAAGATCGCGGTAGAGAACTCAATAAAAGAGAAATCAAAACGAAAACGCCAATAGGGCGACAAGAGAGTCTAAATACGCCAGAAGTTCCACCTGCAGCAGATGAAGTAATCGTCATCACAACAGGAGATGAAGAGATATTAAATGATCTAAAGATATATTGTGGACGAGGAACAACCCGGAGAATACCGGAATCAAGAGTTTGTTCATGACAGAAGATGAAAACGATCTGATAATAGATGAACCAGAGAGCTAGTATGTGGTCAAAGACAGCCAGTAGACAATTATCAGAGCCAGATACCGAAGAGGAAAATAAAAAGAAAGAAATAGACGCCGAAACCAACAGGAGACCGAATGGGACAATTAGTTAAATGAACGAGGAGCTACAACATCCAAAGAAACAACAGACGAACAACCCAACGGAACGAAAAACAGTACGGCAATGAAAAGAAATCCAGAGACGACCAAAAATTGATAAACCAGCTCCAGAGAGAAAAACTAAAGAACAGATGCAGATGATCAATTAACAACGAAATTGAACAAGCTAGTCAAGTGACGAAAGCAGTTACAGGGAAAACCTGAAGGTCAAGAACAAGGAGCAAAATGGATCAACAGACTAATAACTGATATGCTGGGATTAGCAAATCCAGAAGTAAAGAGAAATTTGAAACTTAATAGTATCGAACCAGAAGCGAAACAAGCTTTGGACAGCAATAAACCAATAATAATAAAATCATGGATAATAAAGTGCGAACTACAACCAAAGATCCAGAAGAATATGTTGATAATAAATCATTTAACCAAAACGATCTGACGATCCAAATAGATATTTGGTAAGGAATGGCCTACCTGATGTATAATACGATAGTGAATACAGAAAGCGAACTCCAAGATACAATCAAACGGATAACGAATTCGCAATAACAGACAATTATCAGGAAGGTAATCGAACCATTCATCCTGACTCAGTGGAATGGCCAAGCCTTTATAAATATGGTAAGTAAAGATGACCAAACCGAGATGATGCAAAGCGAAGTTAAAAGAGTTATTAACAGAATCGAAACAACGAATTAATGCAAGCGATCCAAAAACAGCTAGAAAAGGATGAATACGATAATCATACAATACTCATATGAGTGATGTGCGTGAAAGTGTAGAACCGTTTGTATGATATGTGACAACATAAAGATCGGTGATAAATACTCATTAAAAGAAACCGGAGGAGTGCAAAGCAGCAACCCCGGTAAACTACAGACAACGGCAACAGCAGTATCGTATAATGTATATCAAAGGTAGACTTTATAAAAACGGAAATCAAGGAATGTTCGGTAACAAGGAAAATGTAGCATTTCATTGCGGACATCACTCACACTCAACAATTATAGAAGGCCGGAACGGAACAACAGGTGGTATCAGTAACGCGAACGAATGTGAAGAAGGATTCACGAAGACGCATCTCAATAGCTGGAAGAGTGAATGTAGCAGCCGAGAAGGAAAGATAAAAACTACCCGAGTATACGCTGCGGGAAGAATAACGGCTGGAGACGGGACGTGTCAAGGAGGAGAATACACCCTATTGAATCAACTAGTCAAAGGAGTAGTAGTGATCGAAAGCTACCAAGTAAAGTTGGAGAAATACCAAGGATATTTTGATCCAGACACGCAAGCAATGAAAAAGTACCCTCAATGTCTAGCAACAGATAGATCATGCAATAACGGGAATGTCAACAATCGTATATCACGCCGATACCAGAACTTGTAGACTCACCTATTGAAGAGCGCAATATTTGATGAAGTGCAAGGACAAGTGCACAGAGAAACAGAACTAACACACCAAAAAAGCGCATTAGATGAAATACGGAGAACCGGAAGAATCGGAAAACCAACGATAACCACAACTATCGGATCAGAGTCACGCCAACAGTAGTAATATGCAACAGATACACAATCGAATGAGATTTATAAAGAGACGGATGGTGAGCAAATGTGACGAAATGGTAGCCAGTACTAATTATAAAAGGAATATTCTATCGCGATTAGCATACCAAACGCAAAAGCGAAATAGACCCCAAAGATGTGAAACTATATCTCTATATAAATAACAAGATGGATTCCTATACATCAAAGGATTGGCATCAACAGAGAAAATATACTACGATTGGTTAAAAACGACTGTATCTTGAACACGAGAAAATAAAAACAAAATTGGCAATGGCAATCACAATCCGGATATATGCAATTCTATATTACCACTCCAAGAGGGATATTTTGGAAGATCGTCGGAGACGTTATTATACGTATAAATGCGAAAAGACAATTGCGAAACTGCCAGAGAACTCAACAATTCCGAGAGATAAATGCATAAACGAATTAGAGATAATGCATAAAGGAAAAACAGATTCGCTCAACCATAACAGGGGATAAATCCAGAGAAATTCGTACTAATATGTTCAGTTGCAGTAATGTATACGGACCATTATTCGAAATAAGAGATGGAAGTTGGTTACAGTTTCCAACCGAGTAATTGTGGCACCACAAAAATATTTGGATTAACCGAATTGGCCACGAAGCAGAATCAAACCCGTTACATATCACAGAGTGGAATAACTAAACAAAAGATCTGGAACGAGCCAGAGAACATCATTATCTTCCAGCACAAAGGCAAGCAAATTATCTACACATTGTAACTATAACGGGAGGTAACAACTATGAGAGAAACCTAACTACGAATATTACTACGCCCGATCATTTTCAACATGCTACAGCAAATAGATGAAAGCCATGTGGGAAGAATTCTAATCTTCGGACAGATGATGGCAGAATTCTAGGAATAATACTTATCATTCATCGTAAGAGTAATCATAACACAAATGTTAGCCAATGTTTCGATATCTACAAAAGAGAGAGAAAAACAACTGGAAAGGCAATTGGATTCTTACCGTTTTTAGCAAAGACAATGGTATTACATGGACATTCAAAGGATATTCACAAGATAAAGAGATTAGTAGGAATTCTAACGAAAATGAACGGTACCGATGAAGAAGTTGGACGGAAATTTAAAGCGATAATGAGATTAGAACTGAGAAAACCAGAATGAAGCGACAAAAAACGAGTAACTGGAACGATGGATAAATTTCAGAGATGATAGCAAATACAGCGACAATGACGAAAACCAAGGAGGAACGCGGATGCTAACCAAGAACAACTCAAACAAGGGAAAACGAAGACAAGACATAGTGGACATTATAACATCCACCACCAGTATATGAATGTTTAAAGAGAGCAACAAATCAGCAGAGAGAAACATACCAGTGGACAAGAAACGTACCGAACCAAGAATCAACAACATTACGAAATATTTATCCAGTACCATACGACCAAATTGGGCGATTAGTACCAAGAACTAGCCAAAGATCAAGAAGTGTGGATCAGGACCCGAAACACGAACTATAGCTAGCTACAAACATTAGCCGGACAACACTAAGGTACCCATAGAGATAAATGGAGTAGAAATAAAAGCAATGATGATACCGAGGCAAACATCCTCAGCAATAAAAATGGATAAAATACCCGGAAGATTGTGGCCATGTATAATGAAGAAGCTAACATGGATGTGATAACGTGCAGTAAAGAATCGGTCGCAGTCATCGGAAAAATCTGGTCGATAATTGAATATAAAAATGTAAAAATCAACACGTATTTGGCAGTTATCAGGAAACTGAGCGCAGATGTATAATTGGAACAGACTCATGCAGAATTACTAAAAGAGATAATAATAGATCTAGGATCAATGGAGCTGAGAGACAAAACCGGACGAAATATGTATGCTGAAATCAGAGGTGAGATGCTCAGAGAAAATAGTAGTACCAGGGCGCACACAAATGTTTGCTATGTAAAAGTGAACGAGGAAACTAGAGGAGAAATGATTTCGAACCCAATCAGAAATTCGAGAAAAAGAAAGAACTGCCATTAGCCAGAAGAGATAGTATATACGTAAAACGATAACAGTGAAATCCAATCAAATATTACAAATTCGATGAGGAGAGTCAAAGTCATCTATGAAAACGAACGATTGGGAAAATTAACACCGATGATGGACATTGAACTTCCAACAGCAAAAACTGAAGGACTGAGGAAGATATAGGACTATTGAACAGTCAGCTACTAAACGAAACCGAAAAAGAGCACTACAAAAACTGCTAACGGATTTAAGGATATATTGCAGCATCTGACTTAGATCTCGGTACAAGCGATGTAACGCAACATACGATACCACTAACAGACGATAACCCCAATAAACTACGACCATATCGATTGGCAGAAGCCTCAAAAATCAGAAGCAGAAAAAGAGTGCAAAAGATGTTAGACGCAGGAGTAATCGAACCAAGTTGCTCGCCATGGCAATCCCAGTGGTCATGGTAAAGAAAAAGACGGACAACAACGTTCTGTAATAGATATCGACGACTCAACGCGTAACAAAACGGGATACATACCCGCTACCAGATATAAATGAGATGTTACAAATGTACACGGAGCAGCTTACTTACATCGTTAGATTTAAAAAGTGGTTATTGCAAATAAAGTCAAAGAAGAGGACAGGGAAAAAACTGCTTTTACTATCGGAAAAGATTTATACCAATTCAAGAAAATGCCTTTTGGACTAACCAACGCACCAGCTTCATCCAGAGATGTATGAACTCGTAACGGCACGGCATTAAACAGTGTATGTATATATTGACGATTTATAATTTATTTAAGCACTTCTGAACAACATTTAAAAGATATCCGTAATGTATTCGTTCGACTGAGACAATGGAAGTAAAATTGAAACCATCAAAATGTGATTGGGCAAAGAAAAGTCACCGTTCTTAGGACATATTGTATCAAGCAAAAGGCAAAGAAACCAGATCCAAGAAACATCGAAAAGATAAAGAATTGCTCTGCACCAAAGACAGTCACGCAAGTGCAAGAATTCTTAGGCTTATGTGGTATTATCGAAAGTTCATTAAAAGTTATGCACCATCGCGAACCCATACAAGAGTTAACCCAAAAAGATACCCGTTTTAATGGGAAGAGAACAGCAAACAGCCTTTGAACACTCAGAGATAAACTGATATCAGCACCATACTCGTACACCCAGATTTAAGAAACCGTTTTTGTGTAGCAACAGACGCAAGTGGATATCTCTGGAGCAGTCCTAGGACAATGGTGATGACGAGAAAAGAGAGCGAGTCATTGGATATTATAGTCGAACGTTCAAGAAACATGAAAAGAATTACTCTGTGACTGAAAGGAAGCATAGCAATATCCAAGCTATTAAACACTTCAAATATTGTTATGGGGTCACGAGATATATATCACTACAGATCATCAACCATTGGTATGGCTTAGGCCAACACAAAGAAGCCTCGAGTAATTAATGAGATGGGCAATGCAGTTGCAAGAATACTCACCGTATATAGAAAATTCAAATCAGGAAAAGCGAACGCTAACGTGCAGATTGTATTGTCAAGAATTCGTGTTGAAGAACTGATGGATCAGGATGTAAGACGAATATGCATGATAATCGCAGAGACATCGACTTACAAACTGAAAAATGAGCAGAAAGAAGACGAGGAGCAAAACAATAATTGAATTCATAGAAACGAACGATATGAAAAATCTTCGACAACACAGTAAATTAAAGGAGCATATGGAAAAACACAGACATCGATACACTAATGGAGAAGGGATGGTTATTACTATGGATGGGAGAAACGACTTATTGCCTACCAGAGAGTAGACGAAAAGAGGTGCTAATGCAATATCACGATGGAAAACTGGAGGAACACATGTCAGCAAAAAAAGACGGAAGCAAGACTGCGTCAAAATTATTGGCCAAATATCGGAGAGGGTAAAAGGATGGATAAAATTGTCCTGATATGTGCAACCAGAAAAAGCACAGAAGTAAATTGAAAGCCCGCTAAAAACCAATGCAAATTCCACCAGAACCACATGACAATGATCGCAATGGATGTAGTAGGACCATTACCCGAAACCAAGATGGAATGAAATATTATATATTAGTAGTGACAGATTATTGTCAAAATTCCGCGAAGCATTCGCAATACCAATCAAAAAGCCAGAACAATAGCGAGAATCCAGTAGAGGAAATAAGTGCTGTAGATACGGAACGCCCAAACAGATCCTAACTGATCAAGGAACCAACTTTATGAGCGAAATAATAGGGAAGTAACGAATTATTATCAGAATCGCGAAGCTGAGACATCACCGTACCATCCGAAACAAATGGTCAAACCGAACGAATTCAACGGCATACTAATAGAAAATGATGTCCAATTATGTGAGCAGCACACCAAAAAGATTGGGATAGATACATAAATCTATGCCTTATGGCTATAGAAGTCAATCACACTCAGCAACAAAAATGAGTTCCATTTAAATTAATGTACGGCAGAGAATGTAACATGCAATAGACCAGAATATCAACCACCATATCGCAGTATGGAAATTGATGATTATGTACAGGATTCAAAGAGCGAATGCAGGAGATCTGGAAACAGCAGGTATGAATATTAATTAATCAAGAGACTACAAAGAATACATGAAAAAAAGCGAGATTTGCGTGAGCATAACCTTCAGGTTGGAGATTGGTAATAATTGCGACGCCAGAAATTATCCCAGGAGTAAGCCAGAAAATTACAAGATTGGTAAAGGACCTTATGAGATAATGTATGTAAACGAGAATAATGCGCAGTTAAATTGGTCATAATCCACTCACTAGACCTATTTACGGTAAACGTGAGCAGATGCAAAGCGATACCCAGAACAATAACAAAGCGAATAACCGTAAACATTGATAGTATCAGCAACCAACGCGAGAAGCAAAAGCAAGAGAATAGAGAAAAGAGTTTATTAAAAGCAGTAAGAAATAAAAAAAAAAAAGTCGCAACAGTAGAAGAGTGCTAATTACTAAAGTATCAAACTGCAAACCGGAACCGGCACAGATAGCGGATGACCGATTTTGAATTTAGATAGCCAGCGAAGAGAACGAATTACATGAATACCGAAAACCAGGTGACAACGATAGAATCAGTAAACGAAGAAACATCTGGACAAACAATCCAAACATGGACGGACTTTTTAATAAAATCTTCAATTCCCGGATGCAAATAACAATGCTTTGAATAACAATAATGTATGATAAGCGAGAATTCAGAGAAAGTTTGAGGAGAACCGTTCGACCGGTAGTCTTCAACATAATTTGGATACGTTTATAAAGGAATATTGAAGTGTATAAAATATCTGTCACTGGGACAGATCAAAAAGTAAAAGAAGCGACTACCCTTGTATCTTGAAAGGGAGCGCACAAGATTATTCGTAGACGGAAGCGAGAGACGATACAAATTGCAACGATGACAGCGAGATAAAACTTCTATAAAGATATTCGGATAGAGAAAAGGGAATAGGAAGATATTGGACTTCCTACATCGAAAACAAAACGTGATGAGAATCAAATTCGCATGGTGTACGCATGTGAATTAAAGGAAAAACTGTGTAAAAGAAGCCTTCGAGAACATGATTTGCCCGAAGATAAAAATGGTAGGACGTCTTCATAAAAGGAATCAAGGGAGGCAAGACATTTACGAGCCAACTTGGATTGCTTTGGCACCAGAAACATTGATAAAGAAAGTAGCAATCGCAAATAGATGTGTGAAAGCCCTCTAGGACTGGATACCAAGTGCGCAGTCTGGCCACGAACCACAACATCGAACAGTCAATGCCAGCAGTCAAAAACACAATACAATCCAGCTATGAATCAATTCATTCCAAGAGCACAGCAGATGTTCAAGCCACCAAGACAACTAAGAAATCCGGAGGGATAATTAGAGGTAATACCAAGAAGTTATAATAATAATTTCAGGAAAACAACCCAATATACAAAATGAAAGAATGCTCCATATGCCAAAATAGGACACTCGGTCAGGGGAATTGTTCCGGAAATTACCACATTGTCAAAAACTGTGGTAGACCGAGGCATTACTGAGAAAATATGTTAGACAAACCTAGTAACAAAGCATGTTACAATGTGGACAGACAGGACATTGTCGCAAGGCCATGGTAACTAGGAAGAGAACCAAACCAATTCACCGTTAATAACCTCTATGGAAATGCCCACAAATTAACGTGAGCAAGAGAAGACATGTGAGCGAGAAAAACACTACAACGAATGCCCCATGGAACTTAAAAGGAGATGTATGCAAACAGATGCCCACCAATATACAACAACAACCGAATCACGTAATGAGAAGCAATGAGGAGAATTCAAGAGCTGCGAACTTAGGAGAATATCAAGGCAACAACAAGCTGAATGGCAAAGACTACCAAAACAGAAGAAGCTCAGGAAAATCCTAGCAAAGATGGAGAATCGAAAAAACAAACCCGCGAAAAGACATCAATAATTATTGAGAATGGAAATTCCAGACGAAACTCACAGCTGCGGAGCAGTGGTGTTGAGAACGAAGGGGGAGGAAATATGAATAGACTTTATTATCGAGAAAGCAGTTGAATTAAGTACGATGGAGGAGGAAAATATGAGGCCATCAAAGAATCACAGAGGAGGAAAAAACAAGACGTCGACAGTTGTAAAAGAAACAATAATGGGGAAACCGAATGACCAGAAACTCAAGAGATTAAAAACGAGCAGAATGATGGTTAACGGAGGATCAAAACAAGGAAATCAGAGTGTACGAAGATAGCCATGAACTCAGAAAAGAAATCTAATGACCAAAGGACAGAGATACAACTCGAGAAATAAAGCAAGAGGGAAGCTTTGATAGAACGATGGAGGAGGATCAGTTATAAAGAAAAGAAACAATCCTGAACAAGAGAAGCGGGAACTAAAAGAAAGGCACTAATATAAAAATGACGGAGACGTTAAACATCTAGAACAAAGGGCGAGCACTAGATCAAAAAAATAGATAGTGCTTGGCCAAACAGAAAGTGCTATCTCAAGAAATGAGGAGCCAAACAGAAATCCAAAAAGATGAGCAAGAAGCATCAAACGTCACAAGGGAAAAGAACAAGATATCATGAAACCAATAATAACAAAAAATCGAATCCAAGAGGATACTGCTTACAAAAATAGAAACAAGAGAATCAGAAAGAAAAGCCCACCGTGAGCTTGAAGCTCAAATCGAGAAATAGAATAAAAGAGATATGCGTTTCTCCAAAAAAAAGGGCCAACAAAGATAATGAAAGAGGTGGAACAAAACTAATATCATATGTTGAAGACAAATTAGCATGATCAAACAGGATGAGATGAAAGGCGAAATAAGCAGTCTGGGATGGAAGAAAATATTTCAATCATTGCGAGGAAAAATAAACCATAACAAAGAGAATCAAAATCGAATTAGAGGAAATGGCAAACGAACGTGCCCAATGAGGAAGATGAAACCGAGATATTTAAAAGATGTAACGAGATTGTAGAAAGAGGTAGATTCGAAATCAAAATGTTCCTAAAACTCAGAGATCAACCGCATACAGCAGAATAATGAAACTGATTGCGAAAGGTACCAACAGGATAATGGTACATTTACGCCATTCATGGGAAAGAGTATGATAAAAAAAAGTACAAGGAAATCTGAAAAGAATATGATAGAAGAAGAATTATCAGGTAATTATTGATTTTCCAGAAATACCGAGACAGATAATAGGCCACAAGAGGCGAAAGGCACAAAACGGTTGTTACGATTGGGTAGTGAAAAAGCTAGGACCCCAGGTATAAATAAACCTTTATATTATCAAGGACGGAGATAAAGCGGGATATACAACCTCGCGGATGGCTCTAATATGGCCAAAAGAATAAATGTATGTAACTTAACAAAAAATGAAAGCGAAGAAACGACAGGCAGAAATATGGCAGAAAATCCAAATATTGGTACAGACCAAAGAATAAAACCTTGGATTAGAAAAAGCAGAGACCAAAAGCTAATGAGCAGAAACCAGATTAAAAATGACCAGAACAAGCAATGACCAGGCCTAGAAAATACTATTAATCGATTATCATTAACAGGAACCGGTCTCAAATTTGAAAATATTTGTAGAAGCTGTACGAGACACGACATTTATGGAGATCTCGACAACGAGGATGAACAGACGATGATAGCCAAATATGGAGAGCACCAAAGAGATATGAGAGGAAGATTGAACCAATAAAGGATAAGAATTTAAAAGCTACCCAAATGACGAAATAAAAGAAATATTGGTAGATCCCGATGTCAAAGCACGAATTATACCGACGGATAAATCGAGAAATTATACAACCGATAATCGAAAGTAGCGATGATGGCATGGTAGAGGACGTGGCAATTAATGTATCACAAACGACAAATAAAGCCAGCGAGAACGAACCCCGATGATACGAATTACGGTATTATGGGAAGACGGACAAACCATAAATATCATAGCCATGGATGATAACCAGAGAGGGAAAAATACAACAAAAATGAACCAACAGATCCAAGAAATTTCAAGAGGAAATGAAAAGAAAGATGGACCAAATACTAACCATCTACCAAAACTATGGGACAAGATTGCGAAATTAAGCACAAAATTACAAACCATTAGACGTCTCGAGATGCCCGATTAACACCCTGGAAAAAAGGTGTATGATGAAAAAGACGAAAGAATGGAAATGGAAAATGGAGAAAACTGGAAGCCAAATGGGATAAAAATATAGTGACCAGGGGAAGCACCAGAAAGAGGCAGCTCATGAAACAACCAGGATATGAGATGCCTATTTACCAGGAGGAAAATGATAAAACGAAATGGAATGGCAGCCAGAAGAAGGAGAGGAAATTAACGATAGAGCTCGACTAGCCCCATACAATTGGGAAAATAAGCGGTATGGGCTGGAAAAAGTAAAATCGGCTGAAGAGAGAAAAATCATCGGTATATTACAAGTCATTTCAATTCTATACAGATATCGGGAGGATTCGGATGAAATTGAGATTGTACCCAAACGGAGATGGGTAGGAAAGGAAATATCTATCAGTGTTATTTCCTATTAGCAAGAGGGCAGATATGACCGGCAATAGAGTGGCCATTTAATCGAAAGAGTTCACGATTTCAATCGCTAAACCCGGAAATGGAAGAGCGACACCAGCGAAAAACTGGAGTGGACCCAAGATTCTATTGATTAAGTCAAAAAGCCAAAATCCACTGAAAATGTTTGCGGAGGAGTACCACAATTTCTATTTGAAAAAATAGTAACACCTCAATATTGTAAAGACATACGATATACATCACGAGTCGAGTAGAAACAGAACGAGAAATGGAATATCGCGAATGTCCAACGAAGACAAGCGAGACGCGAATCAGGTACTCGAAAAACGAATCCATGGAATAAATATTGCCCACAGATATAGACGACCCTGTGGAGGAAGGGTATAACAAAAGATTAAGCGGAAAAACGCAAAATGTAGAGAATTAGCAGCGATTATAGAACCGGAAGCAAAAATCAAAGACGACGCTGTAACGGATTTACAAAATTGGATAAATCGATTCTTGTAGCAGAGTGGAGAATCTGCAGAAATTATCGTAAAGGAAATAGAAGTGGAGTATCGGAAATTATGCGTGCGTACCCAGAAGCAATTCATAGAGAATTATCCGGGAAATTGGAAACATACCGAATGGGCAAGCCGAAACGATTAGAGAAGTATAGTTTAAAAATTATGACGCCAGATTTCGCAAACCAATCGAAAGAGAAATTTTATTCACCGCCAAGGTGAGTGAAGTGAAAAAAGAGAATACCGTATGAACCGCCATTTCATTACAATACCAAGACGATCATAGACGACGATCTCGAAATCGGAGTTACGCAAAATGGCCAATTGGGAATTAATAAATGTATTGGAAAAGTAGCAGAAGATCGGCGGGTAGGAACTCAATAAAAAGAGAAAATTTCCAAAACGGAAACGCCAATGGCGACAAGAGAGTTCTAAATACGCCAGAAGAGTTCCACCTGCAGCAGATGAAGTAATCGTCATCACAAACAGGAGAGAAGAGATATTAAATGATCTTAAATGTTATTGTTGACGAGGAAACAAACCGGAGAATCCGGAATCAAGAGATTTGTTCATGACAGAAGATGAAAACATCTGTTATAGATTAAACCAGGACGAGCTAGGTATGTGGTCAAAGACAGCCAGTAGGAAATTATAGAGGCCAGATTACCGAAGAGGAAATAAAAAGAAAGAAGACAATAAGGACGCCGAAAACTCAACAGGAGACGAATGGGGAAATTAAGTTAAATGAACGAGGAGCCTACAACATCCAAAGAAACAACAGGACGAAACAACCCAAACGGAAAGAAAACAGGTACGGCAATGGAAAGAAATCCAGAGGACGACCAAAAAATTGAATAAACCAGCTCCAGAGAGAAAACTAAAGAACAGATGCAGATGTATCAATTAACAACGAAATTGAACAAGCTTAGTCAAGTGACGAAGCAGTTACGGGAAAACTGACAAGGTCAAGAACCAAGGAGCAAAATGGATCAAACAGACTTAATAACTGATATGCTGGCATTAGCAAATCCAGAAAAGTAAAGAGAAATTTGAAAACTATAGTATCGGAACAGAAGCGAAACAGCTTTGTAACAGCAATAAAACCAATAATAAATAAAATCATGGATATAAAGTGCGAACTACAACCCAAAGAGTCCAGAAGAATTATTGTTGATAATAAATCCACTTTAACAAAACGATCTGACCGATCCAAATAGATTATTTGGTAGGAATGGCCTACCTGATGCTATAATACGATAGTATATACAGAAAGCGAGCTCAAGATACAATCCAAAACGGGATACCGAATTCGCAATTAACAGACATTATCAGGAGGTAATCGAACCTTCATGCCTGACTCACAGGTGGTGTCAAGCCTTTATAAATTTGGAAGTAAAGATGACCAACGAGATTGATTGGCAAGCGAAGTTAAAAGAGTTATTAACAGAATTCGAAAACAACGATTAATGGCAAGCATCCAAAAACAGCTAGAAAGGGGATGAATACGATATCACTACAATACTATATGATGATGTGCGTGATTGAGTGGTAGAAACCTTTGTAGTATACTGATTGTTTGACAACATAAAGATCGGTGATAAATACTCATTAAAAAGAAACGGAGGAGTGCAAAGCAAGCAAACCCCGGTAAAACTACAGACAACGGCAACAAGCATATTCGTATATGTTATATCAAGAGGTAGACTTTATAAAAACGGAAATCAAGGAATGTTCGGTAAACAGGAAATTGTAGCATTATCATTGGCGGACATCACTTCCACACTCAAACAATATAGAGCTCGGAACGGAAACAACAGTTGGTATCCAGTAACGCGGAACGAATTGTGAAGAAGGATTCCACGACCAGGACGCATCTCAATAGCTTGGAAGAGTGAATGTGAAGCAGCCGAGAAGGAAAGATAAAAAACTACCCGAGTATACGCTGCTGGGAAGAATAACGGCATGGAGGACGGACGTGTCAAGGAGGAAGCATACCACCCTATTAATCAACTAGTCAAAGGAGAGTAGTGATCGAAAGCTACCAAGTAAAGTTGGAGAAATACAAGGATATTTTGATCCAGACACGCAAGCAATGAAAAGAGTACCCTCAATGTCTAGCAACAGTAGATCATTTGCAATACGGGAATGGTCAACAATCGTATATTTCACGGCCCGAACCAGAACTTGTAGACTCACCTATTGTAAGAGGCGCATATTTGATGAAGTGCAGGACAAGTGCACAGAGAAACAAAACTAACACACAAAAGAAGCGCACCAGATGGAAATACGGAGAAACCGGAAAGAATCGGAAACAAACGATAACCAAAACTCATCGATCAGAGGTCACGCCAACAGTAGTAATTATCAACAGATACCACAATCGAATGAGATTATAAAAGGGACGGATGGTGAGGCAAATGTGACGGAAATGGTAGCAAGTACAATTATAAGAATATTCTTCTATCGCGATTAGCAATTACCAAACGCAAAAAGCGCAAATAGACCCAAGTGTGAAAACTATATCTCTATATAAATAACAAGCATGGATTTTCCTATTATCATAAAGGATTGGCTTCACACAGAGAAATATAACTTACGAAATTTGGTTAAAAACGACTGTATCTTGAAAGAGAAATATTAAAAACAAAATTTGGCAAGTGGCAATCACAAATCCGGATAATGCAATTCTATTATTACCACTCCAAGAGGGATATTTTGAAGAATCGTCGGAAGACGTATATGTATACGTATAAATGCGAAAAGGACAATTGTCGAAACGCCAGAGAACTCAACATTCCGGAAGAGATAAATGGCATAAACGATTAGAGATAATGGCATAAAGGAAAAATCAGATTCGTCTCAACCAGTAACAGGGATGATAAATCCAGGAAATTCAACCTAATATGTTCAGTTGCAAGGTAATGTATAACGACCAATTATTCGAAATAAAAGATGGAAGGTGGTTACAGTTTCCAACCCGATAATGTGGCACCACCAAAAATATTTTGGATTAACCGAATTGGCCAGCGAAGCAGAATTCAAACCGTTATCATATCACAGAGTGGAATAACCAAACAAAAGATCTGGAACGATTGCCAAAGAGAACATCTATTATTTGCCAGCACAAAGGCAAGCAATATTATCTTAACATTGTAAACATAACGGACCATGTAACAAACTATGGAGAGAAACTAACTAACGAATTAGTACTATCGCCGGATCATTTTTTCAAACATGCTACAGCAAAATAGATGAAAGCCATGTGGGAAGATTCTTATTTCGACAGATGATGGCAGGGAATTCTAGGAATAATACTTATATTTCAAATCGTTAGAGTAATCATACACAAATGTTTAGCATTGGTTTCGATATCTACAAAGAGAGAGAAAATTCAACTGGAAAAATGGCATTGGATTCTAACCGTTTTAGCAAAGACATGTATGACATGGACATTCAAAGGATATTCACAAGTAAACGAGATTAGTAGGAAATCTAACGAAAATGAAACGGTACCGATGAAGGAAGTTGACGGAAATTTAAAGCGGATAATGAGATTGAGCTGAGGAAACCAAAATGAAAGCGACAAAAAACGATAACTGGAAACGATTGGATAAATTTCAGAAGATGATAGATAATACAGGACAATGACGAAAACCAAGGAGGAACGCGGAGCAACTCAAGAACAACATCAAACAATGGGAAAATCGAAAGACAAACATAGTGGACATTATAAATCATCCACCACCAGTATATGAATGTTTAAAGAGAGCAACAACATCCAGCAGAGAGAAACATACCAGTGGAAGAAACGTACCGATACCAAGGATCAACAACATTACGAAATATTTATCCGTACCATACAACAAATTGGGCAGATTTAGTACCAAAGAACTAGCCAAGATCAAGAATGTGGTCAGGGACCCAGAAACTCGAAACATGCTATGCTACAAACATTAGCCGGACCACACTAACAGGTACCATAGAGAGAACATGGAGTAGAAATAAAAGCACATGATTGATACGGAGCAAACATCCTCAGCAATAAAAATGGATAAAATACCCGGAAGATTGTGGCCATGTATAGGAAAAGCTAACGATGGATGTGATAACGTGCAGTAAAAAATCGCGGTCGCAGTATCGGAAAAATCTGGTCGATAATGAATATAAAAATGTAAAATCAAACACGGTATTTGGCCAAGTTATCAGGAACTGCAGCGCAGGATTGTATAATGGAACAGATCTCATGCCCAGGAATAACTTAAAAGTATAATATAGATCTAGGATCAATGGAGCTGAGAGACAAAAACCGGAACGAATATGTATGGCTGGAAATCAGGAGGTGAGATCTCAGAGAAAAGAGTAGTCACCAGGGCGCACACAATGATTTGCTATGTAAAAGTGAACGAAGGAAACTTAAGGAGAAGATGATTTTCGAACCAAATCGAAATTCGAGAAAAAGAAAGAACTGCCATTAGCCAGAGAGATAGTATACGAAACGATAACAGTGAAATTCCAATCAATATACAATTTCGATGAGGGAAGACAAGTCAGGCTATTGAAACGAACGATTGTGGAAAATTAACACCGATTGATGGAATTGAACTTCAACAGCAAAAAACTGAGGAATGGGAAGAAGTATGGACTATTGACAGGTCAGCTACTAAACTGAAACGAAAAAGGCAACTACAAAAACTTCTAACGGAAATTAAGTAAAAATTTTTTGGCGCATCTGACTTAGATCTCGGTACAAGGATGTAACGCAACATACATCCACTAACAGACGACTACCCAATAACACTACGACCATATCGATGGCAGAAGCTCAAAAATCAGAAGCAAGAAAAAGAAAGTGCAAAAGATGTAGACGCGAGGAGTAATCGAACCAAGTTGCTCGCCATGGCAAATTTCCCGGTGGTATGGTTAAAGAAAAAGACGGAACCCAACGGTTCTGTATAGATTATTCGGACCGGAACTCACGCGGTAACAAAACGGGGATACATACCCCGCTAACCAGATATAATCGAGATGTTACAAATGTTACACGGAGCAGCTTACTTTACATCGTTAGATTTAAAAAACGTGGTTATTGGCAAATAAAAGTCAAGAAGAGGGGACAGGGAAAAAACGCTTATATCGAAAAGATTTATACCCAATTCAAGAAGAAATGCCTTTTGGACAACCAACGCACCAGCTTCATTCCAGAGATTGTATGAACTTCGCTGTAACGCACGGCATTTTAACAGTGTATGGTATATATTTGACGATTTATTAATTTATGCTAGCACCTTCGAACAACATTTAAAAATATCCTAAGGTATTCGTTCGACTGAGACAATGGAACGTTAAAATTTGAAACCATCAAAATGTATTGGGCAAAGAAAAAGTTCACCTTCTGGGACAATATGTATCAGCAAAAGGCAAAGAACCAGGTCCAAGAAAACATTCGAAAAAGATAAAGAATTGCCTCTGCCACCAAAGAGGGACAGTCACGCAAGTGCAAGATTCTTAGGCTTATGTGGATATATCGAAAGTTCATTAAAAGTTATGCAACCAATTCTCAACCCATACAAGAGTTAACCCAAAAATGAACCCCGTTTTAATGGGGAAGAAGGAACAGCAAACAGCCTTTGAAACACTCAGAGATAAACTGATATCAGCACCAATACTCGTACACCCAGATTTTAAGAAACCGTTCTTTGTTAGGCAACAGGACGCAAGTGGATATGCATCTGGAGCAGTCCTAGGACAATGGAGACGAGAAAAGAGAGCGAGTCATTGGATATTATAGTCGACGTTCAAAAATGAAAAGAATTACTCTGTGACTTGAAAAGAGAAGCATTAGAATACATCCAGCTATAAAACCTTCAAATATGTTGTTATGGGATCACGAGAATTATCACTACAGATCATTCAACCATTGGTGATGGCTAGGCCAACACAAAAGAAGCCTCGAGTTAGATTAATCTGAGATGGGCAATGCAGTTGCAAGATACTCACCGTATATTAAAATTCAATCAGGAAAAAGCGAACGCTAACGCAGAATTTTATGTCAAGATTACGGTTTTGAAGAAACTGTGGACCAGGATGTAAGACGAATATTGCATGATAATCGCAGAGGACCATCGACTTTACCAAAGCTGAAAATGAGCAGAAAGAAGACGAGAGAGCTAAAAACAATAATTGAATTCATAGAAACGAAACGATATGAAAATCGTCGACAACAACAGTAAATTATAAGGAGGCATATGGAAAACACAGACATCGTACACTATGGAGAAGGGATGTTATTACTAATGGATTGGTGAGAAAACGACTTATGGCTTACCAGAGAGCTAGGACGAAAAAGAGGTGCTATGCAATATCACGATGGAAAACTTGGCAGGAACACATTTGTTTCAGCAAAAAAGACGAAAGCAAGACTGCGTCAAAAATATATTGGCCAAAAATATCAGAGGAACGTAAAAGGATGGATTAAAGAATTGTCTATATGTGCAACCAGAAAAACACAGAAGTAAATTGAAAGCACCGCTAAAACCAAATTGCAAATTCACCAGGAACCACATGACAATGATCGCAATGGATGTATAGGACCATTACCCGAAACCAACGATTGGAAATATTTATATATTAGTGAGTGACAGATTATTGTCAAAATTCCCGGAAGCATTCGCAATAAACCGATCAAAAAGCACAGAACATAGCGGAGAAATCCTGAGTAGAGGAAATATAGCTGTAGATACGGAAACGCCCAAACAGATCCTAACTGATCAAGGGAACCAACTTTATGAGGCGGAAATATAGAGGAAGTAACGAACTTCAGAATCGCGAGCTGAGAAATCACCGTACCATCCGCCAAACAATGTCAAACCGAACGATTCAACGGCCATACTAATAGAAAATGATGTCCAATTATTGAGCAGACACAAAAAAGATTGGGATAGATAATAATCTATGCCTTAGGCTTATAGAAATGTCAATTACACTCCAGCAACAAATAGTCCATTTAAATTAATGTTACGGCAGAGAATTGTAACTTGCCAATAGACCTAGAATATCAAACCACCAATATCGCAGTATATGGAAATTGATGTTATGTAAACAGGATTCAAAGAGCGAATGCAAGGAGATCTGGAAAACAGCAGGTATGAATATTAGATTTATCAAGAGCAGCTACAAGAATTTTACATGATAAAAAGCGAGATTGTGCGTGACATAACCTTTCAGGTGGTGGAGATGGTAATAATTCGACGCCAGGAAATTATCCCAGAGTTAAGCCCAGAAAATACAAAGATGTGTAAATACCTTATTTGAGATATGATTAAACGAGAATAATTGCAGCGAGTAAATTGGTCAATAATCCACTCCACTAGACCTATTTACGTAACGTAGCAGATGCAAAGCCGATTACCAGTAACAATAACAAAGGACCAGAGAATCGAAGGTATGCAAAACCAGATCGACCCAAACTCAACTACTGAGCATAAACGGTACTAAACTGATGAGTCGAAAAATAGAAGCGACAGGCAAATAACTACCATAGAGGAAACTAAAACGGACGAATCCAAAATTACGTAAATGCGACTTCAAGATAATGTAGACAAAGATGGACCTTATATAGTTGAAAGCCATCAGGAGAGATAATGGCCAGAATGGGTCGATAGGAAAAAGGATGGATGAGAATTAGTAAACAAAGCGGGAAAAATCGCAATGGGATTATGCTAAAGGAGCTAGAGCCCACCGAAATGGACCGTATTAAAGAGAGTTAATACCCATGATCTTCACTATGGCAGATGTAGAAGGAAACGTTACCTTTTACATATTTGCAGTACAACAACAGAAACACTCAAAGAATAATGATATAATGCCAACTTATGCAGAAATGCGGACCACGCTTCAAATTATACGAACGAAGAGGGGACAAACACCATTAATGTTCGCAGTTGCAGCAGATGCTTCTACAGAACAGTCCTGAGAGATTACTAAAAACGGGATTCCACGTTCCAAGAGAAAGACAATGGAGAAAAACAATGTAACATTACGGCGCTGAACATCCAGGCAGGCAAGTGGCCAATAAAATTTATTAACCAGGTAATGCGACAATTAGAGAGAGGAAATGATGGGTAAAAACAATCCAACATTATGGGGAAAGCATCGAACGCCAAACAAGACGAGGCAGCAGCCAAGCCTTGACATGACAATGGACCTACGAAAGTGCACCACTTAAAGTATTCAACGTAAATTATATGGTTAAGAAACAGAAACGTGCGGCTATTTTAAAAGAAACATATAGCTCACTACCATTTCCAAAACCAATAAAAGCATGTTGAAGTGGGGAAGACTGAAATCACCAACCATCTGAGAGAAGCAGTACGAATCGGAGATAGAAAGGAACAACTATTGATGATAATACATAGATGGCATAGAAAGCAAATAAGATTCCAAGCGAGCAAACAAGAAATAAAAGAGATGGACGATATAAAAGCGAGAATAATAAAAGTATACGAGGAAATAATTGAAATAATAAATGTCGAGGACGACATTTTAAAGGAAACCCCGGATGGAAGTAATAATGGAGAAAGAGGAAGTGACAACAGCAAAAGCCAAGAGGATCAAAACGCTAGAGACGGAAATAAATCCGCACAACAAGAGAAAAAGGAATCACCCAACGAGGAACGTCGAGAAACGAACAACAGCAACAACGAGGGAAAACGAAACAGAGGGATGATGTTACTACAACAAAGGAAAAATCAAAACCGACCGACCCTGCTACAAAAAATAATGATATTAATCACGTCCATCAAGCTAACGGAAGCCGATGAAAGCATCACAAAGGAAATAAAATCGTTCGGAATACGAACAATAAATGATAGAGGAATTTCAAGCAAAGGAATATGCTTACAACTGACGATGAATACAAGCATAAGTTGTCAATTTGATTCCATAGGAAAACCAGGAAAGATAGAAATACGATCCGAGAACTCATCATCATGCCAAACCACCAAAGATGTATGTAGAGATGCTACAGAAGATAGAAACGTAAAAATCCAAGTAAAGCCAGGGATAGGCAAATTGCGAATAATAAACAGAGGAATAGAAACCATTGAACAAGTATGTATACAAAACAAAATCATCGATTGTTGGAAAATGAATATGAAAGCAGGAAAGAAATGTGAATGGGATAGCCTAGAAGGAAATGCGGAATATATAATATGCGCCAACAATGATATAATAATAACGTGCACACTAGCCAAAACCCTGGGAGAAAAATTCACAACACCAAAAGAAGAGCCATACAAACGTCGAGCACGAGAAAATAAAGAAATAACGATAAAAGTAGAATCAGATCCAAAGAGTGGAGAAGAGATAATAGTTGAAAATATGGGCAAAGAACCCATCACAAAAGTCTGTATATTCGAAACTAAAAAGAACGGAACAGTAAATGAGAGAATCAAATGTCAATCGAATGATGATATCAAAAACCAAAAATACCGTATTCCAACTAAAAAGAAAACGTGGAAAGTATATAGTACACGTTCAGAAAGGAAGAGATGATTACTGGAAATCAATAACAAGAAAACTACTAGAATCAACTACGACAAAGCACCTAGAAAAAGAAACAAAAGAGGTACCGTATCAACGACAGATCAGAGAAAGTAAAGCAGTAATAATAAACATAGAGTCAAATGCAGCAAATGAAGAAGAAATAGTAATTGAGAACACAGGTGAAAAACCTATCACAAAAATCTGCGTATACGAACCTAAAAGAAACGAACCAGTAAATAAGAGAATCCAATGTGAAACAAGCAAAAGTATAAAGAATCAAAAGTATCGAATCCTAACAAAAAGAAAACTGGGGAAATATGTAATAAATATCCAAAAGGGAACTCATGAACATTGGAGAACGATAACAAGGAAACCACTCGAGTCAAATGCGACAGATCAACCTATAATAAAACCACTTGAAGGAAGAAACGAAACATGGAAAAAAGGAATGATCATGGACGACAGCCACCTTTCAATTCACGAAGCATTACAACTCCAGAAAGTACTTAAAAATGTACAACCAAAAGAAGGAATAATGGAGACAACCAATGCAAGAGAAAATACAACCATGCAGCCTAGTGAAAAGAACTACATGATTAAAATGATCTGGATAACAACAGCAGTAATAAGCAGCGTAGTAATGCTGATAATAATTCAACTAGCAAGAACTACCAAATGCAAAAAGAAGCCAGCGAAGAAAAGATTATGGCCAGCAGTGGAAAAATTCAACTATGATATCGAATTAGGACAATACGATGCAGAAAGAACCGAAGAATATGAAATCATAAGAAACTCTAGTACAAGCGGACCATGGATAAAAGAACCGCCCATTATCGAAGCACAACAATGGTCCAACGAATCTGATGTATACCAGATAATGAATGAGAAATATGGGGATATACGGACATTACGTATAGGGTCCCCGGAGACGATGGTGTAAAACGAGAAAAAGACGTTGTATATAGTGTAAATTATTATGTAGTATAATAGTAGTAATAATATGTATATGTAAATACCGCACAAAATACGTTAGAGACATACGCAAACAGAGAGAATGCCGATGAATTAATGATGTGTTATAATTAACAGATGAATCCGAATAACGTAAATCAACAAAATCAAGTTAGAATACCACCGTTCACAGAAGGAACACAACAGCCAGCAGCTGCCAATGTACCCTATAGAGATTGTAGAATTAAATCAAGGAATATACCAAGATCAAGGAATCGAGGCAACATGGAGACGACAATGCGAATTAATGACACTAATAACGAACAATGCACAAACTCAGTGGACAAATACTCATCTAGTATTAACCGAAAGTGTGAACAGAGGTCTACAACAAGCTATAAGACTGGAAGAGCAACAAAGAACTATACTACAATTACAGAGAATGAATGAACAATTAGCAGATCAAGTTAGATGGCAAGCTGACGAAATTAGAAGACTACGTAACAATCATCAGCACGTAGATCCAGCAAGTTGGGTGGAATGGATAACATCAATGCCAGAATTCACCCCCAGAACCGGATTCAACAGTAGAGTAAAAATAAAGCGCACCGTGTAAATATGTAAAAATAAAACGACAGAAAACGAAGCAACGTCAAGTAATTGAAAATTTTTGTAGATATGCAGACGATCATCGAGAGAATTAGAGGAAGCGAGAATCCATCCGAAACTACGAGACGAATAATGAAGGAAAAAATCAAAGTGGCGAACGACATAAAAGAAAGACTAAAATGTTGTAAATGTAAAGAATTACTGATTGGAGCGAGACAGACGAAATGTGGATGCAGAATATGCACAGAGTGTACGATAGAAGTGATAGAAACACAAACAATAAAATGCCCTGGATGTGACGAAACGTTTGAAGAAGATGAAGACCCTACAACAATGGATAAAGCTACCAACAAAGAGATCGATAATCTATTAGTTCAATGCCAAGTAAAAGAATGTGAATGGAAAGGACGTATGAAGGAAGCTGAAAGTCACGCAAACGAATGTGAATATAGCGAGATAGTATGCGGAAAATGTCAAACCATCATAACGAAAAAGACTATGAGAGACCATCACAAAGTATGTATCAAGAGAGAGGAAAAATGCGAATTCTGTGGAGTCATCGACGAATGGATAAAAATAGAAATGGAACATCGGAATCCAAAAGAGGAACAAATATGCGATCTATATGAAGGAGTATGCGCAAACAACTGCGGCAGAAAAGATAAAGTCAAATTAAAGGAACATTGGAACGAATGTAGCGGCAAACCAGTCAAATGCCCGTTAGAATTATTCAATTGTCGAGCACAATTACCAATTACGGAGATGCAAAAGCACATGATAGAAAATAGCATCGAGCACACCGAAATCATGATGAAAACGATAGGAATGTTGGCATGGGAGGTAAAAAGCCTACGAACAGAAAATGATGTACAAAAGGCAATAATAAAAGAAATATTAGAGTCCAGAAAGAACTTCGAGAGAAGCCAAGGAGACACACTCAAGAGAATGGTCGAAATGGAAAAGAAAATGCAACAGATGACCAACAGCATAAAGGAACTAGAAACCAACAATTCTATAACCAGAAAACATCCTACAGCACCATTTATATGGAAAATAACCGAATTCGCAGAAAAACTCCAGAGAGCAAAAGATGGAACACAAAGAATTCTAGATAGCCCACCAATATACAGTTGGGAAAATGGATACAAATTGGGCATTAGATTATATCCAAATGGAGATGGGAATGCAACAGGCACCCACATCAGTGTCTTCATCAGAGTAGGAAGAGGAGATTATGATGAGTTATTAACATGGCCTTTTAAACAAAATATGATATTAACAATGAAAGGACAAGAAGACTATCGTAACCCAATCAGAACAGGAAATGAACCACAAATGGGAAGACCAACAACCGACTGGAATACAGCGATTAGAACACCACGTTTCTATCCACAACAACGATTGAGAGGAGAAGGATTCTTGCGAGAAGATAATCTGTATATAAAATTAGAAATGGAGAAGCCGGACAAGACGTTGTAAAGAGAGAAAGAAAGTGTAAATAAATGTAAATAAAATAATAAAACTCAAATAAAGATCAAAAAATTACAAATAATCAGAAAAATCAGAAAAACAAAATTCAAAAATAATGACAATATTTAGATGGCAAGCGGAATCAGCGAAGAGATAATGATACAGATGAGAGAAGGACCAGATTCGATATGGACGAGACTATGGAAAAAACCAGAAGAGGAAGAGAAAGTTAATACACTAGCAGCAGCAATTATATACTATAAAGACTACGACGGAACAAGACGGCCAACGCAAACCATAAAAGCGATATACTCACAAATGAGAGTGAGGAACGAGGAGCTGAGAAAAGAGGAACAGAGATATCTAACTTTTAAAGATAATAAAGTGTTTACCGAACGGCAAAGTCAAGAAATGGCCGCACAAGGATTCTATTTTACGGGAACACCAGAACTACCAGACGAAGTAACATGCATCTATTGTAAAGGAAAACTCGCAAAATGGGGAAAAGGAGAAACAGCTAAACGAGAACACCTGAGGAAATTTCCAACCTGCCCATTTAGAATCAATATTGATGTAAGAAACCAAGCGATGAACAGATTAGAAGGAATCAGACAATCAGAAATAGACAGTGACGAAAAGGGAGGTGAGAAAAAGGTAACGATAATAAAGAATTTCGAAGATCCAACAGAATTAATATGGGAGAAAAAGTCTATAAATAGAACATTCGAGGAGAGAATTAAAACTTTCAAAGGAAACCCAAGAGCAGCAGAATTTGCGAGTCAAGGGTATTGCCAAACAGCCAGAGGAATAATGTGCGAAGGATGCAAAAATCAGCAGCCAATACCAGATCAGAATGTTAAAAAGCTAAAGCATAAAGGGAAGTGTATGTATAAACAAGGAAAAGAATCAAAGAATATCGAAATAATAATTACAAACCAGCAAGTGGAAGATATATTAGATCGACCAAAAACGAGGACCATAATGTTATTATCAGGAGTGGATACTCAAAAAATGAGAAAAATAATCAAAGAAAGATTAGCTAACAATTTAGAATGGTACGACTCAACACAAGCAATAATCCGAGCAATCAAGCGATATCAAGAGAAACCTAAAGAGAATCGTGATAAATCAATAATAAAAGAAGCTATTTTGGAGCAGTATCAATGTGTGACATGTTGGCAAAAACATGTAGAAATAATTTATATTCCTTGTGGACATATGGTCACATGTGAAGTATGTGGGTTAAAGGTCAATATATGTCCAGTATGTAGAAAGCCGATCAACGGGCGGATCAAAGGATTCCGTTTCGCTGATCAGTAATTAAAAATGGGAGTAATGTGTAAAAAGTGTAAATAAAGATAAACGTAAAAACAAAAAAAATTATAAAACCTGAAAATCACAAAAATACAAGATGATGTAAATTATGATAAAATTTTGATATGAGTGAAAAGAAAGAATAATCAATTATTAATATTCAGAATTACAATGAACCAAAACGAGATGATAAACCAAAAGATAGAGAAAACTGTAACAGAAGACAAAGAGCCAAGAACCGAAAACCAACCCGAACAACTAAAAGAGATTAAAGAGGAATGGCAACAAAGGTCGATGAGATTAAAAGAAATATTAGCATCAGTAGAAGGAGAACTACTGAGAGATACACTAAAGATAAAGATGATAAGAGAAGAATTGGAACAACAGGCAATGAATTCTGAAGGAAATAATGAACCACATCAAGGACGAGAAGAGGAGTTAATAAAAGAATCGATGCAGAACCAAACCAGAATCATAAACCAAAGAAAGGAGATCAGAATGTTAGAGCAAGAGAAGCAGAATCAACAAAGTGAAATAGAAAGACTGAGAGAAGTGATAAAAGATAAAGAAGCAGAAATACGAGAAGAAGGAGAGGAGACGATAAAGATCATACAGCAAATGCAGGAGGAAATTGGGCAAATTAGCACCCAATATCGAATAGAGAAAACCAAGAGAACCCATTTGGAACAAGCCAAAGAGTGGGCAAAACGACAAGCACTCCTTTGGAAAGCCAAATGGACGGAGGATAGAGAACAATCAAGAAGTAATTGGGAATCGAGAATCAGACATTATATTCAGCAAATAGCCGAAGAAGAAGATAGAACAAGAGCGTACAAAGCTAAATGGGAAGATGCGAAAAAGGAAGTCAACAAGCTGAGAAATCAAGGGCCAAAACCATCAAAGAAAATTAGAGAGCCCAGAGACGATAGACAAGAAAGAATGCTGACTCAGATAACTGATCAAGCAAGAAAATGGCGAATAGAATGCAGATTATGGGAGGACGCCAACGCAAAACAATCTAGCTATATAGTGAAATTAGAGCAGGAAGTTGAGTACCAACAAACCAGAATAAAAGAGATGCAGATCGAGCAGGATGAAGCTCACCGAAAAGAACAAAAACAACAATGGAAAACGGAGATCAAAGAAAAAGCAATAAAAAGAGAAGCGAAAAAATGGAAAGAACACTTCCAAGAAGCCCAAAAAGAAATAAGACTGTTGCCCAAAAGGATATTAAATATGGAAGATTGGGAGCTTTGGGAACAAGTTGAAGTGCAGAAAGAAACAATCGAGGAACTAAACGAGCAGGTCCAAAACTTAGAATTTCGGGAAAAAATCAGACAAGGCACAATAAGAAGGCTCAGGAGACACGAAAAGGAATACGAACAACAATTCAATGATATGTACAAGAGGTCAGCAGAAACGAGAAATCAACGTACAGACGAAAAAAGACAAAACCAACAATTAAACGAGAAGATAACAGAACTCCAGCAGGAAGTAAACGGACACCGAGGAGTTGCAGTATTTAAAGAAATTCAGTTGAGACATCAACATGAAGTCAATGAGCAGCTGAAAGAACAAGTCGAAGCGGAGATAAAAGCAATAAAGCAAGGATATGAGGAGAATGAACAGAACTTGAGGACAGAGATTGAAAAATTAAAAGCGTTAGAATACACGCATCGGTTGGAAACGCAAGTGGAAGAACTAACGGAAAATACGGAATACCTTGCCTATCTCTTAGACGAAGAGATACAAATATCGAACGCCTTGCGTGAAGAGGTAAATACCTTGCAGAACCGACCACCAATCCTGCTTATGCCGTTATACCCAACGGAAATTCCAACTCAAATACCCGCCGAACCCGATGAAGGATTCGGGGAGACGGACGAAACGATAGTGTAAACCTAAAAGAGAAAAATTGTAAAAAGTGTAAAAAGAAAATAAAAAAAAAAAAAAACGATAAAAACAACAAAAATTATAACCGATGTATATTTAGCATGAATTCAAACGAAGTAGAAATCCGAATGAATCTAAAGGACGGAGAATATGTACCAAGCCCAATTCAATTAGTAGAACCAATCGAGCAAGACCCACTGAGGTATTATAGTAAAAAGTGGAGAGCCGAAAGAAAAGAATGGCAAGAATTAGTGGAGGAACAAGATTCAGAAATCGCCCGGATAAATCATCAGTTAATACAATCTAAACAACTAGCCAATAAGATAAAACGAAAGCTAACCTCCAGCATGGGAGAGAACAGAAATCAAAAGAGAGAAAATGAACGATTGAGACAAGAATTAGCCGAAATAAAGACTCGCGTAATCCTGGAAGATTATTGGAAAACCGAAGCAGAACGAATGAGAGATAGTAGAAAAAGTGAACAAAGATATGTAATACAACTAGAAGACAGTTGTAAAGAAGCCAGAGAGATAAAAGAGAGCCAGCAACAAACTCAGGACGAAATTAAAACATTAACAGAACAGCTCCAGGAAGCGAGACGAAAGCTGGAAAAGCAAACAGCTAAACGAATAAATTATAAACGTCAACTTAAAAGAAGGCAAGCGAAAGAAAGAAATCTCCAAATGAAAATCTACAGTCAACAAAGAGTAATCAAAGAAAACAAAGAACGACTAAAAGAACTCCCAAAACTAACCGAGCGATTAATAAAAGCCCAAGTCCTGATAATGAGATTCTCAGGAAACAAAACTAAAGAGGAGTGCTAGACACACTCAACCCCAGAAAAAGAGGAAGAATAAAAAAAAATAAAAAAAATAAAAAAAAAAAAAAGGGCTAAAACTCCACTGTAAATAAATGAAATAATCTTGTAAATAAATAGAAAATTGATTATGTATTCGAAAATAGAAGTTTGAACCCAAACCTGTGAATAATAATGATGATAATAATGAGAAAATGCAATGCTGAGAACCCGTTAGAAAAATGCGAGAAATCCCAACCCTTCAGAAGAGAGGACAGCACCTGTGCCGATTTCAAAGAAATTTGTAGTAACCCTAATAATGAGGAATGTCAACAAATAAACCTCCAATGTATACAATGCCCCATGAAAGAAAACAAGGATGAGATAAAACAGAATATCGAGAAAACCCAAACAATGGTACAAACCCTACTGAAAAATAATGAAGAGATAGCCAATATAAAAAATGAGAACCGAGAGATAAAGAAAACCCTAGAAACCCTCATCGGACAAATTCAAAGAAAAGCCAAAGCAAATCCCAATAATAAAATAATTCAAGAAATTCAAAAGATCGTCCTATCAATCAAAAAACAACTAGGAAAACAAATCAAGCAGAGAAATGAACCCCATGCAATGACGAGTCTATCAATCGAACTAATACTACCGATTAGTATAACATCTAACATAATACTCCTAATATGTTGTCTCATCCTCGGCCTAACAAACAACAAGCAAAGGCAAAATACCCAAATCCAAAAAGTCAGAAGAATGTTCACCCAAATTCGAAAAACTACCAAACCCAACGAAATGACAAGACTCTCGCAGATTTCCATCAGTCACCCTTCAAGATCAACCCAGCTCGAAAGCGAAACCCAAGCCGTCAGCGATTCATTCGAAAACAAATACAACCGAGTTACAACAACTGATATTAATTTGAACTGATTTTCCTAACTCGAACTGATTTACATTGATTAGAACTGAATTTACTAACTCATACTGATCTACAGTGATTTGAACTAACATTGACCTACATTGATATTGAACTATATTTGATTATGCATTGTAGCCGGACCTTAAGTCCATCTTTCGCTTGATAATTAACCTTACCGTAGAAACTTTTTATGAATGTGAATAATGAAACGGAATTGTACGTATTATTTTGAAATCAATTGAAATTGCGGGTCGCAATTTTACGGACCCCCGAGTGTTTTATGTTGGGCCAGAACGTAAACGGCCTTGAAAAATGTTTAAATGGATCAGAAACACACACGCAGATACAACACGCAATTTAAAATAAACCTGAAAAACACCAAGTAAACCCGATAAAATCTGAGAAATAAAAGAATTAAATATAAAATCAAGAAACATAAAAATAAAATAAAATATTAACAAAATGCATCAAGATCCGCACGATACCTACACAAATACAACAAGAAAACACGACAAATTCGACGAAATTAGAAAAATCAATTAAAGTTCATTAAAGTGGAATTTAAATTGAAAAATTGAATTAGCAATAATTCAATAAAAATTTCAAATAAAAAAAATTATAAAAATAAATCAAGAAATATAAAAACTAAAAAATAGAATTTGCTAGAAAAGAACAAGGTCGAATTTTGTTTTACTGCATCAAATTTTACACGTCACACAATTAGGTATAAATACTGATCCATTTTCACATTTAACTTAACCATTTTTCAATTTGAAAAACCATTTTTTGTAGACCATTTTGTGAAAACCAAAAACCATTTTGAAAGTGTTAAAACTTTAAAACTATTTTGAAAATTTTCAATTATTTTGCAAATTCTTCGAATCTATTTTAAATTTTTAGGTGAGAATCATTTATATTGGAACCCTCTTTCCACATCACGACCTTGCATCTCAATGGAGCTCTGCTCGGCGTTGATGTGGGAGGAGAGGTATTTATGCTGTTTATGCTATTTTATGCCTTATTTTATGTTTTGATGTTTATGGAATAGTCAATGAAGGGTAATTTTGTTGAATTGTTGTACAATTAATAAATATTATTATCATATCTAAATTATTTTACAAACCTATTTGTTTTATAACTTAAAATGTCGAAATTTTTCCGGCCCACAGCCGACACATCACGCAAGTTAGAAAAATCAACATAGTGCAGATGCATGTAAGTGCGTGGAAGATCGCCAATGATATGCACCCGTGAAGACTCAGCGTGCGCAACGCAGCGGTCGGAACGTAAATATTTATCCCTATAGCTGAAGCGAGAAATAAGGAAGAAGTCTCTGGCTGCTTCCTCGTTTCTCAATTCAGTAAAATCGACCTAAAATTATCTTACAAACGGCTTAAAATCACCACACCGAGTAGTCCAGTGGGCACTCAATAAATATAATATGAACATACTATGCCTTAAGGTCAATTAAAGGAGAAGGGTACGGGGACAACGTAAATTTAAATTGCTGATATAACCACTTTCGTATCAATGCTAAAATGAATTTAATAAAACTAGGATTAATAGGAAATAAAATCCCAATTGTAAAGTGATTTGACATAATATACGAGATATAAGAGAAATTTTGTTTATAACGAAAAACTAGTAAAGTTTAATAAAGACTAAAATCTGGTTTGTAAGGTAAATTTAATAAGTCTCCGATTAATAAAAAATAAGATATTATTGATAAAGTCGGTAAAGTTAATGATTAATGCGAAAACAAAATCTCATTTGTGAAGTAACTCTGATACAATTGACAAGACATAGGGAATTAAAATCGTACCTGATAAGATATAGGGTTGACCACAAATCAAGATCATGTCGGTGAGATAAATAAAGGTTACGATCAATAATAAATTAAAATCCAATAGTACAACGGAATAAATGAAAAAATCACTTCGAAAAATTTAGGATCAACAATAAAATTGAAACATTATTTAGATAGCATTCGACAAGTTAGGGCTATGTTGTAGTTGTGCAAAGATTAAAAATTTACCAATAAATTAGAATCATGTTTTAGGCAAATAAATTGAAATTCATAACGACTAATGAGCTGTGAAATTAGACAGGGATTTTCCGAGTTAACATAAATCAAATGAATAACGTGGGGATTGAACTAAATTATGATTGAATTGAGTAGCAAAACGCTAATTTAAGGAATGTAATAGCCAATGGATGACTGAGAATGAATAGGTAGCTGTTAGAGGGAGGTAAATCTCGACCCAAGCAATTGTATTTGAAATAATATTAATAGTTTCCTCCATCCACTTTTTCATGCTGCGTTCCGATGAGGATAAAATGATATCACGTTGATTGAAACCGATTACTTTAGTAAAGGAGACGACATAGATATGGCAAATTCAAATTGACATTAGATTCGACAACTTAATAGGAACGTTAAACCGAACAAAAATCCAAGTTAATCAGATGTAACCCGACTTGCAAACTGAACCGTCATAAGATCTGAAAATTTGAAAAATAGTTATAATACATTTTCACCTCGTGCAAAGTCGAATTTGAGAAATGTTTTACTAATAACGACACACGGAAACACTCCCACAGTTAGATAAGATTGTAAAATATCCTGACCAAGTTAGTGGAAAACCTCCATCCGAGAAAGTTAATAAATTCCAAAGATATGGGTAGCCTAGCATTGTGACGAGATTCCTCGAACGAATAACAAATATGTCCACAATTAAACCAATTTTTGGAATGTGATAATTAAAAATTCCGAAACGGTCGGACTAATTGAACAAATGCAGTTGTCGAATTAATTATCATAAAACCCACGATAAATTCCTTTCTAACGAGTACTCGCCGGTCGATAATATAAACAATACGACAAAACATTTTTCTCGAACATAGCAGTGACCAATGTAAACACCAATCTGCTTTGACTTTCGTGAGACCTATCTGAAAATTAAGTCGATTTTGTCAGTTTGGTTAGTTATGAATTAACTTGAATTAAATCCATAAATTATAAATTCATTAAGATTCTTAAAACTTTAATTAGAAATAAATTATAATTGAAAATAGTGTACAAATTTCAAGCTTTAAAATTAATGCTTCTTAAATCCCTTACTTGACAGCCATTACTAAAATGATAATCTCATGAATTTCACAAAACATTTGACTCGTCTTTACACTAAACTATTTTATAGGTGAATTTACGTATTGCAGACAAATCGAGCCTAGAAAAACCCCAATGTTAGTCGCTAGATATACCAAATCTTGGGCCTACCTAAACATTCTTTAACCAATATAGCAAAGACCCTATTCCCCACACTATTATTCTCATGATTTAAATTTCAATCGTTACAGAACATGTCCAACAATCAGATCACCACTCAGAAAAAACGCTCGAGAATGGCATTACGAACCACCGACGCAATAGAAGGACCCCGGTCACAGTGGCCTTATTCTATCCCTCGGAAAGCACGGGATCCGAGTAGCGACCCTCTCGAACCAGGGAGGCAACAATACCCGGCCGCTGAAATCTTTGCAAATGCGCAAGACCTCCTCACCCAGTGGGAGCGGGTGCAGGAGCAGGTGGACTTACAAGTAGTCAAGGCAAGGATGTACCTTGCAAACGTGCTGGATGACATCCTTGCCGGGCGGATCGCCGTCGCCCATCCACCTCGTCCGGTTCGAGATACTAGGCGCCCCTACACGGTGGAAGCCCTCAAAAGGAGTTTAGAACGGTATTGTCCGGACGAATGACTAACAGACATTGATGTAGTGATTAGCTAACAATTATAATTAGAACTGTGTGTATTTCTTTTTCTTATATTGCTGAAAACGAATTTCGAGTGGTTTGAAAGATTTAAAACATTTAGGCCGACCATAAATTGACGAGTAAAATCTATTTAATTTCAGCAATGTCTTCTCTACGGATCCTGCAGACGGAATTAGATCGTGCGAGGCAGGCGAATGCCGAGTTACTTAGTCAAGTCCTGCAACTAACCCGCGAGATGCAGCAGGTCAAAGCGACTTGCTTAGACCCCAAGCGAACAAAGATCCTGTACCAACGACTTACTGCAGCTCAAAAAGGCTGGGCCGAAGAACGCCAGCTCAATCGGAGTTTGCGAACGCAGGTTCGGGGACTCGAAGTCGCACTGGCAGTATGCCGAGAAGGTGAAGCGGTAACCTACCCGCTCATCTTCGCCCCAACTCAAATGCCACAGCCAGCAACCAAGTCAGCAGAGCACCCCGCCGTCACCAACCATCGTCGACCGGGACGTAAGGAGCGTGCCCGACGTCGAGCAACTCAACTTCAAAATATCCAACAGTAGACATTCCTCCTGTGATCGATTTAAATAGAATAGTTTTAGCCTTAGTTGAGTCGTTTTCCTTTGAAATTGCATACCAGCACGGTCACAAATAACCATATTACGTCTCCGTTTCCACAGACAAATTAAGCACTAATCATGAACAATTATTTATGGGGGACAGAGCAAAGCGAGCATAGGTCTTCTATCGACAGCTCGTGAACCCGAGGGTTGTCCGAGCAATTACAGTACTAGCCAATGGTATTCAATTTTTGCGGGCAATCCACCACTTGAACACATTTCCAACGTTGCTTAGCAACGGGTGCCAAGTGGGGTAATATCATTTTGTATGGCGTTACTAGGGTCGCCAGGAAGATAAGCAAGAATTGAAACCCTGTAACCCACCACTTGAATGAACTCATATTTAGGTTTTGCTTACGGACGTCTTTTGGATTCGCTTTCTAAATCATTTATTCATTCGCATAATGTTTGTAGGTAGGATTTTTGAATCGGCTTTGCTTTGTTTGAATGTTATTTTCGATTCATTTAAACAAAACTCCAACTTATTTTAAAGTAACTTTTTGTTAACACAAGATTTATTTCAATTTCATAAAGTGTTGAATAATCAATTTTTTAAACATAAGATAATTTAAGTATCTTAACTATATATATAAAAAAATTTTATTCAAAATAAATTGTAGCAATAGGTAATAATATAAATATTATGATTTAAATTATAATTGAGAAATTGTTTTAATATTAAAGCTTTTTATAAATATTTTGAAAGTTCAAAAATATTTCAAGATATTATATTTATTTCTTTACAATTTTTAAAGTATATTTTATTGTATGAGTTATTTTCAGTAGGAAAGATTTTCATATGTACTATACAGTATTAATACATTTTCATATTTTAATTTTATGTTTTTTAATCCAGAAAAAAAATTAAACACCTGATTTATGTCATGCTAAATAGTAATCAAGCTATTTAAATTAATTTTTTTGAAGAATTTTATGAATCACACTAATTTGTCTATTATGAATTTTGGAATTGTTTATTTCAATCATATACTTATACTTTTATGTGTAATTATATTTGTTCTCATAATTTTGATGATATTTGCTGTTTATATAAAACGCTTTAAGAAAAAGTAAGAAATGTTTTTAAACATTACATTTTAACAACTTCTTAGGAAACCATTAATTGCCCAAACAGTTAGAAATGAGCTCGATTCACTCTATCTACTGTTAACTGGTGATTCTCACGATGCATTAAGTCAATACGATGTGACACTTCAGCACTGTGGTGATATAATGAGTTGTACTTGCATATGTAATCTTTCCAACGTTTTCAAATCCAATGATAAACCAAATGAAAATGGGAGATTATTTTGGAAAGAAGGTGAAACTGTTGCAGAGACATTCAATTGTGAAATTAGATTGATAAATTTGTTGGTTATAAATCAAAATGTCTGTATTCAACATTCTGGGGGAATTGTGAAAAAATTGAAAAATAAGGTGAATTTAGAAAATAAAATAATTTAATCAATGTTTATTCAAATCGTTTATATTAATATTTAAAATTTCTGTAATACTTTTAGATTATAAATTAGTAATTCTTAGTCTTAATTTTTAACAATTTTAGGCTTAGCAAATTTTATTTAAAAAAACAATTTCCGTTTAATAAATAATCCTCAATCTATTACCGATGACATTTTTAAATTAATTTTTTTGGCAATTTTTAACGTTTTTCGTCAGTGAATTTTACCAATAATAAATATTCAAAGTTTAATTTTTAAATATTTTATTAATTATTATTAATAATATTTACTTTAATTATTATTTTTATTTATTATTATTATTTAACTTTAAAACCGTTTTTTTTGTCGGTAGCGAAATATAATAATAATAATAATAATAATAATAAATAAAATTTAAATAAATAGCAATGTTTGTCAATTTCTGCAATGTTTATTCATAAAATATGAATTATTTCGACTGATAAATAGCCCTGATCACTCATAACCAAAATTTACCAAAACTTTCGCTTTCTCTTCTCTGATTGATATTTTTTTTCACTCAAATAAAAAAATTTTTTTTTCAAACAAATATATTTATTTAACAAATTTTCAAATTCGATTTATCAACATTATAAATTTTATAATTCCTAATTAATATTAAATTGTTTTATTTATTATTAATATTATTTTTATTCTTACTGTTATTCTTATTTTTTTATTATTTATTACTATTATTATTATTTTATTATTTTTTTTATTTTTTTTATTATTAATTATTATTACTATTTTTATTTTTTTTATATTTATTATTATTTTTATTATTATTATTATTATTATTATTAATTGTTATTATTATTATTATTTTTATTATTATTATCATTATTTTTAATATTATTATTATTATTATTATTATTATTATTATTATTATTATTATTATTCGATTATTATTATTATTAATTATTATTATTTTTATTATTATTTTTTTTTATTATTATTATTATTATTAATTATTATTATTTTTATTTTATTATTATTATTATTATTATTATCATTATTGTCATTATTATTATTATTATTATTTTTATTATTTTTTATTATTAATTAATTTTACTTTATTTTTATTATTATCATTATTATTATTATTTTATTATTTTTATTATTATTATTATAAATTATTATTATGATTATTATTTTAATTTTATTATTTTTATTATTTTTATTATTATTGTTATTATTATTTGATTATTATTATTATTATTATTATTATTATTATTATTTTATTACTTTTATTATTATTATTATTATTATTATTATTATTTTATTACTTTTATTATTATTATTATTATTATTATTATTATTAATTGTTATTATTATTATTATTATTATTTTTATTTTATTATTTTTATTATTATTATTATTATTATTATCATTATTATTATTATTTTTATTATTTTTTATTATTATATAATTTTTGTTTATTAGAATTCCTGGCAAAATGAATTGAACATTTATCAACTTCCCGGACTGCAGCATGATAACATTCTCGTGTTCTTCGATGCCTACAATCACAGTTCCGGTCAATTCCCTTACAGTCTCATCACCGCGGAAGCGAAAAGTGGATCTGTCTATTCTTATTTGATGAAAAATCCTTGGAAAACCTTCAACGAGTGCCTGTCAGTGATTACAGGCATCGTCCAAGGAGTCACTCATTTGCACTCGCTGTCCCAGTATCCGAAACCGGCGATAGTTCACAGGTCTGTTTCTGGAATGCTTCTTCTGCTAACTATCGATTGCATTTTCAGGGACTTGAAATCGAAAAATATCCTCTTGAAAAACGATCTAACTCCCTGCATTGCCGATTTCGGATTGGCCTCGGCCATCTATAACAGTCACAAACCGTTCAGGGATTTCAATGTGAGTTTGCTTGCTAATCGATTTGTCAATGTATGCTCAATCATAGCAATCGATATTTTTGTGTTAAATTTATTGATTTCTGATTTCGATCAATTGTTCAATATTGATATTAGTGACTGTGAATTATAATAATTATCAAATTTAGCATATTGGTCATTTCCGATATCCGATGATCAAAGCAAAAAGCCTCGAAATTCCGGAATGCAAAACAGGCACAAGATAAAAGGAAAATCACAAAAATCATGTGTAAATCAATGATAACATCCAATTCAACATAATAATAAGTGCAAACATTAATTTAAAAAATACGAAAAATTAAAATCAATATATAAAATCAATATGGGCTTTTACCAAATGATGAATCGAGTTGGAATATTAGAAAATAATTAGGTAATGGGAAACCCAAATAGTGTGAGAGACCCGATTGTCATCAAATTTATACAGTTAGACTTGTGGAAATTGAGAAAATAAGGAAAGCCCGACTCAAAGGGAAACTTGAGGTAAATAAAAATGAGATTTTAAGGAAATTTCAAATTGAAAAACAAATTAGGAAAGTAAACCAATCAAGTTTCGGAAGATGTCTTTAGACAAATAACTTTTGTTTCTAATTTTCGATATAATAATTTCTGATTCCAAATAGTTTTCATTTAATAATTTCCATATATATATTAAAAAATCTTTAAAATATCATTCCATAAACAAAATTTTCACTTTAAAATCAATAGCTGCATTAAAATCAATAAAAAATTCAATTATTAAAAATCAATGATCGGGAATATCAATAATTTTTGTTATGAGGTTGTGCTAATGGGGTGGTTGCTAATCAGTGCGCAGTAACTAAGGATGATGGGGGGCTCACATCAGGCATTGATGAGTCAGAGTTTTGAAATCAGTTTTCATAATAATCCTACAAAACTATTGTTTATCAGTTTGATAAAAAGTAGATTTGAGTGAAGTTGTAATTATTGTAAATTGAGAGATTTGCTATATTGAGAAAAAAGTCCATTGTGTCGGGTCTTGTTGTTTCTAATACAAAAATACTAGAGGAGCCCTAGTTTATTGCCTGCCAAATTTATATTCAGTTATTTTCTTAGTTTATCGATCGATGGTCTTTCCGTTGCATTTCATTTCTATTAATTTACCGTTCTGTAAGAGCTGAGTGTTGTGCATCCGTATTTGATGGAATAAAATATTATTCAGGCAATATTGGAAACATAAGTCGTAAAAGATCAAATTAATACAATTTTTTATTAATCAAAAATTCAAATCTTAAAACAATTTAATTCTTGAAATCCGCTTTATCTGCTCGTTGAAAATGTAAAAATATCTTATTCCTAAATTAATTAATTTTTACTCTAAAAACGGTTATAGCAATTCCAGAAATAGGAGAGCATCCATTAAGGAGGTCTCCTAAGAATGAGGGATAGGTTCTTCGCAAATGGAACATATGAGGCTCGCGAAAAGGACTATAGAGGAACAATTAATCTCAACTTAGATTTCACATTTTGTTTATACAAATCCGCTTGGATTTAATTGTTCTTTCATACCAATTTCATCTATTTCTCACTTTTTTTTCAGGTCTCCGTCACTGCTTAAACAAGTTTACTACAATGATTATTTGTAATTAATCTACAGAAATATTTGTTACAGTCACCCCCTCGATGCAACGCCATAATTCTGAGAAATAGAAACAAATGAATATATTGTAATAAAATTAATTATTGAATTTTTAATTTCAAAAATTGAATAATCAATTTTATAAAATTTTGTACTTACTGAAATGCTTTCAAAACAATTTGAAGTCACGATTTCAAATAGTGACTGTAAACATTTCATGTAAAAAGTTTTGAAATAAATACATACCTGCATTCTAGTAAGCCAATAGCTATGAAAAATCTAAAATAACGGACTTTATAATTAATAAATGTCAACTGATGTTTAATTTATAAATATTATTGGACTTTATTTCTACATATCGCCACCCCTCGTCGCCATTAAATTTAAATCCTAGATTTTTTAAATTTGAAATATATTTGGAGTTTTTACATTATTTACATTGAACAAGACCAAATCCTTATTAACTACTCGTAATTCAGTTCAATGCGATCCGAGTTGGCACACAGAGATATATGGCCCCAGAAATACTTGAAGGAGCTATCAATAGTAATTTAATGGAATATCTCAGTTCTGATGTTTATGCTCTCTCATTGGTTATTTGGGAAGTGCTCAGTCAATGTCCAAAATTTGATACTGTCGCCGATAAGCCAATTTACGATCCAACTTACGAAATGCCTCAATATTGTTTGCCATATACGTCTGAATTGAAAAATGAAATGCCAACCCTTGAAAAAATGATCTACATTGTTTGTGAAAAGAAATATCGTCCACGACCTCAAGCTTGGTGGATATTAAATGAGGTTAACAAAATAGTTTCATTCTTTTATAGAAATCTATGATTTTGTGATTTCAATTTCTATAATGATTGCTTGATATTTTAGACAGTACGATGCATTTGGATGACAATTCAAGACTGCTGGGAATCGGTTCCGGAGGAAAGAATTTCTGCCAGTTTAGTGTTGGAGCGTTTGAAAGGTATTTCTTCTCATGATTCCAGCCACGACTTGTAAGGAGTATTTAACTAATATTTGTACGTCATTTTTTCATTTTATGTAGCCATCATTTGATTTTGTAAATGACCTTTCTCTTTTTTATACACTAATAAAGCTTTTTATTTGGCTGATTTTATTATTATTATTGTTTAGAAGTGATTTTTTTAGTTCGTTTCAATGATTTTTTAACATACTTTTAGAAAAATTTGAATGAAGTTGAATTTTGATTGGTTGAAACTTTATTTTATTTAATTTATCTTGATTCTAATTGGATATTTTTGATTATCAATTTTTAGTCTTCTATTTAAAAATATCCTGAAAAAAATTCCAAATTTATTATTTTAAATTTATTTCCTTGTGATTACTGTGATAGCTGTGTCATTTGACATTATCGGCGCTCTAAAATACCGTGCCAATCAACTGCTTAGCTTCTTACATATCAAATGTATTATAGATGAATATTGCTTGTACGGTGATGGATAACTATATCAGGTAATTTGCTATTTATTATATTTTTACTTTTACAATAATTTACCATTCAAAATATATTTTTAAAAGAATATAAAATTTGCATTGCAACTCAATAAGAAAGCAAATGTCTTCATTGAATTTATTTTTGTATACTAAATAATGGGGCCAAAGAGGATTATTTTCATCAAATTTTAAAGTTAATGGAAAGTTTGCCGTCGTGAAATAACTTTTTAGGTTCTCAGGCCCGGACTTTTGAATCAAATCCGACTTCCTCGTAATCTTTTTCTAAACTAGCCAAATCTTCTCTTGCTTGAATGAATTCATTTTCTTCCATTCCTTCACCGACATACCAATGAACGAATGCTCGTTTGGAAAACATCAAATCGAATTTTCTATCTAGCCTTGCCCAAGCTTCTCTAATTGCTGTAGTGTTGGCTAACATGCAACAAGATCTCATAACTTTTGCTAGGTCTCCTCCTGGTACAGCAGCTGGTGGCTGATGATTTATGTCGACTTTGAAGCCAGTTGGACACCAATCTACCCACTGAATTGTTCTCGTTCTTTTAATGTTAGCAATTGCTGAATTAGAAGCATTTGGATCGACATCTCCTCGGTAAAGCATGCATACTGCCATGTATTTACCGCGCCTTGGGTCAACTTTAACAAAACTATTTGCAGGTTCAAAGCATGATCTTGTAATTTGTTCAGTTGTTAATGTTTCGTGATAAGCCTTTTCTGCAGATATTATTGGATTGAATGTTATTAGAGGGAAATGTATCCTTGGGTATGGCACTAAATTTGTTTGCAGTGAAATTAAGTCGCCTGTGAGAGAACCTTCAAAACGTAACGAAGCAGTGATTGAACTTATACACTGTGCTAGAATTCGATTGATATTTGTATAACTTGGCCGTTGAATATTTAAATTTCTGATACAGATATCCCAAACTGCTTCGTTATCCATGAGAAATGTCACATCGGAGTCTTCAATACAAGCATGAGTTGTTAAAATCGAATTATATGGCTCCACAACAGCGGTTGATAAACAGGGTGCCGGATAAATGCACAATTCTATTTTTGGTTTTTTACCATAATCTTGACTTATTCTTTGAATTACCAATGCAGTTAGTCCAGATCCTGTGCCACCTCCGAAGGAATGGAATATAAAGAATCCCTGTAGCATTCGACATTCATCAGCTAGTTTACGAATCCGGTCGAGAGCAAGATCTATTATGCCAGCTCCAATTGTAAAGTATCCCCTTGCGTAATTATTAGCGGCATCCTCTTTGCCAGACATCAGTTGTTCTGGATGAAATAAAAGCCGATAAACGCCGGTACGGACTTCATCTAAATTCCAAAAACAAAGTTTTAATTAAATAATCAAAAAATAATATATTTAATTTTTCAACTCTGTTATTTCATCTTTCCTATTCTTTCTCATAATAATAATACACCTAATTCTGTTTTTACACGAATTATTTTTACACGAATTTGAAATAACACGAGTAAATACGAAAAAATATTTCTATTTTTACACGACATAATTTGAAATAACACGAATACAAAAAAAACAAAATTACTTTTTTTACATGAATTATTGGATTTAACACGTTTTTTTTCAATGAATTTTTTTAAAGTAAAAAGAGAGCAACTCACCACGATGACAGTCAACTCACCACGCTAAAATAGCTTGAACTTTACTAGAACAATTTTGTATCTTTTTTTACACGATTTTTTTTTACACGAATTTCTCGGGAACCATTCTATCGTGTAAAAACAGAATTAGGTGTACTCTAGTATTAGTAATAAAAATTTTCTCTTCTTTAAAATTATATATTAATAATAATTATGCTTCTTGTCAGGTTAATATTATATATATGCTAGATAACAGTTACCTATTGGTGTAGGTTCTAAATCCAAAAATAAACACCGGGGAACAAATTTGCCAGCTCCGGTTTCATTGAAAAACGTTTTGAAAGATGAATCTGTCATTGACGAATATCTCGCCAAACCATCAGGCCCGATCCCATGCTCTATGCAAAATAATTCCCAACAGGCATTTCCTACTTGACAGCCGGCTTGTCCTATATGAATGACGATAACTTCTTGAAGTCCAGCGCCCTAAAAATGATATTTCTATGAAACATATTATTGGCATCGGAGAAAAATTGAAAGTTATTCGCAATGCAAAATGCTAACTCTTACCATTAGAAAATTGAAGATTTTCTGGTATCCACGTCAGATAGTAAGTTCGATTTTTTATTGATTAATAATGTTGAATTTATAAAACATTTACTTCTTATATTCTAATAAATTCCTAATTATTTTGATTTCTTTCTACAAGAAATATAACTATACTGCAGAGATTTGTTTGTCTGAAGCAGTAAAATCTCTCGAGTGTTGAGCTTTCGCTTCCATGAAACTTTCAGTATTTCTTTCTGGCATTTCTACGTCAGCCCAGATGTTTTCAGCTTACATCACTTTTATCGTGATATCTGCAGCTTTACAGACATGATTTCATTTATTCCAATAAGCATAAACAATTAAATCGCCACCGTCATTATAAACATACATAACTTCGTATTTATATAATGTCTGCAACCAATGCAATGAAAATTTTGATTGGATGATGTACATAACCTTCATGTGTGCAGGACCTCTTCATAACCTCAATGTCTGAGTAATAAATTGCATCGATATTGCGTTCTAAATGAATGGATATTGCAATAAAACATTAAAAAAATTATACTGAAACAAATTATCAAAACAATATTATACCAAAATTTATGTATTTTTATGATGAAATAATACCAGTTTGGTTCTAACGATCTATGTAGAGATATTTTGTAATAAAATAATTCTAAATATTGGATACTCACATGTTTTGTTCCAAATTAATAAATATTATTATAATTCATTAAAATATTTAAGAAAAAACAATATATAATACAGTTTTATGTAAACGTTTTATCAACTTAATATTGAATCGAAGTAATGAACCAGCAAAATTATTTAAATATTTTGGGGTTTATGGTATCTATGACCTTGGCCCCCCCATCATATAATACTGTGTACCTGCCACTGGTTACCCGGTCCGCTAAGCAACGTTGGTACTGTACCCAATGGTTCTGCAACCGTCAAAGGTGAGCTTTGTTGCCAAAACTGCTAAGACCTGGTCTACAGCTGGTTCAGCGAGCTACCGATGGAAGGTATTTGCTCATCTTACTCATTCAGGTCCCTTACTTTCTTTACTTAATTCTGTTAGATGGCTAAATTGAAATTAAAGTCAATAATTTGGTGGGTTACAGGGTTTCGTTATTTGCTTATCTTCATGGTTGCTCCAGTAACGCCATACAAAATGATTCTAGCGGCCACTTGGCACCCGTTGCTAGGCAACGTTGGTAATGTGTTCAAGTGGTGGACTGCCCGCAAAAAGTGAGTGTTACTGCTAATACTGTAATTGCTAGGACAATCCTCGGGTTCACGAGCTGTCGATAGAAGACCTATGCTCGCTTTGCTCTGTCCCTTCAAACTAAATCTAGGCTGATCGGTGGAGGTGATTTCGTGTCAATCGTGCCTTACAGCTGGTTACTTGGGTTTAGATTAATAATAAGTACAAATTTATTTGATGAACCGAATGACATGCACAACATCTATAAGTTAATTCGGTTGACTTGACGGTTGCGCAGCTCGGCGTCGGGCGCGTTCCTTACGTCCCGGCCGGCGGATGCTTGGTTGAATGGTTGTCGGCTTCGATAATGGGGTGACATTACCGTGGGAACTTCGACTCGGTAGTTGGGATGGGGCGAAGATGAGCGGGTACGTTACCGCTTCCCCTTCCCGACACGCTGCTAGGGCAACTTCTAGGCCCCTGATCTGTGTGCGAAGGCTCTGATTGAGTTGGCGTTTTAGTGCTAGAATCACGTTGACGCGACATAGGTGTTGATTTTTGGTTGGATTTGTAAAGTGGGGTTTTCGTCATTTATCCTACCTAATAGGGTGCAGCGTGTATAATTCAATGCAAATTTTCAACCTCACCGCGAGCGTCCCCCCCCTATTGGTTCCAACTTTCAGCATTACTTTTGTTATTTAAAATTTAAACCATTTATTTCTTTTTCAGGAGTTGAAATTTTATGAATTATCGTAGGTATTCGCTCATATTGGATCTGGTTTTGTTCATTTATATTCTTACTGAATGGTCTTTATGATATTACGAGTCGGTGCTGTTATATTATGGATTTGTTGTTTACTCTATGGGGTTATTTAGTTTTATTCTACATATTGATTAGTTTGTTATTCCATGTCAAGGAAATGTTGGATATTTGGTTCTGGCATTTCGGAGAATTACTTGTGATATTATTTGGATATGATTAATCGTTTAATGTTTTCGATTGCGCACTTATACGAATTCTAATAGTGCAGTGAAAGTTAATCAGGGGAAATCTATGTCGTCAGTTATTACCGCGATGAAATAAAGGACATAGGGTCAAGTGAATTGTTATATTAGCCAGTTGGTTTCCCGTTAGGAGCCGGTAATCTCTTTGTATTCAGTGCAATAAATTTTCCTCCGTTTTATTAGTGTTTTATATTTTCTATTTTTTCATCGAATTATTTAAGCTATTCTAATTTAGTGCGGGAATTAATCAATATTTGGGCTTGGTAATGATCATCTTTTATTTATGCGGGAGGTTGAAAAGGTGCTACTACTATTTCGAATGATAAAATACGCTCTGGTTTGAGATTTAATTAGGTTTATTACCTTGTTTTACTTAACAAATTATTTTAATTCTTTGTCCTTAAATTATTGCATCTTTACTAATAAATTACTGTATTTCATCAACGGACATCTTGGTTTTAATCACAGATTTACTTTATTTTTGCCAATGCATTATTTCAGTTTCGATCAGTGGATCACTTTAAGTACAGAATTACCTAGTTTTAACCCGCGATTACCGAATTAATTTAATCAACAAATCACTCCGTTTTTCCTTGCTAAATACTTTAAATTTTGTAATGGATTTCTTTATCATTAACCTACCTTAGTCAATAAATGGACTACTTTATTTTAATAAATTAATTTTTAATCAATAACTCAAAGTTTTACTTCCCTTTTTCCCAAAAAATTTCGTGATTTTTAATCAAAAATTTATTTTACTGTTACCCAAATTACTTTAATTTTTAAGCAATGAGTTAATTTAGTTTAATCCATGAATTACTTTAATTTTGCTCAATAATTATTTTTATCAGTTTAATTTAGTCAAGGAGATATTTATTTTTACTCGATAATCAGTTAAGTCGATGGGTTAATTTAATTTGATTGACTCAATGAATTACTTATGATTTTTATTATTTTGTTTCGAAATGTAAAATCAATTTAGTGTATTACTTTATTTCCAAATATTAATCCAATTTAGTTATACCAACGATTTCAAATTAATTTCTTCCCGTACCCTTTCCCTTTAATAGACCTTCGGCGCATTTTGTGTTCATGGTGGGTTACAGGGTTTCAAATCTTGCTTATCCTTCTGGTTACCCTAGTAACGCCATACAAAATGATTCTGATCGCCACTTGGCACCCGTTGCTAGGCAACGTTGGTAATGTGTTCAAGTGGTGGATTGCCCGCAAAAATTGAGTACCATGGGCTAGTTGCTCGGACAACCTTCGGGTTCACGAGCTGTCGGTAGAAGACTTGTGCTCGCTTAGCTCTGTCCCATGCGTAAGAGTGTTCATGTTTAAAGGTGGAAAGATGGTCGTAAGCGTTCCGATTGACACCTATGTATCTTTGTTATGAGAGATGATTTGACTACAACACATTTATTGAAATTAACACATGTAGAGATTCAGTGTAAGTTAATGAGATGGATTGGCTGCTCTGCGTCGGGCACGCTCTTTGCGTCCTGGCCGACGATTTACGGGCTGATTAGTAGGTTGAGCTGCTGACTGAGGGTTCTTTGGCACCATCTGGGACGGGGCGAACACGAGCGGGTACGTTACCGCTTCCCCCTCCCGACACACTGCTAGAGCGACTTCTAATCCTCGTATTTGCGTATGCAGGCTCTGGTTGAGCTGCCGCTCCTCCGTCCAGCCTTTCTGTGCTGCGGTCAGACGGTGGTATAATGCCTTTACCTTCCCCGGCTCCTTCCAGGTTGCTTTAATTTGTTGGATTTCGCGGTTCAACTGAATAACTTGGACCAGTAATTCCTCATTTGCTTGTCTTGCGCGGTCTAATTCGGTCTGTAGAATCCTTAGAGAGGACATCACTGTAATTAAATAGATTATTGCAATTTCAGTTTATGATTAGTCAAGTTGAGTAATCCTTGATTTTATTGAACAAATCAGGAGTTAATTCCAGTTATATGAGAGAAAAGAAAAACACACAAATTTCTAACTATTATTGATCAATCACTACATTAAGTTGTCTCTGTTATTTCAGTTGTCTGGACCATACCGCTCTAGGCTTCGCTTGAGGGCTTCCACAGTGTATGGTCGCCTGGTGTCTCGAACTGGACGGTGTGGATAGGCGACTGCGATTCGCCCGGCAAGGATATCCTCCATCACGTTTGCAAGGTACATCCTTGCCTTGACTACTTGCAAATCCACCCGCTCCTGCACCCGCTCCCATTGGGTGAGGAGGTCCTGTGCGTTGGAAAATATCTCGGCAGCTGGGTACTGTTGTCGTTCGGGTTCATAAGGGTTGTTATTCAGATCCAGTGCCCTTCGAGGAATAGGGTAAGGCCATTGTGATCGGAGTTCGGCTATGGCGCCTGCGGCCTGTGGTGTTTTTCTCAAGTGCTTTTTGCCAGCTGGTTGTACGGTCGTCTGATTGAGTGACATGATCTACAACGATATTAAGGCTAAATCATTTGGCACGTAGAGTTTGCAATGAACTTTATTCAACCTGGCTACATGGGTTGATGGTCGTTAATTAATTGTATAAGCACCATGGCGAAATAGTTATTAACGACTATCGGGATTCGTGATGGTTATGGATCGTTCCGAACAATATCGTTAACGCTCGCGAATTGAGCTCGTTATTAGCGGTCCTGAACGTCCTACTTATGACGATCAATATACTATACTCTACGGTTCTTTTAGGTTGACTTCTGGTTCATAGCCTAAAAATATTCCTCGCGGTCAAGATATTCAACTTGTCCTATATCTGAGTAACCAGTGATCGGTACAGCTTTGGAGGGATGGACTACATCGGGTGTCTAGGAATTATTCGATATAAAAGCTTTCAAATATCCATTTAAGTTTATGTATGTAACATTTAGAAGCGCGATGGGATAACCTATTTCTCGGACTTTCAAATGCTCACGGGTGTTCTTGTTTGGAAGATTCGAGAGGGTGGAGTAACTTAGTAGTTTGGGAATCAATATCTGAGTCGGGTATGCTATTAATCGGGGTGGTTACAGTTAGCTAAATGCTTAAATCTTAGTTGGAACTGAATTATGAGGGGTTATTAGTTATTAAGGATTTATAATTCTATACCTGAAATTACTTATTTACGAAAAAGGATGTTTCAGCTTCCTGATTCAATCGATAGTGGCGCGTTTCCGTTGTTTAACTGTGTACGTTATAAAGTTGTCAGTAATGATCGACCGGATATCCGATCAAAAGGGAAGCGTGGTTGATCGTCGGTTGACTTTAGATTTGGCGGAAACTTAGTCCGGATGTTATTTTACTAGTGTTGTTCGAGGATGTTCGGGCAGATTAGTGCAATTTCCGTCATAATTCAATATCCGGCATACTTCCGCTGGTTGGTCGATTGGATACATTGTTAGGTCACGGCATTTTAATTCGTTTGAACGAGTTGGAATTTTGGTTGCATTTACTCGATTCATGTTCCAACTATTTGGAATGTGTTACTACTTCGCTCTATCGGAATTTTAACTTTATCGACATGTTGGTGGTACGTCTATTAGCGCCATTGGATTTTATTAATTATCACTCCGATATTATCAATTTTCAAGGCGTTCATATTATGGAAGATAAACTGGTTCAGATTAGTAAGCCGATTTCGGTAGGATTTTATTCGATTCATTTAACACATTTTAGACGTTGGGTTAAATCTTATACGGAGACAGTCGTGGAGCTTCTGGGTCCTCAGTAGGTAAACAAGTATTATCGTGAAAATGATTTGGTTCTTTCTCACAGCGACTTAAGCTATTCCTATCAATGTCGTTTGAGCTTAATAATGCTGCAAAGTTTTGTAACTCCTATAACAGTATTTTGTGTCGATAAACTGCTGTTCAATTTTCTATTTACAGATTTGCTTATCTATATCTTGAAGTTTTTAGTTTATAAATTACCCATTTTCGTCCTGCAATTACCGTATTTCAAATTCGAATGACTTAAGTTAAAAATTGTCTTAATAAATTATCTAAAAGGAAATCTTCAACTCGAGGATTGTTTGATTTTCGTTATCAATTACACTAATTTTAAGCGACGAGTTATTTTGATTTCGATTAACTAGTGCTGTGGTTTGAAGCAACGAATTAATTTTACTTTGTTGGATGAATTACCTTAGGTTAATCACTGAATTTATCCACGAGTGAATTTACTATTAATCTATTTTATTTACTCTATTTTTGCTCCATGAATTTATATTAATTTACCGAAAACCTTGTTTACCAAATCAGTACTTTTTACTACCTTTTAACTTATAGTTACTAACGATTTATATTAATTACAATCCCTCGAATAAAGTATTTTAAGTAATAGTCTACTTCATTTTCATAAATTATTTCATTATTTTTAACCAAAGCTATGCTTACTTTTACTTGAAGATTTATCGGGTTATTTTATCCACATTACTTTAATTTTATCAATCGATTAACTTAATTTTGACTAATACAATGCTTATTTTTACCCCGTAACCGTTAAATAATTTAATTGAATCTGTTGAGGTCTGTAAATTAAAATTAAAAATTTAAATAAAATTTAGGATAATAATTCAAATGGAAAGTAAGCGAAGAAAAAAGGCAAATAAAAGCGGGATCGTGCACAGAATTAATAGTAAATGAAAGTGCGATGGAAACAGTATTAGAAAATGCAAAAAGCAATTACGAAAGGCGAGAATCCGGAAATCCGAGAAAAATCAATAAATGGAAAAATCATCGAAATCGAATGGGAAAAACGGGACAGTTATAGATTAGCTAATGGTCAACAAGATGACGGTTAGGGATTTATCAGAAAAGGGTTAGAAAGGGTTGAAAAACATTCAAATGTATGAAAACAGAAAACGTTAATTAATTAATTAATTGGCTAATGGAAAACCCGAGCTAATGGGAAACCCGAGCCAATGGAGAACCCGAGAGATGAAGGAAACCCGAGCTGGGTAAACAAGAAGAAAGGCAAACAAAAGGAAGATTTGGGCCATTAGCTTGACACAATGATTAATGGGAAAAGAGTAAGGATAAGATAGCGCGCGTAGGAAGACCGGTAGGGCCATTAATTATCTGGATTCGTTGGACCATTATGGATGACAGCCGAAGCAAACACGTAGGAGAAAATGTCAAACGAAAGATTGGCTCGGCAATAACCATTTGTCATCCTGATTTCGAGGAGTATATAAGCAAAGGGAAAATCAGAGAAAATCGGCATTCTGCCTCAGCTAGGGTTCGAAGAATCAGACGATAAGAAAAGGGATAAACGAATTAGGGAAGTAGGGAAAAGAAGAAATAGAATTAAGAATACGGAAAGGCGAAAAGGGATTAAACCAAACAGAAACCGAGGAAAACGAGAGTCAACGGAACTAAAGGATCAAAAGGTGAATATTGTTTGTTTGCAAAGCATCAACGCCGAGCAGAGAATTGTATAAACTTTGATTGGTCATTGGAGCGTGATAATAAATTGTAAACCTGTTGTTTCAATATACGTTGGGTCGTTCATTGTTTTGATTTAAAGAACACCAGGAGTCAGAGAGAACCGACTTGAAATAATCCAAAACCCAACATATATTCTGGTGAGCCCGACGTGATTGCAAGTCGGCGGAAAATTATTGAAAGTTAGTGAAAAAATAATTATTGAAAAAAATAGTACCGACGTGATTGCAAGTCGGCGGAAAATTATTGAAAGTTAGTGAAAAAATAATTATTGAAAAAAATAGTACCGACGTGATTGAAAGTCGGCGGAAAATTATTGAAAGTTAGTGGAAAAATAATTATTGGAAAAAATAGTACCGACGTGATTGAAAGTCGGAGGGAAATTATTGGAAGCTAGTGAAAAAGGAATTATAAAAAGAATTAGTACTGACGTGAGTGAAAGTCGGCTTAGAAGTTTGAAAATAGTGTTAACGAGATTATAAAAGGCTATTATTGGGAGATTTAAAAGAAGTTGAAAAGTAATTTTAAATTATTGTTTAACGCTTGAAGTTTAGCTCAAAGTGAACCGATACAACCTCAGAAGTCAGAAACAAGTCCAAATGGCAAATGATAATGCTGTTATGCCTCTCAATAGAGAGATGATTGATTTCGCAAGTTGTCAGAAATTACCCGTCAATCAATATGGGGGAGACCCTGTTGAATTTGCAGATTTCATAGGAGATTATTATATGTACGCCTCAGCATACGGATGGACACAAGCCATTATGGTTCAGAGATTCCCACTCTATCTGAAGGGTGCGGCAAGAGAAGCCTGGCAGCAAGTCGACAAACGAAATGTTGGCAATGATTGGACAAAATTGAAGGATGCAATGGCACTGAAACTGGTTGGTGGAGATATCAAAAGAATCATGCGACAGAAATTTTATAATCGAGTTCAAGGTCCAGATGAATCGGTCAGTGAGTTTGCTTATCATCTGACCACTTTAGCAGATAAAGCCTTCGAAGTCAAACCCGATCAAGTAGATATGGCCAAGCAGGTTAAAGAGCTGTTAGAAGATCAGTTTATAACCGGAGTCCACTCCGAAATCAAAAAGGCCTTATGTTATGTGGATTTTTCCAATTTCGATGAGCTCGTGAAGAAAGCCATGAAGATAGAGCTGAATTTAAAAAGTGCAAAAAGATCAGATGCTTTTGGAGTTAATGTGGAGAGACGTGAGCGGTCAATTACGCCTGTGAGAGCACCATGGGATGAAAAGAAAATAAATCAAATCAGTAGTCCAATTTTAAGACCAAATACTAGATTTCAAGCCGGTAGATCAGCGATGAGTGTACAATCAAATGGACAGGTAAATAATCCTCAATGCGAACATTGCAAAAAGTCTGGACACTACTCAAATCAATGTTGGTTCAAATATGGGAAAAATCCCAGCCCTAACAAGAGATTCACAGAAAACAAAAGGATCAGCAGTGATGTCGAATGCTATCGATGCGGAAAGAAAGGGCATATTAGCAGAAACTGTTTTACCAGATCAAGATCATCGTCAGCGTCACCTTCACCACAAAGGGACAAAGTGAATACAAATGGACAGATACAATGTCATTCGTGCAAGGGATACGGCCACATGGCGCGATCATGCCCAAGGAACTCAGAGAGATTCAGCAGACCTATTTTAAAGAAATCAATCAGATTCCAAGAAGATATGCCAAACACCAGTAACATGACATATGCTCAGAGAGAGGAATTTCAAGACAAAATGGAAAAGGAATTTCGAGAAATGCGACAGAAGCTGAACAAACTAGTGGCTAAATTCGAATCAGATGAAGAAACTGAATCTCATATGATAAGTGGAACCGTGTCAGAAGGTGAGGGAAAACCTGCCCCGAAAGTGCGAAAGATCGCATCAGAGGAGAATCCGACTGCACTGTTAGCCCGAGTTGAAAAATTGCTTGAGAAAATGGAAACTGACAACTCCCAGTTGAAACGATGGATCGCAGAACTCAGTGTGATGTCACTAACCCAAAGCGAACTAAAGAGAGCCATAAATTTATGTGCAAAGTTATTCAAAGGAAACAGAGATGATGAGATACTTAAGCAAATGCAAAAGTTTGGCAAGGCTTTGCGGTCAACAAGGGATTTAGATGATATCATAGTGGAAACGACGGGACTTGATAATGTGAAGTGCCAATTCCGTGTAAAGGCCTACGGACAAATCAAAGACCTAAAGGAGCGAATACTGCGTCAATACAGTGGATGGCAAGTGCAACTAAAATTTGAGAATCGATGTCTGGAAGACGAGGAGTACTTAGTAGATTGCGGTCTGATACCAGGCTGGAAAAATAAAGTAAAAGTTGTTAATGCTGTTAATACTTCGAATTCAGACAGACAAAATTGGGAAAAGATTCTAGCAGATTTACAGGATACCCTGTATGCAGGGAATAGAGATAAAATTAATGCGAATATCGACTTCATAATGAGCATCGAAATGGATCGAGACATGAAAGAAGGGTTGCTTGAATGCATCGTACCGTATACGAATAAACCGACGAGTTATCAGGCAAAGTTAAAAGAGGTAATTCGAAAACTAGGACATGATTATGAGGCGGCAGACGATAGTGCGAAGTCTTTGATAATAGCGTTAAATATTGCGGATCAAAGGATTGAATATTATCAGGAACATTGGAGTGTAAAAGCAAAGAAAATACGACAAAAAGCAGCGGATATATTAGGTAATGACGGAATTATCGTGTTGACGTTCAAAGGACGAGAATTAGATGATGACGAATATTTGTTAAACTACGGATGTAACCCAAATTGTATTAATAATGTGTACGCAACAAAACAAAGTGGTGAAATGGAAGAAGATGCAGTAATAGTACCGTTTTGGCCTCTGTATGAGGAAGTGGACAATGATAATGTAGAGATTAAAACTGAAGTTGTAGATGACCCAGGAGAAATTGATCAAGAAATTAATGAAATGCAGAGATTAGAAACAATGGAAAATGAGGAAATGAGATCAGAAAATGAAGTTACAAGGGATGTTGAGGAAAGGAGCACCGATAATAGGATACTACCGAGCATAGATGAGATGAAAAGTGAAGAGAACTTTGTTGAGACGAAAAATGACATTGCGATATGTGGGATAAAACAGAATGATGCGGAAATTGAATCTTTGAGTTTAGAGGAATCAAGCGAAACTGCGCGTTTAGATGAATCAAGCGAAACTGAGCGAATATTAAAAAGTTTAGTAACGGAATTGTATTTGTTAGATGAAACTGAAACAGAAGATGATATTTCGGAGGGGGAGAAAAGAGTTGTAAAAAGATTGGCAACGGAATTAAAGAGGAGATTACCGTCGATAATTAAAAGAAATTATGAAGAAAAGGAATTTTGTGAGGAAGCAGTAATTGAGGACTTAACACGAACTGAGTTAGATCGAGATGTAATATTGACAGTGCTAGCCTATATAATATTGGAGATTGGTACTTATGGTTATCTGGAAAGTGACAATTCAAAATCATTGATAAAGAAAGCTACTGAAATGACGAATAAATATTTGATGAAGTGGATCGCAAACAATGGCGGATGGGAAGAGTTAATACAAAAGGCTGAGAGCCCAAAAACAGAGACAGTGAGGAAAAAGGGAAAACTTGCATTTCCATGGTTGATGATTTCTATTATTATGTTATTGGGAATAATAAATACGACGAATTCATTGGTGGCATATGACTGCTCCCAAACCGAAATGGGAAGAGTATACTCGTTGGTAAACGTAGCAGAGTGTTCGGATGCATATCCAGTAAAATTTAAAGTGACAAATCCAGTAAAATATCATGTATATCAAGAATCGGGGTTTCGAAGATCAAAGATGAGAGAGTGTACAGTGAAACGAACTACTTTTGTATTTTATTGTGGAAAATGGAGCCACTCATCGATGGTGAAAATGCAATCGATACCTAGACCGATAGAAATAATTCCGGAGAATTGTTTGGCAGCCTTTCAAACAGGACAGTTGAAAATTAATGCAGATATCAAACTACAAGCAAAGCTTAACCACAAAATCCGTGAGACTGTAACCGTGCGAGGCATAATAAAGTCGAATGGTGATTGCCAAGGAGAGCCATACAAAGTAGACGATGCTATAATTGACAAAGCCGTGGTTGTAGAAGAGTACATGTCAGAATTAAAAGAATTTGATGGATCATTTGATGATGATACTGGTAAACTACAAACACATCCATTCTGCAACATGAAACAATCTAGCTGTCAGACAGGAGAATCAATTTTGGTGTACGATGTCGATACCAAAAAGTGCAATTTAGTGCAATTGAAGTCAATGAGTTTTAAAGAAATAACGGGAGAACAGATCAGGGAAAAGCCCGAGAAAATAAGAATGGATCCAGCAACGAGTACAACAACAAGAATCACACCTCTACGGATGAAAGATACTCCAACAGTGTTAATGTCAACCTCAGAGGAAGACGGGATGCGATTCCTGAGAAAAGAAACTAAAACAAAGTGTGGACAAAATGTCTATGAGACAAATTATAAAGGTATATATGTATCTCAGAAAATGATTATAGAGGCCCAAACAAACATACATGCCGGAGATATCAAGTTGACAAATTACTTTAATAACAAAATAGATTATTTATTTCACTTTGGTCAAAATACTGTTGAAAATGTGTACCGAGAAGTTATTATAAATGATTGCAATCTCAACAAAGAAATACTCCGAAATCGGATGGCAATGGCTATAACCAATCCTAATTTGGTAGCACCCATGTTAATTGCAGAAAATGGGGTGTTTGCCAGAATTTTCGGTGAAGCACTATATAGCTATAAATGTAAAGCGGTACCAGTTAAACTGACAAAGTATGACCAATGCACCAACGAGTTACTAGTGAATTTAAATGGAAAGTTGCGATTTATGGAGCCTGTAACACGAATCTTACTGGAAGAGGACGTGAAACCGAAAGTATTACAGTGTAATAGATTGTTGGCACCACTATACAGACTAACACCAGAATCTTGGATTGCATTACCAGATCATCGAGAAGTAAAGACACCGGAAAACTTAGAATTGACAGAATTACAATATCTGGTAAATTTTACGTCATTAGAGAAATTATCGCAAAGTGGAATTTACTCGAACGAAGACATTGAGGAAGCCCGCAGAAATTTGTTATTTCCATCAAAGAAAGAAAGAGTAATAATGGAGATGGTAGATACAATTCTCCCAAGCGGAAGTGGGAAGGTAAATTACGAGTATTTGTTAACTCCAGATCATTACAAGAAAGTGACGTATAATACAATGAAAAAGATCTGGGGAAAGTTTATGTTCATTGGACAAGCGTGTGCCGGATTGATTGGAATTTATGTAATATGTGTTGTAATCAAAGTAATAATATCGCAGGTCCTATCAACACACAGATTATACGCGATCACAGGTTGGTCGTGGAAATTAGTAATTGGTTGCATACCATTATTGGCTAGATTCTTCATTACTCATCATCAATATCAGGAGTTGGAGATACTCAAAGCGCGAATATTAAAGACGAAAAAGGTGAGCTACGCTAGTACAACCCCTTCAAGGGACGAGAATAATGACAATGACAACGAGGGTGATAGTGCACCGTTGTATGTTGACAATCAAGAACTAAGTGGAATGAATAAAGAAGCGTTGAGAACCTATCAAATCTTAAAAGAGCCACTGTTAAATGCGAGTAGCGTAGACACGTTTACAAAATTGTGTATACCAAAATCGTTTATGCAACCAGCACCAGTATATCCAGTTGATCGATTACGAGAGATGAAACCAGTAGAAAATATCGCATTACAATGTGAAGGAATGGTAGGAGAGAGAATCGAGCCTTCTAGCGCAGAGATCGAGAGAAAGAATATGTTAGGCTTACCATGCAACTACTCAATGATGACATTAACAAAAAGAGGAAAGCAACCCCGAATATTTATACAAATGAACAAACATAAAGTAGAAGCTTTGGTTGATTCGGGATCTAGTCACACAATAATATCGGAAAATGTATTAAACGTGAAGGAGAAAATGCAAATAAAGCCTACCGACGAAATAGTGAGGTCATTATCAAAAAATGAATTAAACATAATTGGACAACTTAACGTCATATTCCATATTGGAGACCGAATAATAGCGCACAATGCGCTCATAATGAAGGGAAGCCCAGTACGATGTCTGATCGGTATGGATATATTAGAGCAGCTGGACGGAGTCTCACTTGATTTAAAGACAGGTAATTTGATAGCAGGAGAAACAGGAAAAATAATTCACAGGGCAGGTGAAGTGTTTGTGAATCAGACATACCCCTTAAGGTCCAAGCAGAATAAAGTAACGGGTCAAACAAAATTGAAACAGAAATTCACGAAAAATCCAACACCAGTCAGCTACATCAATAAGATATTATATGTAGCAATAATGCTGATGTTAGTAACAGTTGCGAGCGGCAAAAAGATTGACTTACCATATGCGGTAAGCAAAATCCGAGGAATGGAGAAAATACATATATATTCCACTCTAACAAATATAGTATGGAGCTGTAAATGCGAGATCGCAGACCAAATAGAAATTATTGATTTACTAGACAATACGGCACCAGTGGTAGAACTGAATTATGATAAAGATATATTTGCGGTACGAAAGTTAAAGCCAAATTTCAAATACCAATGGCAGTTGAGACAGAACATGTCAAAGTGGTACACGCAAATTCCGATAGAAGTGCACACAAAAGAGATGCGAAACTTGATCGAAATAGAACCAGAGATAAATGGAATCAATATATATTGGAAGCCAGTGGACTTGGTGAAAGTGCGAATCACATTTCAAGGGTTAAATGTCGACACCCTTAACTCGCGAAAATCAGTTATCCGCTACGAGAAATTGAAAATGAATCAAAATTATTCAGTTAATGCAAACTACTACGAGAACATATGCCTCGAAAATGGAACGGTAGTGAGAAACCAATGGTCACGATTTAAGAGTGAGACCCAGTCTATCTATCTCAGAGACGAGTCAAATCGTATAACCCTGAGTGTTGGAAATGGACCGGTAACGATATATAGAAAATCAGGAAATGATGAAAGAGTTGTTATTATCTACAAACAAAAAACCCTGACTATATTAGATGCCGGTAATCATTTTTTTACACTTTACACTTCTGATTTAGAGACGGCATGGGAATTAACAGTTAAATATCAGCGATGGATAACCGAACCAGGCGGATGGCAAACAGTTTTCGTGGAAGTCAAGACAATCAATGAATCGAAACGAAAATCAGATACAACCACATCACCTTCCCAATTACCGACCCAAGAGACGACAAAACCTAACTCAAATAAATTAATGATGATAAATTCGGATTTGACAGTCAACTATTGTGAATATCTCATTTACATTTTAATAACAGGTTTTCTCATCTTATCAATAACATTCATAATCATCACCATTTTGATATGTGTAAAGGAGAGACAACTAACTATCCTTCAACCACCATCATATTCATATTATGAGACAAGACTATAAATTGTGATCTGCATGAATAGAGTATAAAAATATATTACATTTATATTAACAATGTGCATGTTTTATAAGTACCATAGGATGAACGGTGTAATTTGTTTGAGATTCGAAACGAGGTGTTGATGCTTTGCGAATAAAGAGTGATACAAAAAAAAATTACTATCATTTAATTTCAGAGAATGCAAGAAGCCTCGGAGATGTCATGCAAAGAGTGTAAAGCAAGTACGCAAGAACTAAAGCAAAAGTTTCGTAGCATGCAGGGCAGAATAACAGATTTGGAGGAAGAAAACTTCCGTCTGAAAAGGCGGTTGGACCGTTTGGAAATCTTATTGTTTCAACACGAGGCCGATTTCGCGATGTTTCGAATGAGAGTAGAAGAAATAGAGGAATCGGAAGACGATGGTGAGATAAATCAATTAGACTAAAAAATTAAATTATTTAAACGGACCCGTTAGTGTTTTTTCGTCCTCGAGAAAAAAAAATAGTAAATAAATATAAGTAAATTAACAAATAATCAAATAAATAAACAAATTGATATAAAGAAATAATTGGCAGTGATAAATAATAGTTTAAATAAAAAAAATAAGTAAATTACCAAGTAAATAATCAAATGAATAGACAAATTGATATAAATAAATAATTAAAAAAGTGATAAATTAAATAAATGAATAATAGATAAAAAATTAAATAAATGAATAATAGATAAAAATGAACAAAAGCAAATAGAATAACTCAAATAAATGTTGCAAATAATGAAATGATACCTTAAATGAACATTAGAAATAAATAATATTAAAGGGCTGAGTAGTAATGAATGAATTAGCATAACTATATAACAATGGGTAACCTACTGGGGCGAGAGAACAAAATTATAAATAAGTAAGGAATAATTTCACATTAGTAGTAACAAAGACTAATCGCGAAGAGGGACACAATTACCCCACACTTTCTAGCATAAATTAAAAACAAAGGTATGCTGAACATTTATTCAAAGTTTTATTCGTTTTTATTCGTCGTCAGAGTCCAACAGAACGGGACTTTGGATGCCACAGTCCCATTCCCTGCGTACATTGCAAGGCGGGCGTCTTTCAAACCTACTGCCTGTATCCACACAGGCAAAGGTACGTTTCAATCCCTTTCGGCGCGGTGGCAAAGGGACCCTGAAAAAGAAATTAAAAAACCTGATAGTATGGCAGTCAAATAACCATTGCATAACATCGAGATGCTCAAACTTGGGTTCTGGGACAGCCTAAAATAGTAAGGGTTGAAAAGAAAAATGAAATAAATACTGTGTAAAACTCCGTACCATGGCGCCCTCGACAAATAATTAGTGCAGGGAAGTAATTGATTTTAAGAATTACGTAATAAATTAATAAGTATAAATACGGCTAAAATTGTCAGAAAAATACGAGTAGCTGTAATTAGAGGTCTGCTTTTAGTATAAATACAAAATCAGAAAATCAAAAATATATGACCCAACACATGAGTGTGGTATAGGTAGTTGCATAAACAAATTAACGAACTAAAATTAAACAGTGAATAAGTTAATTTAATAAGCATCAATAAGTTAATTTAATAAGCAACACGAGCGCTTGCAATCACCGGGGTTTGGCTACCCTGGACAGCGATTGCAAGTGTTCGGTTACTATGAGGGTAGTTGAGGACAGCATGGTCACAAAAACAAAAAAAAATAACAAAAGACAAGTAATCACTTACGTCCATAGTAATTGAGGGATGGCGTTACTAAAATTCAAAAAAAATAAAATATATGAAAAAAATAAAATATAAAATGCTTACTTCAAGATTGGCAAGACAAAACTAACGAAAAGTGGTAAAGCAGACACTTATATAGAACGCTTATCAGTACAGGCTACGTTAACAAACCACAGGGTAATTAATTAGAAAGCTTATCAGCACGGGCTACGTTAAGAAACCACAGGGTAATTAATCATAGAGCCTATCAGTATCGGCTACGTCAAAAACCGCAGGACGAGTAAAAAAATTCATTCGGAATATTAATGTTCACCTTATCAGGCTGAGTAAACAAAGTGATATCATGAGTCGGTCGGTGCGGGGGAGATTACCTTTTTACCATGCTGCGAGCGAAATAAACTAATAAGTTATTAATAACAAAATTATTTTTAAATCATAATATTAATAATAATGGTAATACCTATCATCGGAGAGGGCGCAAGATCGGTGTTTGCCATAGGCGTCATTTACTCTAGGTATGCCACTAACAACAAAGTAACTGACATTTTCAGTATAAAAGTATTATCGTACAATATACATTGTTTATAAATGTTTTAAATCGTCCAAAAAATATTTAAAAAAACTGAACAAAATCTAAGCTGAAATTTCTAAAAGTAAAGAATTTAAACTAATATTGCAGCGAATAATATTACACAAGACTTAAATTGTAATTTATTAGAATTAATACAATAAGTTAGAATCATAAATTAAATTAAATATCTCACTAATGAAACAAGTTCTCCTTTTTCCATTATTTCTTTAAGTTTATTTCCTCTTTCTGAGCCTGATTCTACTTCTTCTCGTAATAAGTCACCGCTGGACAAATGATTAAAACCATATTTATTAACTATTTTTTTCACATTGGGTTCCTTTTCCACTTCCCGGACCACCTAGATTTGATTAATATTAACGAGATTTATTTTTAAAAATCAATTAATTGATCGTCTTTACAACACGACTATAGCAACACATAGCAGCACATAGCAACCGCACACCTTCCTTTTCCACTTCCCGGACCATATTAACAAGTTAAATTTGAAACTGTGAGTTAGTTTAATACATTTAAGAATAACTTTACCAACTACTGTAGGTTCTAGATCAATGAAAACCGCGCGTGGGACGTGCTTCCCAGTCCCTGTTTCACTGAAGAAAGGGTTAAAAGAATCATCACCTCCTCCAACAGTTTTATCACTAGGCATCTGTCCATCTGGTTGTATACCGTGTTCCAGACAATACAACTCCCAGCAAGCATTACCCATTTGAACTCCAGCTTGACCCACACGTATGCTAATGCATTCTCTCTAGATAACATTTAAAAAAAAAAAAATTAATCATATAAATTACCACCATTATTAATAATTTGTTAAAAAATTCGTTCTAACTTTAAAACTGTACAAAATGGCCACGAATCGAACAAATTTCCTTAAATAGTCTTTGCCTTTTATTACATGCCGACCCAGTTATGAGCCAATCAGGGATTTGATTTCCTACCCTGTGTTTAACTTGTTTACTGCCTACCTATTTAGTTAAATATTTTCAAATCCCAGAATAACAACACTAGCGGTTAAATAATCATCACGTGGTATAGAAATTTATAAATTCTGCTCAATACATGCGCGCATTTCTCCGCCAATAGCACACACAATTCCTATAATAAAACCAACACACAAACAAGCAATAAAATGAATCCGATTCAGAAAATATAATCATTTTATGGAGGAATTTTTATTTAAAAAATAAAAAAAATTGATAGGGATGAATTTAATAATATTTTTTAAAATTTTAATTCTATTTATACAATTTACAAATCACTTACATTATTTTGTTGAAATGATTTTCCCATTAAAAATCCAAATCGATAATTAAGGAATGACTTCCAATAAAATTTCCCAGATTTGTAGACAATTAATCATTCTTCTTTGAGAGTAATGATTGCCAGCACACATTAGAATAGATTTTATTGACTGATACGCGGCTGCGATAAAACGAGTACTGAAGCTTATCTGATAAGGTACTACAGAAAATTGATAGCAATTTATTATTAATAAATTCGTTTTTATTTTTCCTTATTTTAAGTTTTTCTTGATTTTGAAAATTAATAACACTAATATATAATTTAAATGAAACAATATATTATTAAATGGTATATTTTATTTAAATTATTTGAGTTTTAATTTAATTTTAGAATGTTTAAATTATTTTTGATTTTTAAAGCAAAATAAAATATTTCAACGTGTTTCCAAATATAAATTAGTTAAAAATTAAAAAAAAAAAAAAAAAAGAATTAAATTCGCATAGAATTAAAATATCGATTAATCAACAAGTGGAACTTTTAGAAATTTGAGTTCAAAAAGAATACTAACAGTTTCATAATAAGGGGCAAATTATAGTCGACACCATAAATAAGTCTTTTGAAAACTGCATTACTAAAAATGAAATGAAACTGTGATAGTACATTTTTATTTCAGTGAAACAAAAATAAAATAAAAACAATTGCGCAAATAAGAATTGGACCGTGGATCCATTTCAGAGTGACGTTTTGGCTACGGGAATATCAACAAATGCAAATGGGAAATTAATAGGTCTTTTGGAAAATGAAATTTGAAAGTCGATTATTGCAATTTATTTGATTTACTATAAATTACCTGAAGATATTGGGGAAATATTTGTTTGGGGAATATTTTTTGAAGTAATAATTCGGATAAATAGTAATAATAATAATAAGGGTAATATTAATAATAATAATAATACATAATCACAGCAAAATATAGATTTCGAGGACGAAAAAATTTTTTAAGGGGGGAGATATGTTGAGGTCTGTAAATTAAAATTAAAAATTTAAATAAAATTTAGGATAATAATTCAAATGGAAAGTAAGCGAAGAAAAAAGGCAAATAAAAGCGGGATCGTGCACAGAATTAATAGTAAATGAAAGTGCGATGGAAACAGTATTAGAAAATGCAAAAAGCAATTACGAAAGGCGAGAATCCGGAAATCCGAGAAAAATCAATAAATGGAAAAATCATCGAAATCGAATGGGAAAAACGGGACAGTTATAGATTAGCTAATGGTCAACAAGATGACGGTTAGGGATTTATCAGAAAAGGGTTAGAAAGGGTTGAAAAACATTCAAATGTATGAAAACAGAAAACGTTAATTAATTAATTAATTGGCTAATGGAAAACCCGAGCTAATGGGAAACCCGAGCCAATGGAGAACCCGAGAGATGAAGGAAACCCGAGCTGGGTAAACAAGAAGAAAGGCAAACAAAAGGAAGATTTGGGCCCATTAGCTTGACACAATGATTAATGGGAAAAGAGTAAGGATAAGATAGCGCGCGTAGGAAGACCGGTAGGGCCATTAATTATCTGGATTCGTTGGACCATTATGGATGACAGCCGAAGCAAACACGTAGGAGAAAATGTCAAACGAAAGATTGGCTCGGCAATAACCATTTGTCATCCTGATTTCGAGGAGTATATAAGCAAAGGGAAAATCAGAGAAAATCGGCATTCTGCCTCAGCTAGGGTTCGAAGAATCAGACGATAAGAAAAGGGATAAACGAATTAGGGAAGTAGGGAAAAGAAGAAATAGAATTAAGAATACGGAAAGGCGAAAAGGGATTAAACCAAACAGAAACCGAGGAAAACGAGAGTCAACGGAACTAAAGGATCAAAAGGTGAATATTGTTTGTTTGCAAAGCATCAACGCCGAGCAGAGAATTGTATAAACTTTGATTGGTCATTGGAGCGTGATAATAAATTGTAAACCTGTTGTTTCAATATACGTTGGGTCGTTCATTGTTTTGATTTAAAGAACACCAGGAGTCAGAGAGAACCGACTTGAAATAATCCAAAACCCAACAAATCAATAACTACCTTTTAAGAGATTTTATTATTTTATTTATTTTAGCATACCGATATCAATTTACTTCTATTTTATTTATATCAACGACTTCAATTTAATTTATTCCCGTACCCTTTCCCTTTAATAGACCTTAAGCGCAATTTGTGTTTATATTATATTTATTGAGTGCCCACTGGACTACTCGGTGTGATGATTTTAAGCCGTATGTAATATGATTTTAGGTCGATTTTACAGAACTGAGAAACGAGGAAGCAGCCAGAGACTTCTTCCTTATTCCTCGATTCAGCTATAGGGATGAATATTGACAAAAATTAAGTTTAGTTTATTTAAACATATAAAACAATGTATTAATATTAATAATATTTATTAATTATAAACAAATAAACATAATTACCATCCAATGTCAATAAAAACAGCATAATATTGCATAAAAATAAAAATACCTCTCCCCCCACGCCGACATCCAAGCAGAGCTCTATCGAGGTTGCAAGGATGTAACGTGGAGAGAGGGCTCCAAAATGAATATTTCTCACCTAAAAATAATATTTCTAAACAAGTTCAAAATAATTTGAATATGGTTTTAAACACAACTTCAAAATTGGTTTCAAAATGGTTTTACAAACGATTTCAAAAATGGTTTTAAAAATGGTTAACTTTAATGTGAAAATGGATCAGTATTTATACCTATTTTCCTCGCATGTTAAATTTGGTGCAGTAAAACAAAATTCGACCTTGTTATTTTCTAGTAAATTCTATTCTTTATTTTTTGATTTATTTTTATAATTTTTCATTTAGGATTTTTATTGAATTATTACTAATTCAAATCTTTTGATTTAAGTTTCATTTTCATGAACTTTTATTAATTTTTTCAATTTGTCGAATTTGTTGTGTTTTCTTGTTATGTTTGTGTTGGTGTCGTGCGAATCTTGGTGCGTTTTGTTATTATTTTAATTTATTTTTATGTTTTTTTTTATTATTTTATATTTAATTCTCTTTTTCTCATATTTGATAGGGTTTAATTGGTGTTTAATAGGTTTATTTAAATCTGCATGTTATATTTGCATGTGTATTACTGATCCATTAAAACATTCCTCAAGGCCGTTTACGTTCTGGCCCAACAAATTTATCTCGATGCATATGCTTTAGGTCCATTATTTAGGTTCATTACTTTCATATTTTATTCTACACAAAGATTCTTTTGGTCACAAACGTGTGGGGTTTAGGTTTAGCCTAACTTTGACCCCAGATAGAACATTTCTTCGCCCCAAATAGTCACCCGTCACTAGGCAACGTTGGTAATGCAACCATTGGTTTTGAGATCGCCAAAGGTGAGCGCCACATAGGAACTACTCTGGCCCGATCTCAAGATAAGTTCAACGCACTACCGTTAGAAGGCTTGTGTGCGCTTAAGGACCACTACTTGCGATAATTCACTTTCATATAAAACTAATACTTCTGGTGGGTTTCTAGGTGTTGATATTTTGAAACTATAAGGTTGTTACCCAGGTAACCACATACAAATATCTTTCGCTTACCACTCGGCACCCGTTGCTAAGCAACGTTGGAACTGTGTTCGAATGGGTAGATCGTCCGCAAAAAGTGAGCGCTATTGCTAATGCTATAATTGACCAAACGATCCATGGGTTCAACGAGCTGCCGATAGAAGGCCTGTGCTCGATTTCGATTTTTAGGTCCCATTATTCTTCTATCTCTTTCAAATATTAACCTATAATCTCATATCATTTATCTTCATGTCCATTCCCATAGTCCTTCTCATCGTTGTCCGTATTATTGACTTTTGCCATGGCCTGTACACCCTTTATTATTGTGGGGTTTTGGGTATGACGTCAGTGTCCTTGACCCCCATGGTTACCCGTTGCCAAGCAACGTTGGTAATGCAACCACTGGTTATGGAGTTGCCAAAGGTGAGCGCCATATAGGAACTGCTAAGGCCCGATCCCATAGCGGGTCCAACGCACCACCGATAGAAGGTATGTGTGCGATTTCTGTTTCTGGTCCCTTTCACTTAGAGGTACGATCAGTTATCTCTCTCTCTCTCTGATTGAATCGTTATTATCTGGCGTAACTTATTCTTAGCCATAATTAATAAATTTAGTAAGCGTGTAGACATTTCAACTAAAACATTTATTTGTTATGACATCTTCTCATTTTGGTTGCTCCGTCAATCTCATCGCTCGTCGTCTTCCTCGTTCGATTTTCCCTGGATGACGTTGAGGTGGTTTTACCGCCGGTTTGGTTGCGTTTGTCGAGTCGCGATACGCCAGCTGGACCGGTGCGAAAACTAAGGGATATATGACAGCTTGACCTTCTTGGCAGGCCGCTAGTGCCACCTCTAGTCCATGAGTCTGCGTCATTTGTTTCTCTTCAGCCCATCCACGCTGGGTGGCGGTTACTCGTTGATACAGGATTTTTACCTTAGATGGCTCCACCCACGTTGAATTTCTCGAGTTAATTCTAACATCTGTCGATGGAGATCTGTATTCTCCTTTCGGGAACTTTTTAGAGCCTCATTCAATATCACACCAGAATCCATCTCTACAATAAAACAGCCATTAATAGGTTCAGTTGGTCATTATGGAATTAATTTCTCATTAGTTTAGTGTTTCCAATGCGTTAAAAAAAATCTAAAGATTGTATGATGTATGAAAACAGTTTAAGGAGAGTAAATGTAAGTACGAAAACAATAAATTCCGAATAATTTATTTCACTAAATTCAATTAAAACGAGATCGCGAGTAACAGTTTTTCGAGTTTGGTCTTGTTGTTCTTCGTGCATAGGAGTGTTCTCATTCTGATCCATGTTCTCTTGCTTCTAATCTCATCTCCCTTGGAAGAACTTTCTTCGGCACGGATACAGTTATTGGCGACATTGGTCGGTTCACTCTAGGATCATCGAGCTCGAATGAGATGCCGTATGAAGGGGCATACCCATCCGTGCTCGGAATCAGTTCAGCTGCGATATCTTCGTTGATTTGATTTAGTTGTTGACGAGCTCTCTCCACTTGCTTGTTGGTCCTCCTTTGATGAGCTTCCAGGCGTGCCAAGAATTCTTCCGCCTTACTTCGGAGCTCGCTATCCGGATTTCGTCCGGGCTCTCGTTTAATTGCTACATACGGCAGTTCTACGTCCTCCGTTTCATTTTGTACTCCGAACCTCGATTCTCTCACTGGAGAAATTGAGTATCCCGCATCCCACATCGCCTGTCTGCATTTTTCGGTGGCGTGAGATGGGAATCTCATTGTAATTCGGGATTCGTCTATCCATGAGTCTGTCAAAATGAATGCTATTAATATTAATATGGAAAAATCGTAAAACTATGTAAAAGAAATCATGCGTAAGTGTAGAATGATATATGTGATTTGGTGCATATTTTCGGCGACAACGAAAACTTCGGATTAGTTCTCAATTCCACTTAGTTGGATATACTCGAGTTGTATGTGCGTTCGTGGGAGTCATTTTATTGGGTGATGAGTAGACGGTGTGAATGGATGGAGTTTTGGAATTACCTTAGCGTAGAATAAGGTCGATCTAGTATTCATTTTTCTGAAGGATCCTTTATGCGTACGTTTCGCTGGCGGTTTTATTTAAGTCTAATTCTTTCTAGAGTCGGTTTTTGTGTTGATGGGAATGAAAAATAGGCTCCGATCGTTCATTCTAGTAGAAGACATTAATGGTGACTGTCAGGGTGAGGCTCTATGGAAATATCGCTCTTTGTTTATTTGGATTGATGATTCAACGAATTTCTCAGTTGATTTTGATATAATACCTTATGCTGTTCATGGCTCGAACTTTTGCAATTTATCCCTTTGGTCTAATGTTCTATGGTACGGACGCTTGCTTTTTATGTACTCATGTCGAGTTATACGAAAATCTAATTCAAATGAATACGACAATTTAGAATGTTTTTATTTGAATCATTAACATAGTGATTAGGTCTTTTGGTTGCCTCCACTTCTCTTTATTTTGGAGATAGTTTAGTTCTGTCTAAATTGATGTCTTCGAGCGAGATGTGTCGAGCTGTTGTCATGGTTAGCCGGAATTTATGAAAATGTATTATTGTTAGAAAAACGTAATTCCGTAAATAGTATCCCTTACTTTCTTGGGCGCCCGTTCGACGCTCCATTGTAATCTCTTCGTCGTCACGAGAATGGGAAGCACGGCCTTAAGTTCTCGCATTGCATTGTCTATTGAAATTGGTGTTACAACTCATCGTGATTGACTAAAATTGTCTACACCAGTCAATCTATTTATATTCCCTCGCCTAATGTGCAGGTGTGCTCGTGTTGGTGATCAAGTTGGTGTGCGTATTATATTCATTCTAATCAGTAATTTCCTGCTGACGTGGGACTTATTGATCTGGAATCAAATGGTTGTTTTCTCGCCACGTGTCATATTCAATTTGATGCATTTCATTATATCGATCTGAGATTAATTTAGTTGTTGGTTAGCCACATTACATATGTGATTTAATGCATTTCATTATATCGATCTGAGATTAATTTAGTTGTTGGTTAGCCACGTTACATATGTGATTTAATGCATTTCATTATATCGATCTAAATATGGGAATTATTTCTATGACATTTCGTTGATTATTTTCCGCAATTTTTGGATCTCTCATTATCGGAGACAGTTCAAGTAACTGGTTTTATTAACTTTCCCTAAATAACTGTTCCAGATTTCAGCTTCTCACTACTTAACTACCAACTTTCTGCCTAAGTAGATGCCGAGGGTTTCTGATGTCGCAGGATTACTACAGATTTCTCTATTTATTCATCGTAGAGTCGATCATGAGTGATTCGTGGCCTATTGTGATAATTTTGGTGCAATTAATATATGCGGCTCATGATTCGTTTCTTTTCCTCTCGATTCATTACTGTATCTACCGGGTGAAAACGGATATTGACTACGTTAATCCTTGATGCCATATATTTTCTATTCGGTTATCAATATAATTGGGATCCCATTTAATTATTCTGATCATTTTTATTGATGGAGAATCTGACCCTATTTACGACAATCTAGGTTCGTGGGTTTATTCCTGATTTTTGGTGGTGTTGTAATTGATTAATAAAATTGGGTTGACTCGTTTAGGGGTGATTTTTACGTTCGGTTCTTGAGGGAGGCTACGGTATTCTTCTATTACTAGATTATGGTGAAGTATGAAAGTTTTTTGGGGGAATTTGTTACATGGAGAAAGATTTTTTGTGTTTGGGAGAAATCTCAATTCACAGATAATGGTCAACTAGTGATAATAAAGATATTGTCGATAGTACTGCTACTAATTACGCCATATATTCAGTACGATTGGCTGGCAATGAATTTACTAACTGAAAATCGTTCGTTCATAGTTTATCCTCTTGTCATTTCCTATAGCTGCGGTTCGGATTTATGCCAGTGAAATATTCGGGTAGTTAGTTCTAATTATACGTTATCATAATTTTAATTTTAATTCAAGATATTTAAAACATAATAACGATTTCCGATTCCACTTCCCCACTTCCTCCCTTTCAATTTGATCTTAGGATGATTGTGTTCATATTATAATTTTAAGAGTGCTCACCGAGCTACTCAATGTTTTATGATTTTTAGCAGTTATGTGAATTGAATTTTTGGTCGAAATTATAGGAAAATGGGCGGTGGAAGAGCAGCCAAAAGACTACTTCCCCTCCTACCAATTTCCCCTATGACATATGTGAGTTGACGTTTGGGCCCTGCGTTATTCACGCCGGAACCTTCACGAGCACAGGCTATTGTCAGATAAACTGCACTTACACAGCCTGAATTGTGAGTAGATTTTATTGACTTGCGGTGCGTGAGTGGCTGTGGGCCGGAAAAATTTCGGCTTGTATAGAATTTAATCATTGTTTGAAACGTTTATTTATAATATACCATAGTTGACATAATCATTAGTTGTACATCATAACTCTTTCCCCACGCCGACGTCCAAGCAGAGCTCCTTCGAGATTGCAAGGATGCGACGTGGAAAGAGTATCCGAACATTCCTTCACTCACATTTTCAAAAGTTTGTTGAATCGATCAAGACTGGTTAAAATGGTTCAAGTTTTTTCCAAAACTGGTTTAAGTTTTAAAAAACCAATTAAAATTATGTGAAAATGAATCGGTATATATACCTATTGTACGACCCTAACCATGCGTGTTAATTTTGATTTAGTAAAACAAAATTTGACCTTGTGATTTTCTAGAATATTCTATTCTTAATTTTATTATTTTGTAATTTAATTCGACAATTTTTCTTTTTAATTCTTTAATTGAATTATTTCTAATTCAAATTATTTGATTTTTATTCCATTTTCATGGATTTTCGTATTTTTTGGTAATTTGTCGAATTTCGGTCAATTTGTTTTCGTGTTATTTTTATGTTTATTTCGTGCGGATCTTGTTGCACTTTGTTATTATTTTAATTTACTTTTATGTTTCTTGATTTTATGTTTAATTGTTCTTTTTCTCATATTTTAGCAGGGTTAGTTGGTGTTTTATGGGTCTGATTTTAAATCTGCATGTTGTATTTGCGTGTGTATTACCGATTCATTTAAACAATCTCAAGGCCGTTTGTGTTCTGGCCCAACATTATGTTAAATATTCACACAATATCTTTTTTACCCTTATCCTTATTATAACTACAGTGTTCTCTATTATTATTACTAGTATCATCATTGTTACTATTATATGTATTACCTTTATTAATTTTTACCACTGTTGGGCCAGCACACAAATAGCCTTGAGAATTGTTTAAATGCATCAGTAATACAGCACGAAAACCCAGCACCAAGATAACTTAAAATACAATATACAACACCAACTAAACACTTTAAAATCTGAGAGAATAAATATAAAATCAAAAACAAAAGTAAAATAAAATAAATACAAAATGCATCAAGAACCGCACGAAATTTACATAAAAAATAACATAATAACAAGAAAATTCGACCGTAAAATGACCATTTATATAAAAGAAAAAATATATGAATTAAATGACTAAAAATAAAATATTTTTGGGATGAATAAATTTAATTAGAAATGTTAAAAATAAATTACCAGTTTAAATTAAGAAATAAATAAAAATTTAATTTAGATAACACAAATAATTTCAAAGTCGAATTTTGTTTAATCGCACTAAAACTAACACGCAAGGTTATGGCCAAATTATAGGTATATATACTGACATGATTTGACAAATATCTATTCTTAATTTTCAGTATTGATTTTAAATCGTATTTTGACACTGGTTGTCAGCAGTTTCACTTTGGATTATTTAATTCGATGTTTTTAATTTGGATGGATTTATGAATTTTTATGGATGTATTCGATTTATTTAGGAAGGATATGGATTTATGGATTTTTATGGATGCATTCGATTTATTTAGGAAGTTTAATTCAATGTTTTTAATTTGAATGGTTGAATTTATGAATTTTAATGGAAGTAGCCGGTAATTTAGCTTTGGTTTTAATAAATTATTATGATGCTTAAAGTTTTTTTTTCTAATTGTCGAAATTTTTCCGGCCCATAGCCAAAGACACATCACAAGTTAATAAAATCATATACAGTATTCAGATTCGTGTAAGTGCGTGGAATTCCGCCGATGATCTGTGCCCGTGAAGACCCGGCGTGCGGAACGCACTGATTGGAACGTCGATATTATTCCGTATAGAAGAAAGGAGGAGTAAGGAAGTGGTGTTTTGGTTACTTCCTCGTTTCTCGATTTCTTTAAAATCGACCTAAATTACTCTACACACGGCTCAAAATCACCACACCGAGTAGTCCAGTGGGCACTCATTAAATATAATATGAACACAGTGCGCTTATGGTTAATTGAGGGAAGGTAACGGGGAATTATAAACGAAATCGTTGTTATAGTTCTTGGAACTAATTGAAAATTTTAAATAATATTATAAAGCTAGATATTCATAAATTGTAAATAATTTAACCGACAGTTCTAAATATGAAAAGACCACTTTTGACTATTAATAACCCCGAGTAGACCATACGAACTCAAGTAAACTATAAATCCAAATAATGATTATAGAAGAATAAAGACGAAACCCAAAAATCATCATAATTAATTACAACCTACTAATCGCCACCCAAGGGGCATAATCTAAGTTCGAATTAAATCAGAAATAAAGTACATCCAAACCCATTAGAAATAAAATCTGTTACAAAAATCCACGAAAAGTTCCGGACGAACAATAAGATTTTTGATTGACTCCCACAGGTTGAAACTAAATAATTTTTTTTTAAATTCCTAAAGGTACTAAGAATATAATTTATGAAACCATACCCATACTTAATAAAATTCCTGGTACGCCCCGAACGCCTAACGAATATAGTTTCTAAATCTTCACCGTTAAACAACAAAAAACACTCCTAAAGATCTAAATAGAAATGTTATAAAGTTGAATTCCATTTATTACCTGTATAACCAAGAAGACAGAGATTCATAAATTTTCATAACCCAAAACTTGACTATCCCGAATAAGATTCTCGTACGCTAACTCGAATTTAGAATAGCGTTAAATTTTTCCATAACTAATTCGCAAAAAAAAAATTAAAAAATCAATGACTAAAATTATACGTATTACTAGATACTAATGTTGATGATTTCGACTGTAAACTTGCACCCAAATCCCTGATTCCAATAAGGCGAATCTCTAAATAAAATCAATAAAAATCAATAAAAATTACAATAAACAAACCGAGTCGTCAATCACCCGATCAAACGATTACAATAATTAACATAAACATTTATAATCCACTGCGATCCACATTGGTTTTCAATTTTCGCCAAATAAATAAGTTCACCTGAAACTTATCGATTATTTACCACTAACAGGCACAGTGTGTCGATGATTACCACAGTAAGTAGATACGAAACACACCCACTCTGTCAATTTGATAAAAGTGCAATCAAAATCACCATTCAAACAGAAGGGACGGACAGCACCCGGCCCGCGAAATCCTAGAACATGCTCGCGAACTACTCGACCGACTAGAAGCACACCAAAGGCAAGTAGATTTTCACGTTGTCCGGGTTAGGCAATATCTGGCCAACGTGGAAGATGACGTCGCCGCTGGGAGAATCCTGGAAACATATTGGTGGGTTACTGGATTTTGATATTTTGAAACTTTATGGTTGTTACCCAGACAACCCCATACAAATATTTCCTTTGCTTACCACCCGGCACCCGTTGCTAAGCAACGTTGGAACTGTGTCCGAATGGGTAGATCGTCCGCAAAAAGTGAGCGCTATTGCTAATGCTATAATTGACCGAACGATCCATGGGTCCAACGAGCCGTCGTTAGAAGACTTGTGCTCGCTTTAAATTACTTGGTCCCCTTGTGTCTAAGTTTCTATCGTTTATCTAATTATTTTGATGACATTAGTTTGGAAACAAAATGGGTGGTACTTCTTATTTAAGCCCTTTTACAATGTCGTTTCAAACCACCAGGATGATATAAACATAACAAGATGTATATAGAAACTACAATATATAGAAGCTACAAGCTCTATCACGCTTTATTTGTCGATTAAATGCACGATCTATAATAATCCAGGCTTATCTGAAAGTCGAGCGGCTCGGCGCTTAGCCCGCTCCTTACGTCCAGGTCGACGACTGGTTGTTACTGTTGTGATTGGAGTAGTGGTCGTGGTAGGAGTTGACGTTAAGGTTGTCGATGGGGCAATACTCGCTTCGCGATAGGCCAATTGAGCAGGGGCGAAGACTAGGGGGTAGGTCACCGCTGACCCTTCTTGACAGGCGGACAACGCTACCTCTAGCCCCCTAATTTGAGTCTTCAGGCCTTGGACCAATTGCTTCTCTTCCGCCCATCCCTTTTGCGCCACGGCAAGTTTTTGATATAGCGGTTTGACTCTCTTCGGCTCTATCTACGTTGCCTTGATTTGTTGAGTTTCCTGGACTAGTTGGACGAGCTGGTCATGGAGTTTGTTGTTGGCCTGTCTCGCATGAGTTAATTCGGTTTGTAGTAATTTCACGGGGTCCATTTCTAGAATAACAAGGGTTGAATTTCTGTGATGATTTCTATAGTAACAAGTGTGATTAATACTAAACCTAGTTGTGAATTGAATTTAAAACAAACAAAAAAATTTAAAATTAGATTTCTAATAGTTTATTAAACAAAAAAAAATTTTTCGATCATTAATGGTCACTGTTTTAGGGGATTATGAGTCTTCGAAGAATCGCTTGATTCCTTCTTCCGGGGAGTAACCCGGAATCACAAATACTGGCCTCTTGGTATTTCGGGTCGGTCTCGGGGGAGGTGGATAGTTGCTTGCTAGACGCCCCGCCGCTAGGTCGTCTTGGACGTTGGCCAAGTATCTCGTGGCCCGCTCTACAGCAGCCTCGACGTGGCGCTGGTGGTGCAGGAGACTTTCCAGGAGTTCTTGGGCCTGAGTTAGGATATCCTGGGACGGATTTGGTTCGCTGGACGTTTTTCTGAACTGTCGCATAAAGTCTTCCGGGGAGATGTCTTCCCTTTGGTCGTCTTCTGGCATGTCAGGGCATCGCTCTCGATACACTCGATTCCATGCCTGTCGCCATTGCTCCACGATATGAGTAGGGGTTCCAACGATAACTCCAGATTGTCCTGAATAGAAAGTTTGATGAGTTTAGCACTATAACCCAATATTTCTCTTAGTAAATTAAGATTTGATCGGTTATCTTGGGATTTCCTCAATTATATAAATTTTCTCGTCGTTTGGCGGGACACAACTCAAGGAAAACTAAATTAACTAATTTTTGAAATGCGTTAAATCTCACGGAACTCGAAGTCGGACGTGGGTTACTAACATGGTTGGCAATATATTCTCGACTCGGTCGCCTTCTCCCTCTTATTCATATGCGAAAAAATGATGGGTCATATGGCTGGAATTATCTTTTGAGAAATCGGCACTTCAAAACTACTAGGGTTACACATTCTTATGTCGTGAAGTTACATTCGAGGAAGAAATTTCTTGTTCAATTTATTGAGCAATTAAAATACCTGAACCGAATGTGGAGATGATAATAATAAAACGATCTATTAATTCGACTGAAATGGACACAAAAAAAATACCTAAAAAGCTCATAATGCCAATATTTTATTTTATGAGATTAAACTTTAACATGAATTACTGAAACAAAATATCTAAGAAATCCAGTGAACCGCTTCCCCAAAAAATGATTGTCGAGCTGTTTGTTTATGTGGTTAACACCGGAATCTTCACGTAGTAATTATCAACTCGAACACTTGTAACACTGAAGATCAATGAAATTAACGATGGTGAATATTTTTAATCAGCAAAAAAAATTGATTACTGTACTTAACAGTGGAGTGGAAGGGTTTTATCATGTTGGAATTTGCCTTGTGCGGGAGACCACAATTTACTAGTAAGTATAGAATTATTCAGGTCATCGATTTTAATCCAGAGGGTTTACTTGCTGACTTTTGGGTTTTCCTTTGGCGGGGGAAAGCGATACAGTTTTGATTCTGAATTTTTATCTAAGGCTCGAGTACAATTATAATCTCGTTAATAAGAATAATCAAAAATTTACTCGTCGGAAGGGCTTCTGCGGCATCCAGAGAATTGGGTTTTAGATTTTCTCCTGAGTTGTTTGGTGAATTCATAAATTTTCCGCTAGGTGAAAATGATGTATTTTCTACTGACGTCGGTTGATATATTGGTGAATGTGCGTATTGTGTGCCGGATGATCGAGTTAGGTAGACATAAAATGTCAATTACAGCGTGACCACGATGAGGTGGATGTTTACATTGGTTGATCGGCGGAAATGTCGGTGAGTGTTATTAAGGTAAAATTGTTTATTTCGTAGATTGTAAATTTATGAAATTCAGTTTAGGCGAATTGTACTTTAGAATTGCGAATTTGTGAATTATTGAGTAAGTTTTATTATCTAGCTTCTACCATAATGAGTTTCTTATTTAGCGTATAATGCGTGTGAATTCAGGGAATCAGTTCACTCTGTTATTTCGCGGAGTTTCATGTAACTGCATTTTGGGTTTTCCTTCTCGCTGCTGATCGCCCAGTTGGTTTATCAGAAAGTTTTTGTCGATTTATTAACTCCCTCTGGTCATTCGGTAATTTATAGTATACATTTAATTAGTTAATCCCGGTATGAATTTCAGGGAATTATCCTCGTTAAAAGTTTTCGCAGCGGCGGAAGTAGTTAGAAGATGTTTGTTGGGTCTATCTGTCTTCTTTGGATATCACTGGATGTTGTCGCGATTTACTCAGATTTTATTCTACAATTTGGTATCAATATTCGTTATCAATCGCGACAATGAAAAATTGGTTCTGGGTATGACGGAACTCTAGTCTAATAAAATCGGATTACTATACTCGCCATCTGGGCTTCGTCTTATAGTCCTAATTTTCTCATTTCGGTGTGGTTGAATTGGAATTTTTGACGTTATCTTATACCGATTAAGTTGATTTTAGTAAGCGGGTGTTTTTGTTTTTAATAAAAATAAAGTTTAAATGACTTTAATTTTTGTCTTCAAAATATTTAATAGTGAAGTAAATTTTCATAACGTTTATGATAGTTGTAGTGAAAGTTTTTATTGACTCTTAAAAGTTTTCGATGATTACTTCGGGAATTTCTATATAAGACCAATTATTCGGGTGATATGCTCGCGATGATCGTCTAATAGTTAGAATTATTCCTGGAAAACGTATCTGGGGTTAGGGTAACTATATTCGAGTTAGTTTAAATGATTTCATTCATTGCATTGGCATTCGAAAAGGTGTGTCCATGCTCTGACTTAGAACCTAATTAAATTCTCTATTTTACTAGAAGTTTGAGTTGATTTATTTAAATAAAAAATTCGTTAACTCAAAGTTAAGTTAATTCGTTAGTAATTTGATTTTCATAGCAGCGATTTCATATTAATTTATTCCCCGTAACCTTTCCCTTTAATAAGCCTTAAACGCATTTTATGTTCATATTATATTTAATGAGTGCCCACTGGTCTACTCGGTGTGGTGATTTTGAGCAGTGTGTAGAATGATTTAGGTCGAATTTACAGAAAACAAGGAAGTAGCCAAAAGACCTCTTCCTTATTTCTCCTTTCTGCTATACGGACTAATATTGACGTTCCAACCCCTGCGTTCCTCACGCTGGGTCTTCACGCACACAGATCATTGGCGATATTCCACGCACTTACACGAATCTGAATTATGTGTTGATTTTACTGACTTGCGATATGTGTTGGCTGTGGGCCGGAAATATTTCGACAGATTAATTTTATTAAATGTATAAAACAATTTTTAAATATTATAAATATTTATTAATGCATATAACAAGTAAAACATAAAGTTACCATACAATCTATTCCATAAATAAAATTCATAAAAAATGCATCTCCCCCACGCCGACATCCAAGCAGAGCTCTATCGAGGTTGCGAGGACGGGGCGTGAAGAGAGAATTCCAAATGAAACTACTTCTCACCTAAAAATAAAAGGCTTCACGATAGATTTTCAAACAAAATTAAAAATGATTTTTGATTCAATAATGGTTAAAAATTATGTGAAAATAAATCGGTATTTATACCTATTTTCTGTCCCTAACCTCGCGTGTTAAATTTGATGTAGTAAAACAAAATTCGACCTTGTTATTTCTAGTGTATTGTATTCTTTATTTTTATTATTTTTTAATTTATTTTAATAATTTTTCATTTAGAATTTTTATTGAATTATTTCTAATTCAAATTCTTTGATTTTAATTTCATTTTCATGAAATTTTATTAATTTATTAATTTTTGGTCGAATTTGTTGGGTTTTCATGTTATATTTGTATTTGTATCGTGCGGATCTTGTTGCATTTTGTTATTATTTTAATTTATTTTTATGTTTATTATTTTATATTTAATTCTCTTTTTTCTCATATTTGGTATGGTTTAATTGATGTTTTAATAGGTTTATTTTAAATTTGCTTGTTATGTTTGCATGTGTGTTACCGATCCATTTAAACATTTCTCAAGGCCGTTTGTGTTCTGGCCCAACAATATAATGAGGCACCGCCGCCCAAGCCCAAACCGGTGCAAAATACAAGATTCGAGTTGCTCGACGAAGGAATGGTTGGAAAAAGCCCTGGAATAACTACAAGCATCCGGACTGACGATTGTAAAATTTTGATTAACGTGGATATAATAAAAATAATTACTAGAGTTTTCGTTTTTCTTGTTTTGCTTTCCTAGACATTTGTACCATGTTTGAGTTAACTATATATGTAGAAATATTGAGTCAATTAAATATTTTATGTATAGATATTGGATATTATAGAATGGAACCCCTACGGATATTGCAAACCGAACTCGCCCACGCCCGGAAGGCTAACAAGGACCTACACAATCAGATCATGCAACTGACTGCATAAATACGACAAACAAAGGCCATCTGGATGGTGCCTCAAAAAGCCAAGGCACTTTATCAACGACTCACTGCCGCCCAAAAAGGATGGGCCGACGAACGACAACTTAATCAAAGCCTGAAGACCCAAGTGAAGGGGTTAGAAGTGGCCTTATCTGCTTGCCAAGAGGGAGCTTCGGTAACGTACCCTCTTGTGTTCGCCTCGCCCATTTGGCTTACCGGGAGGCAACGGCCACATCAACTACAACCACAGCTTCGACCCCGACAACCATTAGGAACAGCTATCGCCCAGGACGCAAAGAGCGGGCCAAAAGACGAGCCGCGCGATTGCGGAATATAACGCAGGCTACGAACTAAATCCCGATTTTTCTCCTGTATAAAAATGATGTACATCCGTATTAAATCTTTGCAGTTGTTTGATCATTAATTAGTTAATTCATATGTTTATTAAATTTGCTTCAATCAAGAGTATGGGTCAATACCATTTACAAAACTCACCATAAAGAGAAAGGGACCTAATGGCATTAAAGCGAGCACATATCTTCTAACGATAGCTCGTTGAACCCAGTGATTGTCCGAGCAATTACAGCATTAGTAATAGCGCTCACTTTTTGCGGACAATCCACCCACTCGAACACAGTTCCAACGTTGCCTAGCAACGGGTGGCGAGTGGTAGCTAGAAATATTTATATGGCGTTACCGGGGAAATCATAAGAACATTTAAACAAACATCAACCCCCAGTAACCCACCAGTAATAACGCTCACTTTTTGCTGACGATCTACCCACTCGAACACAGTTCCAACGTTGCCTAGCAACGGGTGGCGAGTGGTAGCTAGAAATATTTATATGGCGTTACCGGGGAAATCATAAGAACATTTAAACAAACATCAACCCCCAGTAACCCACCAGTAATAACGCTCACTTTTTGCTGACGATCTACCCACTCGAACACAGTTCCAACGTTGATTAGCAACGGGTGTCGAGTGGTAGTAAGAAATATTTATATGTTGTTACCTGGGTAACCACAGTAAGATTTAAACAAATAATAGTACCCAGTAACCCACCAATATCAACACCTAGAAACCCATCACTACTTTTATCAATTTTCTGTTATTTTTGATACAAATTTGTAGTTTTCGATAAGTCATCGTTATTTGTACTTTGTTTTTGCTTGATAGACCTATGTGCTATTGGGTCAAAATGGTGGGTTACAGGGTTTCGTTATTTGTTTGAATTATCCCGTGGTTGCCCCTGTAACGCCATACAAAAAGATTCTAACCGCCACTTGGCACCCGTTGCTAGGCAACGTTGGTAATGTGTTCAAGTGGTGGATTGCCCGCAAAAAGTGAGTGTTATTGCTAATACTATAATTGCTCGGACAATCCTCGGGTTCACGAGCTGTCGATAGAACCCCTGTGCTCGCTTTAACATTGTTTGGTCCCCTTGCATTTTTGTTTCTATTGTTTATCTATTTGTTTTACCGACCTTTAACTCTGAAATAAGTGTTGCTGCTTATTTAACCTTTCTACAGTGTTACTTCAAGCCTCAAGGGGTTATAGGAATAATAAAATGTACAGGAAAACCACAATATATGTAAATGATGTTTTATTTATCCAAAGGATACAGGATTGCTGATGGATTAGAAGATCGAGCGGCTCGACGCTTAGCCCGCTCCTTACGCCCAGGTCGTCGACTGGCTGTGGACGGAGTGATTGGAGTAACTAAGGTAGCCGAGGAAGTAGAGTTCGCTTCACGATAGGCCAATTGAGCAGGGGCGAAGACTAGAGGGTAGGTCACCGCTGCTCCTTCCTGACAGGCGGATAACGCTACCTCTAACCCCTTGATTTGGGTTTTTAGGCCCTGCACTAACTGCTTTTCTTCTTTCCTTCCCTTCTGGGCCGCAGTTAGCTTTTGGTACAATCGTTTGCTTCTCGTGGGCTCGATCCATGTTGCTTTAATTCGCTGTGTTTCTCGTACTAATTGAATGAGTTGTTCGTGAAGATTCTTATTTGCCTGTCTCGCTTGGGTCCATTCGTGTTGGAGCAACTTTATGGGGTCCATTTCTAAAATAGTAAGGGTTGAATTTCTGTGATGACCATTAATGATAATTAGGTTTAAGTTCAAACATATTTACGAAATAAATTTTTAACAACAATAATAAAAGAAGAGAATTGGTCTATAACACTGATATTATAATAAGAGGTTCAAATCATTTACACAATAGTCAATCGTCTGCGAGGAATCGCTTAATCCCTTCTTCTGGGGAATAACCAGGGATCACGAACACTGGCCTTTTGAGGTTCCGAACTGACCTTGGTGACGGTGGGTATTTGTTGGCTAACCGTCCTGCCACCAAATCATCTTTGACATTGCCCAGGTGTGCTGTTGCCCTTGCTACATCTGCTTCGACTTGGCGCTGGTGTTGGAGGAGACCCTCCAGGAGCTCCTGGGCCTGAGTTAGGATGTCTTGGGCAGGGTTGGGCTCCTCAAACGGCTTCCGGAACTGCCGCATGAATTCCTCCGGCGATATGTCTTTGTACGGGTCATCTTCAGGCATGTCAGGGTATCGCTCTTGATACACCCGGTTCCATGCCTGCCTCCATTGTTCCACGACGTGAGCAGGGAGTTCAACCATAGCTCCTGCTTCTCCTGAATGGAAAAATTGGTGAGATTAGTATTTTTCATTTAATATTTCGCTTGGTATTTTAGATTGGGATGGTTACCTTATGATTCGCAATTGCACAAAATTTGTCGTTCAAAGAAGAGATGGGGTTAACTTGAATTCAAATACATTAAAACTCACGGGACTCGAAATTGAACGCGTGTTACTGACCGGTCTGGTAATGCGTTTGGAAACTAGGAGAAACGACACTTCGAAGCTACTGGATTACGAGTTCTCATGCCGTACGAGCCATTCGAGAAAAATCTTTACTGCTGTTGGGGGATAACGAAATGCAGTTCGTTGATAGTTTTGACTTATTTAGGTTACAAATGGTTCATCTATTGCTAACCCTTTGAATTTGTATACCTTTAAATTATCCCATTAGATATAGGTAGATTCGAATATCGATACGAGTTAAAGGGAAAATAACTAAATAATTTTTGAGAAAGCTTTACAAAATATTTTGAATATTCATCATTTTCTGGGTAGAACGGACTTGAAGTGGTCTATCTTTTATGAAATAATCGTCAAATAATTAAACATTTATATAACTTTTAAACTAAAGTGATCTTAATAATCACCGTTTGATTTATTCGAAAAAATAAAACAATTATAAAGGTTACAGAATCTATACTTAGGGTTTATTTCCTGGGTTAATTCAAATATCGAAGTCGGATGTGGTATAGCGATCTAACGATTCGACTGAAGAATTTAGACGGAAGTACTTGAGATGGTCGCCGAGTCGGTATCGTAATTTCCATAAGATTTGATTTCAATTTAGTTTTCGTCGGACAAATTTTCTCAAGTAATCAGGACTGAGGTTCTCGCGTAGAACTTGCCAACTGTGTGTTCATGGTGCTGTAGATCAATTAGGATTACGGAAGGTGCATAATGACAAATGAAAGATTGGTTATCATGCTTAATCAGGAGTTTGGAATTTAGCTGGTACGGGAGTATCATGATGCATTACCAGGGATGACTTATTTGATCGTTGTCTTTAGTTTGGAACGTTTTCTTACGAACTTGAGTTTCCTACCGGCGGATAACGTAGTTCCGATGCTCGGTCGTTTCTAAGGCTCGTACATAATCATAATTGGTTATTATAATTATTTGAAACTTACGCATTTGCGGGGCTCCTGTAATATTCATGGATTGACGGGTTAAATCTTCACCTAAGATATTGGATGAGTGCATAATTTGTCGAGTGAAAACAAATGACGTATTCTGTTATTGGTGATAAGTATATTGACGAATGTGCGGGTGGTTGAATCGAATGGCAGGAAGTGAACGTCAAATGCAATTCGATCACAGTGAATTGTTTATATCGACGGAAATAGCGGTTTGTAAATATTGTTTATTTTATCGCTCGTAATTTTCTAATTTATTTTAGATAAGTGGACTTTCAAGATCGTGCGTTCGTGGAACATTTGGTGAGTTTTCGGTTAAGTTGAACAATTTTTATTAATACTTTTAAGGAAAAACTCCTACATCTATCAGATGTCATCTCCTGCACTTGGAATTTATGTGGGATTTTTATTATTCAAAAGGAATCATGTAGTAAGCCTTCCTGATTTAACATTTCATGTAATACTAATATAATTTCTGATTTTTAAATCTTGATTTTTCGTAATTTGTGTTAATTTAATCTAATTAATAAACTATCTGATTCTGCTTATTTTATTTTTTTCTAGGAATTTATATTACGTAATGAAACGTTTGGTCCTTTAACTAGTAAATCCCGCTACTCTTACCCGCAAGTTATTTTCTGTTCGAATCGAGGAATCTCTTTATCAATGAATTCGATTAATTCGCGTTACATATTTTTCTTTACAATTTGCTAGATTGCTAACTTCTTGGATTTAATAAATTATTTATTATTTTTGTATTTTTATCAATAATCAAATTTTATTCTATTTTCCTTAAGGGTTTACTTGACTTTTATCCGAGAATTAATTTAGTTTATCCAAGTTATTTTAGATCTAAATTATTAAATCGCTTGGTCTAATCAACAACTTCCCTTAGATTAGTCAACGGATTTATTTTGTAAATCAAGGATTTTCTACTATTTCGCTTTAATTCCCGAATTATATTAAAGAAGATTCTGTTCGTTAAACAATGGGTTATTTTAATTCTACTTAACAATTATATTAATGGAATTTAATCAATACTGTACTTATTTTCCTCCATGATCGTTTTACTTTTAATCAACAATAACAATTTAATTGATAAATTACTTGTTTTTCTCAGTAACTATTCCATTTTCAAGTTACAACAATTTAATTGATTACTTTAGCTTTTACTTTATTTGCTTTTATCTTTATCCATAATTTAATTTAATTAAATCAATGAATTTCTTGTCTAACAATTTCTACTAAACTATTTCAAACGTAAATTCCATTAAATCGTACCAGTAATTTTTATCTAATTTACTTCGAAAATATTAAGCCAGTTTAATTGTACCAATAAGTTTTTTCAAATATTAATTCAAAATTTGCTATATCAACGATTCCACTTTAATTTATTCCCCGTACCGTTCCCCTTTAATAAGCCTTAGGCGCATATTGTGTTCATATTATATTTACTGAGTGCCCACTGGACTACTCGGTGTGAACGATTTTTAGCCGTGTGTAATATAATTTTAGGTCGATTTTATAGAAATGAGAAACGAGGAAGCAGCCAGAGACTTCTTCCTTATTTCTCGTTTCATCTATAGGGATAATATTGACGTTCCAACCCTGCGTTCCGCACGCCGGGTCTTCACGGGCACAGATCATTGGCGATATTCCACGCACTTACACGAATCTGATTTGTGTGTAGATTTTATTTACTTGCGTTATGTGTTGGCTGTGGGCCGGAAAATTTTCGACAGTTTAATTTATGAAATGAAAACATATAAAACAATTTATATATATCAATAATATTTATTAATTATAAAAAACAACATAATTACCCTTCATAACCATTCCAAAATTTGTATACAATATCATATCATCATAGAACATAAATGCCTCTCTCCCCACGTCGACGCCGAGCAGAGCTCTACTGAGATGCAAGGAACGTGACGTGGAAAGAGGGTCCCAACATAAATATTTCTCACCTAAAAATTCTGAAAGTAAAATTCTTGAACAAAATTAAACGATTTCACAAATGGTTTTAGATTTGTAAATATGGTTTGTTTCGAAAAACGGTTTTGTTTTTTAAAAATGGTTAAGTTAAATGTGAAAATGGATCAGTATATATACCTATTTTTCTCGCATGTGAAATTTGATGCAGTAAAACAAAATTCGACCTTGTTATTTTCTAGCAAATTCTATTCTTTAATTTTATTATTTCTTGATTTATTTTTATAATTTTTTATTTAGAATTTTTATTGAATTATTACTAATTCAAATTTTCCGATTTAATTTTCATTTTAATGAACTTTTATTAATTTTTTTAATTTTGTCGAATTTGTTGTGTTTTCTTGTTATGTTTGTGTAGGTATCGTTATTATTTAATTGTTATTATTTAATTTATTTTTGTGTTTATTAATTTATATTTAATTCCCTTTTTCTCATATTTTATAGGGTTTAATTGGTGTTTCCAGGTTTATTTGAATCTGCCTGTTATGTTTGCATGTGTGTTACTGGTCCATTAAAACATTTCTCAAGGCCGTTTACGTTCTGGCCCAACAAAAATAATAATTTCTACCATTTATTTAGTTATTGCCCAAATTTTGATGAATTACTTTGTCCTTATTCTTCGTCAATGAAAAAGTTGATTTTGTAAAGTTTTCTTTAAACAATCTATTTTTATTAAATTTCATATTAATTAACCATATCTAAAATTAATATTTTTTTATTTAAAATTAGGTTTATATATTATTTGTGTTTTAATATTTTCCTTTGAGGTGGCAATATAAAAGATAAAATTTTATTTAAATATATAATTACTAAGTATATTTATACATAATTAACTATATATTTAATTATTTTTTAATTTTGAAATAAAATAGTCATGGAAATTGAAGTAATAAATAATTTATTAAAATATATTTCTGTTTGTATTATTAAGGAATCTGAAATATTTGAAATAATAGATTATACTAATGCAACAGATTGGGAAAAGTAGATAATCTTTTTCCATGTTTATTAATTATTTGACAATAGATTCATTTCCAAATTTGAAGAAATACTGACGCAATTTGATAATTGTCAATTAGTTGATGTATAATATTTCGATTTTTGGTAGTATAACTGTTATTTTATAGAGCAATTCAGTGAAAGAAATGCACAAAATAATTTTTGATAAACATGAGCTCAATATAAATTTATTTGAACCAAACATAAAATTTATAGAAAATTCTAAAAATTTTATAAATGATTCCCATTTAATCGAAAGTATGTAAATTTATTAATTTAATTTGTTCGTTAATATAACCAAGGTGGCTTGATAATTAAATCTTTGTTAATTATTTTATGTTTACGAAACAATAATACCGTAACGTGTAAATAATTTCAGTCGAGGATTGCCTTGTGATAAAGGAAAATAAACCTCAGGAGATTGCGAGTGAGAACGGAATTCATTGGGAACTAGTAAAATGGTGAGTTATATCTGTTGTTATCTTGTAGTAATTAACTATGACAGGTTTGGCAAGCGTAGATTCGTTGTGTTATCTCCGTCAAAGAGCACCTCGATCTATGGCCAGGATCAAATCAGCCAGCTGGTTAGCTCGATCACAATCGCAGCCGTCAACGTGAAATGGTGAATTGCCATTGTGTATTAATTGAATGGATAATTACTGTTAATTCATCCATAGCCAGCTACCGATTGTCATCAAATACGGACCAAGAAATTGGCCTCTCTATCTCGGTATACAATTCGATGGAGAATTCAAGCGCAAAATCCAATGTGTTGTTATCAAGTATACGCCGAAACCATTCCAGACGTTATCGGGAATTCGCCGCGTGTTCCAGGAGAAATTGGTAAGTATAATGTGGTGACCCGGTGGGGAGGGGTGAACTTATTTTCAATTGGCGATTCTTGTCCGCTTTTTGATGGTTTATTAAATATTCAAGTCGACTGGATTCCGTCAGGTGGTGAAAGGGGGGGTGTGATAGGGATGACTGTGAGCTGTTACTAATCCCACATTCAATTCAATATATTCACATGCATTACAAATGGGAATTCCAAAGATAATCTTTCTTGATATTTGTCAATTGCTTCTTTTTCATCAAATTTGCCGATTTATTTTTATTATTTATCAATGCCGATTATTTCCAATTTCAGCTGTCTCACAGAAACAGAACATTGGCGATTATTTATAAGGAATATTTAACAAGCAGTTATATATATATATATATATGTGTGTGTGTGTGTGTGTGTGTGATAGGTGAGATTTTAATAATTCATTTCGCACGCAGCCACAAACTAAGTACTGAGAACTGCTGAATTCTCACTATTAAACTCGCCAATATGAGCGGTTATCTGCTAGACACATTTTTATCATTTCATAATTATATTATTTTATCTCTATTATAAATATTTTTAATTATTATTATTATAATTATTATTTATTTTTATAATTATTATAATTATTTTTATTATTATTTTATTATAATTATTATTATTATTTTTATTATTATTATTTATTATTATTATTATTATTATTATTATTATTATTATTATTATTATTATTATTATTATTATTATTATTTGATTATTATTATCATTAATATTATTATTATTTATTATTATTATTATTAATTATTATTATTTTTATTTATTATTATTATTATTAATTATTTATTATTATTATTTATTAATTAAAATTTTGTGTTATTTAATATTGTAAAATTATGCTCTGATCACATTTGGAATTTAACATCTTTCCTATAGGGCAAGGGCTGTGTGTTCGATGATGATGTAATCCTGACCGCTAAGTACGTGTATCAGATTGAGAACTGCTCCCATAACAACCATAATTATTTTCAAGGAATTATTAGACCAAGTAAATTTTATAAAATCAAATTGTATTCATTAACTATTGACTTTTCAGTGAAGAAGAAAATGCATTTTTTTCAGTACATGTCGATAGGTTTCAATAGAGATCCAATCAAGTCAGTAAATGCAATTGAAACCAGTTTTTTACTTGCATATTCAGGAACTTTAAGGTCGTCGCTCATTGGTCTAGAGTTTCTAAACAAGTACTTATCCAGTCGGATTTGGACAGGTTTAATGTGGTTTTTATTGCAATTATAACATCAATACATTGACCGCCACGTCATTCGGCTAATACCTGTCAACGACGGTTCTAAATCTTTAAATATACATAAATATACCGATATCAGAAGAATAATCAACCTTAATAATAATTATAATAATAATTATAATAAAAATAATAATAATAAATAATTAATTATAATATTTAATAATAATTAATAATAATAATTATAATAAAAATAATAATAATAAAAAATAATAATTAATAATAATAATTAATATATATACTTAACGGACTTTACAATCGATGATTGCACGAAAAAATATTATGCCCGATAACATATCGACCAACCACGCTAAAACTCAATTTGCGAGTTAATATGAGTGATAGCTCATAGTGGCTTGACCGCAGAACTTTAATGTAAACTCTGTTGACAAAACATTACAATTGGTTGAAGAAAAAAGGAAATTATGCACAATTGGATGAATCTTAAGCAAACATTGCTACATGGAAAGTGAATCGAAAAGTGAAAAGTAACATATATTGACGTAAACACAATTATTTCTCGGAGAATTTTCCCGATGATGCTTCCAGTTTCTTTCTGTAATTGAAAATGACCTTGACCTATGAAATGCTCATCAGGGCTGTTGAAATAACTACTCTATTAATCGGAATTTATACTGCTCGAGACATTAAACTCATGAAATTGGTTGCAATATTTCACAGTTGGCAAAGGCACTAAGGAGTTATTTATTAAATGCATCAAACCTTTCTGGCACACAACCATTACACCTTGCGATTGAGATCAATGCGTGAATAGTCCGGTTTGTGGTACGTTTTTGTGACCTTGTGAAGGATTTGGTTTGATGTCAGAAATCAGTCATTGAACATAAATCAATTTATTGTGATGTTAAGGAACTTGAGTAAGGTCTTATGACCGACTGCTTATCTTTCTTGTCATCGAAAAATAAAATGAATATCAGTCGGAAAAAGATTAATCTAAACAGCCAAAATCATATAAAAATGAGTAATTTAGATAATATCCCAAATCAAGCTTAATTGTTTGGTTCTAAGATAAAGCCGAATGCTGCACAAATTTTCCGAAATAATCAAAATATTTCAGATTTAAAAAAATAAAGATGGATCTTAAACTTTGTGAAATATACATTAAAAGGCCAATTGAGATCGAAATCGGGGAAATAGTTAATCATGGACAGTGAGGCGATAACTAGAAAATACATTTTGACAAATTAGAAGTCCAGCGAGGGAAAATTTTATTAATAAACAAACAATAAGTTTAATGAGGTCAACATATGTTAACAACATCAACAGAGGTGAAATAAAATTCTAAATTTTACATATAGGAAACAGCAACCAATATATTAAGACTCCAAATATCCTTTTGACTAGAAAAATTTTCTCGACATTCTTATCCAATTCTTCGGTAATTTTTTCTTTTCTCAGTTCATTAATTTTGTTGACATTCCTCGCAAACTAACATCGATTTAATCATGGACCAATCAATGAGTCGAATATATCGCGATTTATTCGCGTCGAGTGAAGAATTGAAATTATGCTCCAGACGAAAGAGAGTAGAATAGTTTATTGGGATCGTTTGTTCATAACCAAGGATAAAATAGTCTTAAGTTGCATTTGAAATGAGCATTTAGAATTTATAATCAAAATGTATAATTTATAAATATAAATATATAATAAGCAAGATGTCAAATCGAAAATAACATTCGATTACTAAGGAAATGAATACGTGGCATTTTGGAAGATCACATGTTCCTGGATTCAAATTTAAACAAAGGTAACATAAAAAATAAGAATAATCAGTAAAAATGATAAAAGCAAAATCAATATTTATAATAATAATAATAATAATAATAGGGCATTCTGAAAATTAAAACGTTTTTTTCCAAAATTTGAAAATTAGACCACTTTCTGAATTTTACATCTGTGCAAAATCACCTTTTTCAACAATCCTATATTTTAATGACTCGAGATAGGAATTTAATCCATATTCTGTTTTAGAAGCTACTATCACACTTCCAGCAGTTTGATATCGAATGCTCAAGTCGAGGGTTTCGATTGCTTTGTTTACTAGGTCCCTCGGCTTTAGTGTATTTATTAATTGATTTTTTTGTTCCTTTGCACAACTCTAAAACCAATTTGCTTTTCTATAGCAGCTGCAGTGAACAAGTCTTTAAATTGTTTAATTGAAGAATTCTCTGAGCCAACTTGAAACTGTTGAATGATTCCTTCTACATTGGCATGGTTCATAAGGGCATAGAATGTATAAAATATAAGTTTATATAAAATATAATGATAACTGTAATAATAATAATAGCACATATAATAAACATGATAATAAAAATAACTTCAGTAATAATAATAATAATACAACGACAATAAGTAACAATTTTATAGCAACGGAAATGAATGTTATTTTTTACAAAGTCGCTGGTAAGATAAGTGAAGTATATAACTACTGGAGGTTTTTTCATGACAAAGGGCTATGCACGATATTTGTAGTATTGCCAAGATGACTGGTAAGGGTATTTGCAACAAATATAATTCTCTTAATTATTCCTTTCATAAATACCTTAACCTCAACTATTATCCTTCAGTTTGCCTCTTTCCTCAACAAATAATTGGTATTTGATATGTGAAAGTGAAAATTCTTATGATGGAATATTGTGTAAATATTGATTTATCTGTGAGTATTATTTCATTGTGATAAAATTTAGATAAAACATTAAGAAAACTTTTGAAATCATTTCTGGTAGCACAGAGATCCAGTGAAATTCTTCAGGAAAGTCGACCCCAGGACAGTTAGTATATTTATTGAATATAGTAATCACTAATATCGATTATATTATTGTTGGGGCTGCATAAAAATACACAAATAAATTTAGAGATGCAAAAATTCGAATGCAAAATGGATAAAACTCAGATAATTTATTAATATCAAAAATCAATATTTTACCGGGTGAAATTTATGAGCAGGTATCAAGTGAAAAGTTTAAGACGAATATATTAATTAAAAATTGATGAAGGTCATATTTTAATGTCATATTAATGTCAATATTTGAATTATCGATCATTTCCGTATGCATAGTGATGCACATGAAAAGGGATTCTGAAGCATAAACTTTACACTTAAATTACTCTGTCAATAACAAATATTTATAAAATTATTATTCTATTGCAATCTTTGACCACTATCGATAATATTTAAACTTTCGGTATCCATAAAATCTAAATCAATGATATGTTTTAATTTAATCCAATAAATCTCAGAATTATTTAAACAAACATTTCATATTTGAGATGATTTAAAATCAGCCAATAAATTTTAAAATTGCACAAATCGATATTTCCAGTATTTTCATTTTCAAAATCCTTCTTTAAGTTTTAAAATAAATTTTCGTTGATTTTCTCTATAATTTTTATAAGGGGAAAATAAAAAAAAATTTTATTTGGGTAGGTGTAAAAATAATTTTAAATTGGGTATTTTGTGAATGTTTCCTTTTTATAAATATTCTTTTTTAAATTTTTTACCTATAAAAATTCTACTTTTAGTTTTTCTAACATTTTTAGACCTTACAACTTTCATTTTCAATTATATTTTATCTTCATTTAGTTTTCAACTATAAATTTATTTAAGACGTAAAATGACAGTTTGAGATTGATGTAAATGGTACATAATTTTATAATCAATTTTTAATAGTATATATGTCTATGGAGTGTAAATGTAACTCTGTATTTTAATCATAATACCAACGACAATATTACCTCAAAAAATTACTGAATATGATAAAAATCAATAAATTCATAAAATGAAATCATCGCACATAAAAAGCTGTAGATTTTTAGCATAACTATAAACCATCATTAACCTTTGATTTCACCTTTGACCTTTTACTTATAGTTCCATACATCCTGAGATGCTATGAACTGTCATGGAAAATGCCTTTGGAAGAGCTCGTATTTGCGACATCATTTTTCATACATAATCAAAATAAATTTGTAATTTTTACTCTTTTTAAACAAAAAAAAATACTTGATAAAGGCTGTGGCGAAATATTGTGTATCTGATAAAGAATTGTTTTGATATATAGTATTACAAATATTAATAAGGAAATTATTGAAAATATATAAAGTATATTGACTAAATAATTTACAATTGTTTTAATATTTCAATGAAATTTTAACACGTTGACGGACAATTGCGGCTATAGCCGTCAAAGCGAAGTTCACAATGTGGCATGACTGCTATAGCCGTCCAAAACGAAACGGTCGTTTTTAGACACTACGGCTATAGCAGCACAAATGTGCACTTACTGGCGTATACGTAGAAGCATAGTGTCGTGTTTTGAAAACATCTTTTTAGGTTGAAGTTCATATTTCACCTGTTATACGAGTTGCAGATTCAGTATGCACGTGGTTGTGAAGGGAGTAGTGCGATCGTGTTTTCTATTGAATTTATAGTTCTTACATTTCGTGTAAAACTCCCAAAAATACTTTGTTGCATACAAAAATTGCTTGTTTGAACCATTAAACCTGTCATTTACGTTTTTAAATTTTTGCTGTTATAGCCGCCATCGTCCTATCACTTAGTGTATAGAGTCCGCCGGCGCCATGACGGTTATAGCCGCAACCTAATTAAAGGTACTAAATTAATCAAAATTAAGTTTATTTAAGCAGAAAGAGTAAAACTATACTTCTAACATTCTAAAAATCACAAAAACATATAGTGTCAATTTTCGAACTTCGCTTGTTCCTACTGTCCGTCAACGTGTTAATACTCTTTTTTAATACAATGCATGGTCAGAGAAATACATTACACAATTTTTAAAACATATATACTTACATGGGCTTGACAAAATAAATTATCAGTTGATGCGATGCATATCAACCAGCCGCTTCTGAAGTTGACCAATTTCCCGATCTCAAATCATCATTTGTTTGAGAAATCTTTCGGCAATCGGTCGAAATCTGAGAACCCTAGTGGCACCAGTTCATCGAATCGAAATGAATTATTTGATGGGAAAATTTTACAGGAAATTCTACTGGTGAGAATTATTTATTGCTCCCCAGAATTAGTGCCTCTGGCGACAATTAGCATTCACAATTAAACATGTTTCATTTCAGTTTCTTTTCCCCGATGCCAAATCGGACTATAAAGATTCGATTATGCCATCATATGAAATTAATCAAAATCTTAATTTGCCTTATTACAAGGTGCCAAGATTTTGCTACCTTTTAAAAAATTATCAAAAAATACATTTTAGAAATTACAGAAAAGATTTCCTAATTCAAATTCCAGTTCATTAATTCATCGCCTGGCAGTTTGCTTGACAAATTTGTTGTATAATCATAAAGAAGGAATGAAATGTTTCTCCTTTATATGGATGGTTTGTTTAAATTTTACCATAAAGTGTGATAGATTCTTTAACAGGAAGTTATTCTGGAGTTAAGATATCGTTTGGAAAACGGTATTCCGTTACCGGACACGAGAATGAAAGAAGATTTCATGTTACTTGACAAGGAAACAGAAAACAAAGATGAAATATTTGCTCGATTACTTACCGACTCTATGCCATTTCTTGGTTCCAGTCAGTTGGAACAAAGGTTACAACTTATCGATTACTGTATTCTAACGCGGTTACGGACCCAGTCAATGAAAACCTATGAGAATCCCTCTGACAATTCCGGTTATTAATAATAACAATATAACTTCCATTAATTGTTGAATGCAGATTCAGACGAAACTACGGAACTGTTTTACGACTGTGAAACAGACAATGACAACAATGTATTATTATTATATTTGTCCGTGAGCTCTAGTTACTTATCTTTCTTAACAGATGACAAATAGCTTGACTTTGAAAAGTGTCCAAGAACCTCGTGGTCGTTTAAGAAAGCATGGAGATTTGAAACTACTAAACCATCCTGATACAGCACTCTATGTGCCTCTAACTCAGGTGTTATCGGTGGACGTCTATAGTAAATCGAAACAGGCGAAACACGATCAATTGATTTCATATCTGGAGAATTATCATGAAGCTTCACTGATTGCTGATATGTCCGCTTTTAAGGTTCTATCGTATTCTTTTTGTACTAGTCTTTATCAATTATCAAGGCCGCGAATCCCGGATGTGTACTTGAAGATTTCATTCGATGGTATTCGCCGAAAGATTTCATAGAAATGGACGATACAAAAGATAAATCCAATGAAGAAAGTTCCAGTGTCAAAGGTAATGTTAAACGTGGTTTGTTTTAATTGCTTGCCAATTTTCTGATGAGTTTTATCAAACAATATTGAATAATAACTGACTGTGTATTCATAGGAGAACTGAGTTCAAGAATGTCGGTTGCAAACAATACATGGCTCAATAGTTGGCAAGCAGCGATTCCAACTCCAGCTCGTCTACAAAAAAGACTTTTCGATGACACAAATGCCGCTGAGACAGCTTTGAAATGGATGGAAAATTTGACATCGGCTGAAATATCTTCGTGTTTGATAAATAATTCTCTATTGGATTCCTTAAATGCGATTGTTGAATGTTTGGATGAGCAAGGTTAACTTTTAATCAATTGAGTTGCAACTCTTCATTTTCCATTAGATCCACCGGAAATTCTCCAGCAAGTCGATAATGCTTCTGCTGCGTTAATCAAGTTCTTCGATGAGATCGATGTAATGGACGTGACCGGAGCAGAGCTGGAATATTATCAGGTCTACGATGAATTAATTTCCCACTTTCAACGCATGGAGTATTCGTTAACTGTCAAGAAGTCTTTGCATCATAAATTCCTTTCAAGTAGGATTTTTTCTCTTTATAAATGTTTCAATTATTATTAAATTTTATTAATTTACATGAATTCAATAATAATTATTTATTTCAATTGAATTATTTCATTTTAAAAATTAATCATTTATTTATTTTAATATTGAAGGTGATTCTTAAACTGATTTCTTCTCATTTTTCAATATCTCTTTTCCACTCCTATTTCACTGTGTTTCAGAACAACATTCCACTCATTTATCATCATTTTTCGAATTTAATAATTATTTTTGTTCTATTATTTAGGTATCCTCAACAATATTTTTGACCAATAAACATTCGATAAATTCGGGGTCACCATAAAATCAAGGTGTTAAAAATCCATTTTTTCAAGTAATCAAGAAAAACATTTTCTCCTTCAAAAATTTCAATTTCCCGCAACATGATTCTCGAAAATACGGAAAAAATGTGTTGGAATGTTGCGAAAAAAGATCAGTAAAACCAATAAAACACTAAAATGATAAAAGTGCAACATTTAATTAAAAAATTTACAAAAATTCGAAAGTAGTATTGATCGATGGAAATTGGTATGGTTGAACGCCAAATTGAGAGACGAGTCCAGAAATAATAATAAAAATTTAGTGAGGGGTCCCTAGAAAATAATATAAGACAAAAAACAAATTAATTTAAAAAAATTAATTACTAATGGGAAGTCCGAAGCAATGGGAAACCCGAGAGATGAGGAAAACCCGGCGTGTAGACAGAATCATATAAAAGAGTAAATTGGCCTAAACAATATTAAATGGGCGCCACTGATCTATGGGGAGGCAATTATTTCCTAATTTGTAATTTGGTAATGGAGCAAACGTTGTTGACAAATGTCGGCTAAGGTGGTCTGTGGGAAGAAATTATTTTTAATAATTTAGTAATGTAGCAAATGTTGTTGACAATCGTCTGAAAGCATTCTGAGCAGGAGTATAAAAGGAAAAGGGAAAAACACGAAATGGCCAGCGGTTGAATCAAACGAGTAGTCTAGTCAGGTCAGTAAAAGAGTCTAAACCCAAGTAAAGTCAAACGTTATCTATCAGAAAAGGTGATTATCCATTGGATTACCTACCTTAAGATAATCAAATTTATTCGGTGGTTGAAGGTTGCAAATAAATCAGTAAAATTTTAATTACAAAACATTGAAATAAATCGGATTGAGTTGTAACTGTGGTAAAGTGCAAATCAAATTATTCTGTGTTGGGTTTGCTTATTTGATTCGAAAAGGACACGAGGAGTCAGAGAGAACCGACTTTCAATAATAATAACCCAACAAATGTCTTCAAATAAAATGCATCTTGATAATTTTTATATTTTTGCAAAAACCGTTTTTCAAATATATCAAGCCATTGCACTATAGTATGATATAACAAAACAAAAACTTTTTTATTCAGCACATTTTGCACTAAAATTTAATATTAAAAATTCAAAAATTTGGACATGAAGAAAATTTTTTATAACTCATTATAAGGTTTCTTTATTGGAAGAGCTAGATAACTCATAGTGAGTTTGAAAACTCACATCTACATATTTTGTACAAATTAAATTCTACTTTTTAATCATTAATTGCACCTTAATCCAATAAAAGTCGTTAAAAATCAATAATCTCCGTTATGAGTTTTCGCTAGGTGGGGTTTACACCGAGCTTAGTTTTACCAACCTCTCCAAAGAGTAGGCATAATCCATAAGGATAAGTTGAAACGTGGAAGTTTCAAATGGTTTTTATGATTCTACTTTTTGAGTTTTATACTGACTTCCCCGTGAGGATCATCAGTAGCCATCACAACACTCTGCCCAAGTAGACAGCACTCCCACCAATCCCCTCCTCATGACGATGTTAGTTCGAGGCCTGTTTTTGAGCATCATTCAGCGATGCTTCACAGACATACCCCTGATTGGTTGTCTGCTGATGTGATGATATTTGTTAGATATCAACCCATTGTCTTCTATTAATAGGCAGTGGCATCTAAGTGCTAGTGCTATATTGGGATCTATATGGTCTTGTACCAATTGTGTTATTATTTGGTAAGAGGGTGCAAGTTAGTGAGCATCTAATGCTCTTAACCTCACCTTGATCAAACATCAGGAAATATGTGATGTCATTGATGACATGTCATATTCGTATCTCTGGGTTATTAATGACATCCAGTGTTATTAATAACCCAAGCTTATCTTGTGTTACTGTTCTTTAATTAGTGCACGGTAACTAAAAGTGGCGTGAGGCGTTCACATCTACCTAATGCTATGTAAACTCAACTTAAAATAATTTTTCTATATCTTCTACTATTGGTCTTTGATGCTATTCTAAGGAAATTTTTAGACTTAACCATTCTTTTAAGAAATTATTTATAGTTTCGTTAAAGTTAACTATTGTATTTAAGGCAATTCAATTCATATTTCAGGTTAGAAAATATATTTATCTATCCGTATAAATTGCTAACATTTTGTTATAAGCATTTCTAAATACTAATTCTAAGCAGAATATTGATACATTTATTATTTTATTAATTATATTTAATATTATCAATATATGATTATAAGTGATATAAACTATGATGAATTTCTAAAAATATAAGTCTTTTATTTTCAACTATTTGTTGTAATGCCGTTTGAATATTTACTATTTTTTGGCTCGACTTTCAAATGACGCGTTTTATTTCTAGCATCAGCTGTAAAATATTATAAACCAATATAAGATCAATTATTATATTAGTTAAATAGAATAGATCTTAAATATGTTACAAAAATTAGTAATGGAATATATTTTTAAATAAAGGATTTATAATTAAATTTAAATAAGAAATACACTGAATCCTGTAATTTTTGTGGTGGATAGAGATCGCATAAAAAAGGTTTCTGTTTCGAATAATAATTATATATATTTATTAACGTTTTTTCTAAAATGAGGATTAGATTTTAAAATATTAAAAAACATTTATTGGAATTGAAGGAATAACTTTTATTTTTTTTACAAAATTTTAAAGTTTTCTAATTAAATGACTTTATAATATTGGTAAATCTAAGTTGAAAAATATTTTGGAAATTTGCTTAAATAAATTTAATTGTTGGCTACAGTTGAGAGAAAGAAAATATCAATCAGATAAGAAGAGGAGAAAGCGAAAGTCTAGTTAACTTTGGTTATGAGTGATCAGGGCCGTTTATAGGTCGAAATATTTCATATTTTATGAATAAACATTGCGAAAATTGGCTAGCATCGTTATTTATTTAAATTATATTTATATAATTGATTCCGCCATCGACTAAAACAAGATTTTAAAGTTTATATTATATTTATACATGTAATAAACATTTTTGTTGAAATTTATTAACGTAAATTATCAGCAACGAGGACAAATATTGTTGGGCAGATGGTAAGTTAAAAATTATATTTTTCATTAAATTTACATTTTTTAGTATAATTTTTATATTAACACAGATTTTGAAATCTTTTATGGAAGGCTTAGATTCACAAATAATTTCAGGAATTTTTTATGTGATCCATTTCTTGACTTCGATCAGTCTTTTTTATCAATTTTAAAACATCTTAAAATATTTAACTTTAATTTTAAAAAATCAATTATAAATTACTTTTGTCATTTCTGAATTTCTAAAATAGTGAAAAATTGGAATTTTATTATAATTTGCATTGCTCCTACCCTTAGAAAGATGAAATGCGATAAAGCGCTTGAAATATCATCAAATTTCATATTTTATAATTTAAAATTCATGTAATAAATGATTACTATCCATAAATTTGTTGGGTTATCATTGTTTGTCGGTGATTATTGAATTACCAATTACAGGTCTGACTCTGAGCGTGTCTTGTTAATTACTATATTGACGAACTTCAAAGACGTAAAACTTTATTGATTACCACAATTTATTACAATGATATTTATTTCAACACACTTTAAATGCATTTGGTGCTTATTATTACCTCTTTGGAGAAACAACACTCTGATAGACACAATTGTGACTATGCTGGCAATCTGTCACAATTGATTTGATTGCCTTCTTGTATTGATTTGGATTATTTAAATACTTCTGATTATTATATCTATCCCCACTACTTTATAAATTCAGTACTCAGATTCTTTCCTTGTTTCAATTTCTTTGACTTCTAACTATGTTTTAATTTTCAATAATTTATCCTTGCAATTTCTTCTTCCTTCACTGTTTCTTATGCCTTGTACTAGCTTGTGTTCAGCTTTTATATTTTTCCATCTAATGGCACTTATTGATAATGCATCTTTTTTCCAACCTGTTCCATTGGACACTATAATCTATAACAGCTGTCAAGATATACATTTTTTTGACGATACCATTTCTTTGCTTGCCAATTTCCTTTTCTTTATCTCGAATAGGCTATCGAAATAACAAGATAAGTTTTTGCTTTGTTTTTGTTTTTCTTCTTTAGCACTTGTACTTGTTAATTTATAAATGACCTTTTATTCAATAGTTTGCTTTTATTGGTTTTATTCTATTCTATTATCATTTTTCAATACCCTTTCCACTCCTATTTCACTGAGTTCCAGGACAACACTCCATTCATTAATCAACATTTCTCAAATCATTTTACGCATTTAATAATTGTTTTCTTTTATTATTTAGGTATCCTCAATAAATTTTATCCTATTGTGCATCTTTTATTGTATAGTATAAGTGTGTTTGTATTCTTTTTTTTCATCAAAAGTATTTTTCTTCTCTTCAATGTTATATTCCTTTAATTTACTTCAGTGCACATAAATTTTGCGGTTATTTTTCTTTTATATAAATGAAGTATTTCTTGTACCATACATAACTTTATGGTCTAATAGCTGATAATTTATGGTAACTGGTGTATAAAATATTGAAGTCAGTGGCTGATTTAGATTAATTTCTAAACTTTTGCTCAGAAACTTGTAGACTGATATTTATTATAGGTTTTACTGGATCCGATGATGACAAAAACCAAATCATTTCGATTATAAACTATTTGCTCGTCACTGAAAACGAGGTGAACATTTCCAAGTACTCATTGTCGAGGGCAACCTATGCATTCATGTTCAACCGATTGATGTCCATGTATAGCATTCTCACTTCTACCGATACAAATGAGGTTGTTATTGTTTTTATAAATTTATAAACCATTTAATAGTGCTTTTTGACTTGTTAACATTATTTCCTATTGATATCACGTTGTTCCTCTTTTGTGTTAGAGATTTCTAAATTTAAGTACCTCAGCTATTCGGAATTAATTTTAACCAGTAAGTTAAATTTATTTTAACTAACTTTTCAATATTTTACAGAATTTAGCATTTTTGTAAATTTGTTAAATTGGGTAAACTCGATACCTGTGAACTAAAATATCAATTAAAATTATGGTTTTTATTATAAGATTCTAAATTAATGAATCAATAAATATATATAATATAAAATGCTAAATTGTAAAGCTGAAAGATTTAACAAATCTTCAAAAGAAATATAAATAAATATCGTACTTATAATTTGTCAGTAGAATATAAAATATAAAATATATTTAATTATTTTACGGAGAAAGAAATTTGTAAAATTATATTTATTTTTGTTCATTAACAACAATCGATAACACAACGTTTGATTTATTAATCAAGCCCTAGACAACAAATGTGAGGATTATTAAATAATTGAGTAAAAATTAAAGTTAAAACGAAATGTTCAATATAATTTAAAGAATTTTTTTCTATAGACATCCGTAAGCACATACATTATTTGTGTCTATAATTATTGTAGAATCTTTAACATTCATTCAAAAGAACAACAATATATATTTCTATTAATTTGCTAATGCATATGTTAATTTTTGTTAATTCTGCCCAAGACATGAGTTGAGTTTGGGCCAATAAAAGCTGAAAGAAATTATAAATCATAAAAAATTAAATTAATACTTTACCTATAATCTGTCATTAAAATAAATCAATGAAATAATTAATTTTTTGATAATTTATTTATTCTCATTATGACTGTAAGGTGATATAATAATAATAATGATATAATGATTATGTAACCAGATAAATTTGATCTCGATGTGAGAATGTTTGTGATAGCAGTGGAATGAAATTAGAGGTTCTACAGACATGTTGCCAACGTTATTTTTCGCTTACAAACTTCTTGACAAGAAATAAATTTAATTAAGAGCTATTTAATTTGGACCTGCCAGGTGACAGTTAAGCTAAAATCTATATAATTTTATTGTTTTTCCGTTCATCGTGAGCGGGTTATTTGATTTAATTTTCAAATGAACAGAGTAGAGTCCCATAAAAAAACTTAAACTCAGTCCAATGAAAATGTGAATAAGATTGTGAAGAGGTAAGCAGGTTCTAATTCTGGAAAAAAGTGCTTGGAAGAATGCAAGAAAGTCTATTGAAGTTTAATCAGATTTGATTTCCCTAAAAATCATCTGCTACTAATATCAAGCAAAGTTTGTAGTAGTGAAAATTGGAACGATTGCGATTTTTGATGATATTAATAACAATTTTGTTTGTCACTAATTAATATGAAAGACCATTCTTCATCTCATGACTCCAGCAGCTCCTTAATTAAAGTGATGATCTAAAATCTGTAGTGTATATATAGGTTTTTTACTTTTCCTGCATTACACAGGTGTGCTATGAACCAATACTAGGGAAGCGACTGCTCGATTTTACAAAACATGTTCTATATTTTGCAACTAACAAATTTTTAGAAATTTATAATTAATACAAAAACATAGATAAAATAATAATTGTTGGCTGAAGTTTTAAATAAATCAGACTTTTTTTCAAATAGTTTTAATAAATAATTCACATTAATCACTGTTTTTTGTTAAATTGTAGCTCTGTGCAGTAGCGTAACTATATGTACCCGCATTTGCCGGGCCAACGCAAATGGGGACCCTATTTCAAGAATGAAAAAATGAAATATTTTAATCAATAAATAAATACACGGCACATTTAGTCAATTTTAATGCAAATCATAAATTAAAATCATTAAAATATATTTCTCGAAAGTGAGCCAATAATTAAAAACAAAATTATTGTCTATCAGATTGTCATCGGCTGGATGTGGGGCCCACAATTTGAAGTTAGCCACTGGCCTGCGGTTAAATATATATCAAATATTAAAATGTGTAATATTATTATGTAAAATTTGTGTATCCTATTAGATTTACTTTGATGTAACGCGAAATTTGAAGAAAACTTGATGTGCGTGAATGAGAAAAGATGTGAAGTACTGCCGCATTAGATCTCTATATGATCGAGAGATATAGGAGGCTATAAAGAATCTTTATAGCATATTTTTCCTAATTTATTAAATTTAATTTTTTTCACCCTATATCTATCGATCATATATTAATGTCATAAATTAGATTTTACTCTATAGTACATCTTTAATAAAGATGTAGTATTGTGTAAAATCTAATTTTTACACCTTTCCTATATTTGCTGAATAATTCTCTGCATTGAAACTTGAAAGGGTTTTTTCTCCCCTGTAAACCAACTTTATTTTTATTAACTGGAATTTTCAGTGAAACATCAATGATGCTTATGTTAAACTTTTTTTTCTAGGAAATGTTGGATATAGATCACATATTTACACAAACATTCCAGAAAGAATATCTTCTATCTTTAAACTGTTCTTATCCTTTCCCCACAAGCCGGAAATCCAACCAACAGCTCTATGTCTGTTCGAACGACGGGGAATTTTTAATATCATCGAATTTTTGTGATGATATCACTTATTTTTGATTTGATGAACTTATTAACATGGATTTATTATATTATTAATTTATGATGAAATTTTTCCCTTTTTATCTTTTGTTTTATTTTATTTGTGAAATATTATAATTAGTGTTTGAGATCAAAGTAATGTTAGCGGATACCGCCGCTCTCGTTAATGCACTGGTTTCGATATTTGATCGAGATGAATTTGAGGGGAAATTGATCGCAATTCTTCAATTTAAAGAATCCTGCCAGTATTTTGTGCATTTATTATTAATATAGTGTAAAATAATAAGAATATTACCAAAATTCTATTTGAAGTTACAATTTTTGTGTAATACTTTCCCGTTAATCTAAATTCATAATTGGGGAGTATTTGAAAAATATTTTTCGTGAATTTTGGTAACATTTATTGTTTCATGCATTTCAGCTACTCACTGACACAGATTTAGCTGGTAAATTTTGGTACTTGTTTGCTGTACTTGCTGATTGTTATGGACTGGCTTCATAGATAGTTTAGGAAATAATTGTTCCAATTAATTGACATGATGTTAGTAATGAGATCTTGATGCTGGTTTAATAAGAAACATTTATTCAGTATTTTCTGATAGTTGGTGCTGAAACTGTGGTGTTTGAAAATGATTCAGAAGAATGGCTCCTTGCAGTTTCAGATTTGGAACGAGGTAGGATTGATATGATGTTTTCAGTGCTATTGACAAGTGGACGTGGAGAGTTATCAGAATCAACATTCATATATGCTAAGTTAGTGTCGAAAGGGGATATTTCAATGATGGTTCCACTATCACTATGACTTCCATGATCTATAGACAGCTGATTTTTTAGGTCGTATGTTTTCCTATTTTGAATCGTTGCTGAATTGTTCTTTTTCCTTTTCTTTCTGGGTGCTACCTCTGGGTTTTCTTGGATATTGTTTTGACTTATAACTTGCGGATTTTTAGAAGAAAAGACTACTATCGACAATCTTTTCATATTGCTTATATATTTAGCATGTTGTAAAAATAATCATTATTGAATTATTGACAAATTTATCGTTCGTTTCAAAACCATTTATTGCATCTATATTTAGGACATTTTACACACCTTAACCCTTCAAACTCTGATTTCCAAGCGATTCGACTCCAATGATCTTGAACAGTCATTTGAATTAATGGGTTTAACAGGACATTTGAGTTTATTATTTATGTATGAAACTATGTGATAAAAATTTTTTATTGGTGTTAATTCATCAGGTAGCAATGCCAGATTTGCAAACTGAAAAAGAATTCCAACCCTAAGTAGTATATAATGTCAGGTGTGTATTGCGCGACGCTCGGGTCGCTAATGTTACGTAATCATCGAGGTTACGTAGCGTACATGATTATGTCATTATTACAATGTTGGACCAAGACTGAGTTTTGTTTAAATGAATCGGAAATAACATGCAAACACAGCAATGCAGATTCAAAATCGAACCTATCAACTAAAATCAATACACATTGGTGAATAAGAAACAAAAATAAAATATTTAGACAATGAATAAAATAAAAATAGTCCCACTAAATTTGGTGAGTGGATAAACCAAAAGAGCGACAAAAACCGCTGCACTACTACTATATATGCACTCTCTAGCCTACTGTCATCATCAGTAAGGAAAAAGTTATGCCTACGACGTCTAAAACTAGAGTCCTCAAATGACAATGGGTGTATGATAGAAGGTCTGATAAAGGATCGATCCAAGAGTCACCGTCCAACTATCGAAGTGGATTCGGATTTGGACATGACCAAACGTGCCCGATGTAAATAGCGAATTATTTGTTGGTACAATTTTCGGTTAACGAACATACTTTGAGAATAAACATAAATATCATCATAACAGTCAATTTTTTAATATTTAGATAGTAGAAATCTGGATGGAGGAAGGTTGTGGTCGGACGAATCACGAATTACGATGCAGGTTCCAGTCCGGTCCGCAGCGAGATATCGTCAAGCTCTCTGAGACAACGGATATTCACTCGCGACCTACGGCGAAGATAGCTGGCCGTCCAAATCTAGAACTAGGGACGATAAGGTAGAGCTACTTAGCATAGCCATCAAATGGGAACCGGAAAATTCGTTGGGTATAACTTGATAGGTCTGAAGTAAACTTGCATAACATGACATTAGGGTTATCTTGAAGCCTTTGACTTAGTTTGTACCCAAAAGAATATGAAACTCTATAAAATTACTTCATATAGATATTCAACCCATGCTTTGATATTTATTTCATAAAACAAGTCTATTTCAACGGCATGTCCCTTAGTGGGGCCTCATTGTTTTTTTCGTCACGTTGTCAGTCAATCTCGAATTTTACGAATCTCAGGTTTTCTGGGTAGCTTCAGATCTTCCAAGTCATGGTCCTCAGTTATTATTTGATTGCATGTAATGGTAGGTAAATTGTTAGCAGAATTAAGTAATTTCTTACGAGTTATCCTGGAATTATCGATCGTTTGCGACCTCAAGTCGCTCGGATTCGGCGGGCGTGTTGATGCTCCGTGATTATGATCTATTCTTGAAGGCGTAGAAGGACTTTTTGTTCTTGATTTTCCGTGATTGCTGATCATTAAAAATTTTGGTATGTGCCACTGATTTTGTCATTCTATTAATTCGATATATATAGAGGATAGGCACACTCTCGGCATTTGACATTTAATTCCCATGAATTGATTTTGATATAATTGAATTTTCTTTACCCCGACTATATTTGACATTTTCATCGTTGAGATTCCCAGGAAATTTGATTTATTTAAGAAAAACTTAGTGAGTCATCTTTCACACAGATCTAATAGTAACGCTATGCATAGAAATTAATAGCTACTACATGTATCTTCTTCCCTCGGTAGAGAAGTGAGTTGTAATAAGTGGGTTTTTCTAGAATTCATTCATTTTAAATTCTGCTGATTTCTCACGAACTTTTGTTCGGATCGGTGATTTATCTATTTAGTCGGTTTGCGATTTTTAGTTACTTAGATTCAATTCCATTCCTCGATCAATGTCGTTCCTGCTGTATCATGGAGCTTCGTGATTTTGGCTGAAGGGTGTCGGTATTTACAATTTGGTTTTTGGTCGTATACAATTTACGTGCAATCAATATTTTCTGCGTTAGTTAATTATCATTAGTAATTTCGCCTTATTTAAGTTTTCAGGGTGGTCGAAATGGGGTGTTTGAGAACCATACTTTCTTGGATTTGGTCGGCTAGTCATCTGTTTTCATTGGTTCTCCCACGATTCCTTGTTAAATTTTGATCGTCATTATTAATTATTTACTTTCGATATAATGCAGTCACCTTTAATTGAATCATTACATTGTCGGGATTCTCAGACGTGAATTGGTCTACAGAGACTGTGCGATTCTGGAACGTGGTGATTTTTATGATAATTTTCTATTTATCGCTCGTACTTCTTTGGGTCGTCGTAATATTATGTTTTTAATAAATCGATTAGGTTTTATTGATTTAACTATGTTATCACTTGTTTAATATTTGGGTTGCGGGAAAATTGTCTCTAGAGTCACCGGTGAGGACCCCAATCCTTACCATTCAGGTACGTATTTACATTTTGTTTACCTTTCGTAAAAATTGTCTATTCTCATTCGTTGTTCTACGTTTTTATTTCTACTTTATTCACGAAATGGTTCTGATCATTACTACCATTCCCATTTATTTATTACATCCTGTCGACTTCTCTATTAACATTTTTATCGTTATTCCGAATACTGTTCAAGGGTATTGGTTCAACGTAGATTATTGGGTTGATTTTATTTAGTAATTTTATTTTCTCTGTTGTTTTCTCTATGCTTATTCACCAAATATTTGGATCATTTTACGTTTTTATTTACCCATTATCACACAATTCACTTACGAGGTTCATTGAATTTACTAGATATCTTCATTAATTTAGATATTCATTATTTATTACTAAATAATTCGTTTACGATTTTCAATTTATTGAACTTACAAAACTTCTTGATTAATTTATATGTTTATTATCTATAATTCGTTTTATTAAATTTATAAAACATCTCGATTAATTTATATTTTATGTAGTTGCAAGGAATTCGCTCATCTTTCCCCACTCACCCTCTTGAATATTTGATCTTAAGGTTAGACATATTGATGTTAGGAATTTATGAGTGCCCACTGGACTACTCGGTGTAATAGATTTTGAGCCGATAAGTAAGTAATGTTTTAGGTCGATTTTTGGGAGATAAATGACTGAGTATCATCCAAAAGGCTGATCCTCTATCTTCCCTCTGTCTCTAAAAGATTTCATAATTGACGCTTGGAACCGTCGTTACGCAAGACTGGATCTTCACCGACACGAGATATTGGCGGTTATACCGGCACTTACACATCTCGACTTGTGTGTGTATTTTAATATCTTGTGATAGGTGTTGGCTGTGGGCCGGGAAAATTTCGACTTCATAACACAGTTGTTAGATTCTGATACATATAATTGGTCATTATAACATTATTACATCATTTATCATTCTATCATTCTCCATTCGAAATTACCCTTACTTGGTAATATAAATCCACAACGTTAAATGAATTGGATCGTAGTTCTCGTAAGACTCTTTTTAGAAACTAGTATCTTCTCAGACGTAGTATTTTGTAAAGTCGGGTGATTTTTGCTGACAAAAAACGGTTAAAGGTTTTTGTAAGGAAAAAGTGATCGCTCACAAAGGGATTAAAATCTTGTGAAAATGAATCGGTATTTATACCTATTCGGTGACCCTAACCTTGTATGTTCTTTTTGATGCATTAAAGCAAAATTTAACCTTGGTTTTAATTGTAATATCTAATTTTTAATTTTATCATTTTCCTCATTAAATGAACAATCTATTTTATTTAGATTTTAATGGAATATTTCTTACTGAAAATATTCTATTTTTTTTTAATATTATTCGTTGCTCGTTAATTTTATGAATTGTTCATTTTTTCGGTTGATTTTATATTATCATTTTACTTCTATGTTAATTTTTTGCTGATCTTGGTGCATTTTTGTTTATATTTTAATTTACTTTTTTTGGGCCAAGACACGATTTTGTTTTAATGAATCAGCAACAGAACGTAAACACAGCAAGCAGATTTATTAGCAGACTCATAAAACATCAATTAACCGTGTAAAAATATGAGAAAGAAACAATTAAATATAAATTCGAAAAAAAAACACAAAAGTAAATTAAAATAATAACAAAGTGCAACAAGATCCGCACGAAACAAACACAAAAATAACAAGAAAACATGAAAATTTGACAATTTTATAAACAAAAAAGCGAAAGTCCATGAAAATGGAACTAAAATTAAATATTTTGAATTGGAAACAATTCAATTAAAAAATTAAAAATAAAATTGTCTAATTAAATCACGGAAATAATAAAATTAAGATTAGAACATACCAGAAAATTACAACGTCAAATTTTGTTTTACTACATCAAATTTAACATTCAAGGTTAGGGTCGTACAATAGGTATATATACCGATTCATTTTCACAGAATTTTAATCAGTTTTAAAAACTCGAATCAGTTTTTGTAACTAAAACTCAGCCAGTCTTAACCAGTCGGAACACAACAATTTTCAATGTGAGTGGAGGAATGCTCGAAAACTTTCTCCACGTCGCGTCCATGCAACCTCATATAAGCTCTGTTTGGTCGTTGGTGTGGGGAAAGAGTTATGATGTCGTTTAATGAATGATGAATATTCAACATAAATTGTCATATGCTACTATATTTCAATAAAAGTTCTTACAATAAATACTTTGTCGAAATTTTTCCGGCCCACAGCCGACACAACACCACAATACACACCCCAACCAAACTGTGTAAGTGCGGTGTAAGTCCGCCAATAGTTTGTGCCCGTGAAGGCTACGGTGTGAGAACGCAGTAGCTGAAACGTCAATTATTATTCCGTATAGTGGAAATGGGTTGGAGAGGGAAAAGCCTTTTGGCTAATCCATCACCGCCCTTTTCCTAAAAATTCGACCTAAAGTTATAGTAACAAAACTGCTCAAAATCATAACACTGAGTAGTCCAGTTGGCACTCATAAATTTGTAATATCAACATAAATTCGCCTAGGATCAATTAAGGGAAGGTGACGGGGAATTTAATGCCCAAAATCGTTGCTATGATTTCTAAACTATTTAAATTGGTTATAACTACTAACTTAGATTATTGACTACGACTCTGAAATTACTATAATTTCTAATTTACTCCAATTCATTATAACTTCTAACTCAAATTATTGGCTACGGCTCTAGATTTGATAAGATATCTAAATTATTGGATATGACTGCTAAACCAAAGTAGTATCTACGACTCCAAATTGACTAGGACTTCTACTTATCTCAAGTCACTATGACTTCTAAACCATTATAGTTTGCCACAACGTCTGAAACTAAAAAGGTAAAGATTAGGCTTAGTAAAACCCCATTTAATCTACTAGGGATATATAACATAACATGACATGATTCCTTAACATAAAAATGTTAAAATAAGCAATCTTAAAAGTGCGGTAAAGCCCAAAAAAATTAAACCCATAAAAACCTAATGTTAAACCTCTAACCTCTAAATTCACCATTATTCACAACCCTATTGATAAGTCGACAGTGAAATTGCAAGCTGCAGCTATGACCATGTAACGAATAAATGACTAAGGATAAGGCTAGATAGACAACCGAGATTTCAGCTACTAACTACATACGTGAAGTTACGACGGAATTTAACTTTTAGGTCTTATAGTTAATAAAGTATGCGATTAACTTAATTCTGGGAAAAGATAACCGGGCGATAGGGCATCCATAATCATTCAAAAAATTTTTTTATTAAATTACATTGAAAAATGAAAGGGTAAAAATGTTTAAATATCAAAAAGTCGATAAACACTATCTAATACATAAGATTATAAATACGGGAATGCAAACTTTCAAGTAATAACTTTACATTCGCTCACTTGAAAAATAGACATAAAAAAGAAAAGATCATAATATATCCAATAAACTTATATTTCAATAACCATCAAGAAAACTCCCCAATTTAGAATTAAGTAGTTTACAAACATACCCAACCATATATATAAACTTTAAATCCACCGAGACCCCCACACAAAGGCATACAGACACTGACAGACAACAAGCAGTCGCACAATCACCTTCGAAACAATCCATAGCAACCGGCAAATGAAATTCACCGAGCAAGACGACGTTTCGAATAAATATATTTGCCAAAATCACACAATATTATATCCAAAATGGAAGACGAAAACAATCACATAGGTTCGGTGAACCGATTAGTGACCCAATCTCATATCTGTCTTGAATAGGAGAGAGAGAGATTTTACCAACGCTAGTGTTTTCGTGGCGATAGTGTCGAGATTCGGTCCAAATTCCGGTAAAATAAATGAAACTCGTCAAGTGAATTCCCATGTCGACATTCATTATTAAGAAAATCACCAGAGGAATAAAAATCGCATAAAGAGTGTCCCTAAATCTTTTCTCACGTTAGATCCATGAACGATAAGTGAGGTAAATCATCCCACTGATGAGAATCAAACGAGGAGCACGGAGTAAACACACCTTGACCTGCCGAGAATGCAGAACCTGAAGAATAATACGTTCTAAGAAAGGGGTAATTATAAGTAACAGCTTACCAGGGAAAACGACCATGATATCTGTATTAGTTATCGCCCATATTTTACGAGTCGACTCGCGCCTAACGAGGTTCACTGTAGAGTTTCCCAAAAAATAATAATGATTGGAAATAGCTTGATTGCGAAAATATGAGGTCAAATCATAGATGGAGAGAATCCGATAATGTCCTGACATTTTACTAAAATGTCAATCAATAATGAGATAGGATTTACTAGCGAACAAAGTCCCGACCATCGATTCGGTAATAGAGATTATCACAGTTTTTATCTATGCAGTTTTAATACAATCCTGGCTTATGGATGTGATGCGTGTGCGCATCACAGAAATACTGAAGTGTCAGAAATGTCTAAAATTTGGCTATTACTTATCAGTGAATTGAAACTGTCTATACCACCTAGATTTTTACCCCTATTAACTCTGATTACAACGGCCCCTCTCCTCGATGACACGGTGTACAGACAAACAGCCGAATTTCCCTACCCTGAGACGTGCACACTGGCGCGTATAAATTTCGTTTAAAGATTAGGTATTGTCATTTCTTGTGATCGCCAAGTAAAATATGTCTTATAACTCTAAATATTCGAAGAACGACGCCCCTGCCAGGTTTCAGGAAAACCAGGATGATGAGATAATCGTGGAGCCAAAAACCACAAACCGAAATGGTAATTTTCGTTTCTTATTTAAATAACTTACCGTAAATCCGAGACCTAGATTCGATGAACTATGCTAATTCCCAATCAAACGCAATCCTCCCAGTTAGATAACGGACATACTTTATTTGCAATGAATAAAAATCTTTATTTGACAAAGAATTATTTTGTTTATTATTTTTCATAACCCCAGAGAGAAGCGATCTCGCAACCGTTTTTATGCCTTGCCCAGCTTGGAGCGAAATACCTCAAAATTTTGAGAATTACCTAGCATTACATGTGATTGACAACCCAAACCCGCCATAATGCCGACATTCACGATGTCAACGAAATCCCAGACATGTGATAGAATAAGACACTGAAAGCTGGCATTACCCTGACCAATTTGTCGTGTAAAATGTAAGAACTAGTCCAGAAAGTTCAAGAATGGTTAACCGGTATATCATAAAAATTTTAACTTGAAAAGCTAACCAAACGAAAATGTTTTTTTTTTAGAACTGAACCAATCACGGAATCCTGTCTTAATACAATTAAGGTTAAAAATTTGTAAATATCAATATGATATTTTGCGACGAACAATCTATATGGATCTATTAAATGATTTTTGGTACCTGATATTCTTTGGTCATCTTTACGAATTAAATCAAACCACATCAGTAGCCATGTGCGATTAGTAAATCGGATAACCTCAGACACTCGATCATCAACCGACCCAGGAATAGATCGCTTCACTACCATGATACACCCTTGCCCACGAGTATGGGATGAGTCCCACTCGAATGAACTATGAGATCAAACGTTGTAGACCCAAGCACGAGGATTAGGAACTAGTCAACCTGGCAAAATCGGTAGTACGAACTACCAGCGAGAATCCCAACCACGTGATAAAGAGAAACCCTTTGTGGATATACAATCGCTAATGCCCTGAATCAAACACGGTGGTTACACGTTTTCAGAGATAGATATTTCTAAACCAACGACAAGCCCAGCCATCGTTGCTCGAGCAACCGCTATATTAAGGGGCGACAGATGAATTCCGAATAGCTAAAATTCGTAAGGGGAACGATTTAAATGTGAAGTTGGGAAAGCGAGATTAAAACATCGAATTAACTACTAGAACGAGACAAAGATTGAATAACCACCATAAGGAGCCAGGCAAAATACTATAATCGACCGACGAGTTACGCCACAAACACTTAGGCGACCCATAATTAAGTAGATCATTGAAATAAAGTAAAGGTGAACTGGTTGACTATTGAGATTTTTCCAGATGATTCATGGATCGATGCATCCCGAATCACGGTGCGCTTCCCAGCACATGTGGCTAATCGATGTCGCCAAGTCATGTGGGATGCGGGATTCACCGTCTCCCAAGTGAAAGAATCGAGATTCAACACACAACAGCTTTCCGAGGAGATCGAGCTTCAGTTTGTCGCTATAAAGCGGGAACCAGGACACAACCCGGCACGTGAAATCTGGTGTCAAGCTGAGTTTCTCCTCGCTCGCCTTGAGGAGCATCAGCGGCAAACCAACGCTCAAGTGGAGAAGGCCAGACGTTATCTGGGAAAATTCCCAGTACGGACGGATACGCTCCTCCGTACAACACCTCTTTTAAACTCGATGACAGCAGGATAGATGCGAGGTCCACGGCAATCGATGTGGTGGTCCCACGGAGGATCCTTCCCCATGAAATGAGGATGGAGGGAGGTCGACCCGATGGCCACCGCGAGCACCTTTATGCTCGGACAACTCCAAGGCGAGATAGGAATAGGCACCATTGTGAATTGAATTACAAATAATTGTTGAAAATAAAATATTTTAGTTCTTATTTACGAGTTTTTCTTTTTATGATCCGAAACCCTAGTGATTTGTATATATAAAATTCCACGATTACAAGATTTTTGATGAAATAAATAGCATTGGTGTGGAGTCGTATGGCTTAATAATAATTCTTTTGTAGATATGGAATCATGTCAAATCCTACAGCGCGAATTGGACAACGCACGCAGAGCAAACAAGACATTGTACGAGCAAATGTTACAATTAACGAAGGAGGTACAACAAATTAAGGCCACCTGGGTGGAGCCGAAGAAAGCCAAAGCGCTCTATCAAAAGATGACCGCGTCACAGAAGGTTTGGGCTGAGGAAAAACAGCTCAACCAACAACAGAAAACTCAAATCCGCGGACTAGAGGTAGCACTATTCGCGTGTCAAGATGGCGCCGCTGTAACATACCCTCTGGTCTTCGCACCGGCCCAATTAGCCTACCGAGACTTGATGGCAGCTCAGAATCCCACGAATGGACCACCCAAACATCTTCCAGGAAAATCGGAGCGAGCCAAGCGACGAGCGGCTCAGGCTAATAATTGAGACTCTCTTGATAAAGACATTATCCTGTTCTTTAAATAAATGTTAAAAATTGACATTTTTATTTACATGATTGGTGCTAAATAATTGATCAGTCCCAGAAATTTATAGATCAAAATCGAGTGTGAGTTAACGTCTAAGTTAAATGACGAAAATGTTGACCTTACTAGTGAGGGACCAGGAAAAGAAAGCGCACGTGAACCTTCCATCGGTAGTGCGTTGAACCCACCTTGAGGTCGGGTCATAGTAGTTCTTTCGTAGCGCTTACATTTGGCGATCTCAAAACCAGCGGTTACATCACCAATGTTGCTTAGCAACGGGTAACCATTGAGGGCAAAGAAAAGTTATATCTGGGGTCAAGGTTATTCAGATCATAAACCCCACACTTTTGTGATTTTTGATTTTATATTTAATTACATCTTTCTCATATTTTAGGGTTTTTTACTTGATGTTAATAGGTTTGATTTTAAATTTGCGTTGCTGTGTTTGCGTGTTATTTCCAATTGATTTAAACAAAATTTTGTCTTTTATTTTTTAATAAAATTTATAAATATTAAAATATAATTTATAATAAAAAATTTAGAAAACTGATTGACGTAGTTTAACGATTGTAAAGAGTTACTTAAAAGTTATAAAGGAGCGAGGTAATGAAAGGGTAAAAAATCGGGACCCAAAATAGAATCTTTCCTTACCCTCCAATGGTTACCCGTTGCCAAGCAACGTTGGTAATGTAACCATCGGTTTTGAGATCGCCAAAAGTGAGCTCTACGAAGGAACTACTATGGCCTGACCTCAAGATGGGTTCAACGCACTACCGTTGGAAGGTTAATGTGCGCTTTCTTATCCTGGTCCCCTGCTTGTGTATCTGACACTCTTATCACTTAGACTTATTCTCTGAACCACTCAAGATTCGATTTAATTAATCTTAAGGTTAACTAGCTTAGTGGAACAATCAATTTAAATTCGAGAATCATTTACGACCATTTATTAAATAAACAATTGGGTAATTATATTATTCTTTTGCTTACGCGACACAACGTTTGGCGCGCTCCGTATTTACAGGTTGATGCTTGATAGTTCTGTTTGCGGGTTTAGTGGCATCCGTCGTTTTTCTATGGGCCAGTTGAGCCGGCGCGAATACAAGCGGATAGGTCACCGCATTGCCCTCTTGGTAAGCCGATAACGCTACTTCTAGGCCACGAATTTGAACCTTCTGGGTCTGATTGAGCTGCTTCTCCTCAGCCCATCCACGTTGTGCGGAGGTCATCTTTTGGTAGAGGGACTTCACTTTATCAGGCTTTACTCATGTTGCTTTGACCTATTGAATTTCCCTTGTCATTTGCATCATTTGTTGGTGTAATTCAGCATTTGTTTTTCGTGCTTGTCCAGCTCTTGTCGCAAGATTTTGTACGGTCTACAATAAGGAGAAAATCGTCATCAAGATTTATGATCTTTTATAAACGTCACTCATCTTTGCCTATCTTAATGTGTCGAAAAACCTTACTGTAAGATTCATTTTAATCTCTTATTATTTGTTGTTTAAGGAGTGAATATGAGCAAGAAAACAAAGAAAAACGAAACCTAAATATTTATTTTATGATAGTCAATAACGTTCGGGTCTTGGATGACATCTGTTGGAGTTCTGCCCTGAGTACTCGCGAGCGTATGGTTGATCTCGATTGTTGTTGAAGCGTCTCTCTTCGTTCCGCATTTCTCGAGGAAGGATCCTTTGTGGTACTACCACGTTGATGGCGGCTGATCTCTCGTTTAGGCCCTGATTGTCGAGTTCGAACAACGTGTTGTACGGAGGGCCATACCCGTCCGTACTTGTGATCCTCCCTGCGGCAATGCCCGCATTGATTTCGGCTTGGTGGTGACTAGCCTTTTCCACTTGTCGGTTCGTTTGTCTTTGGTGCTCTTCGAGGCGAGCCAGCAGATATTCGGCCTGACCTCGGATTTCCGGAGCTGAGTTGCGGCCGGGCTCTCTTTTTATGTCCCCGAAATCCTTTTGAATTCCCGTTCTGGATTCTCTCACTGATGAAATTGAGAATCCCGCGTCCCACATTGCCTGCCTATATCTGGCAGCAGAATACGCCGGGAATCGTACCGTGATTCGGGACGCGTCGATCCAGAAATTGTCTAGAAAAATTGAATGTTTATTTGTTTAATTGGTATTTTCATTCTAATAATTTGATCGAACATAAATATTCTGAACGATTTTATTTAATTGTTGAGTCGTGGAACTATGTAATGATCTGGCGTTTGTGTGGTCAAAAAACAACAGAACCGGTAATATAGATTGGTACGTTGTCAATACCTTACTTCTTGAATTTCTGGGGAGTTATGCAAACACACCCTCAAACGAAGTTAGGAATCATGAAATTCTTTTGGCATTATTGGCAAGGACACTTAATCTGTCGTTGGTCTAGAGGGTCGGGTTACATGTCGGATGGTTGTAGGCATATTATGGTCGTAACGTTTTCATTTCATATTATGTCAAAGTCATATTCATTTCATTCTATTTCATAATTGTATTCATTTCATTTAATTTCTTAATTGTATTGATTTCATTTAATTTCATAAGTGTATCCATTTCATTTAATTTTCATAAGTGTTGTTGGACCAGAACACAAACGGCCTTGAAAATTGTTTAAATGAATCGGTAATACACACGCAAATACAACATGCAGATTCAAAATCGAATCTATAAAACATCAACTAACCATGCTAAAATACAAGAAAGAAAACAATTAAATATAAAATCACAAAACACAAAAATAAATTAAATTAATAACAAAGTGCAACAAGATTCGCACGAAATAAACATAAAAATAACATGGGAACATATAATTTGACCGAAATTCGACAATTTACCAAAAAATACGAAAATCCATGAAAATGGAATAAAAATTAAATAATTTGAATTGGAAACAATTCAATTAAAAAAATTAAAAATAAAATTGTCGAATCAAATTATAAAAATAATAAAATTAAGATTAGAATATACTAGAAAATCACAAGGTCAAATTTTGTTTTACTAAAGTAAAATTAACACGCAAGATCAGGGTCGTACAATAGGCAGGCCCGACAAGAGGGGGGTTGACGGGGAAAATACCCGGGGTCCCGGATAAAAAATGTAGCCCAACACTAAGGTAAGTGAATTTAAATATTTTTAATATTGTGGGTTTGTTGTGCGCAATTAACCAATTCTGTGATGTTTTAAACAGTAATTGGTTTATTCTTAATTCAATCCGTTTCAATCTTTACATCGACAATCTTAAACTCTTAATTTAATCTGTTTCAATCTTTACATAAATCTTAAAATCTTAAATCGTGTGGATCGCGTGACTTAAAAAGCTACTGTCGCACGTCGCAGTTGCCAAGAGCATCGTCGCACTTTGGGGGGATACGTCCCGCTACATCTTTCCTGCATGCCGGTGCATGCGGACGCGAACTTCGGTCAGCTTACGCCGCACAACTGGCCACTCAGTGGTGTCCATAACGTCGATCGCGATCGACCGGTCGCTCGCGAAGCCTTTAAACTTTAAACCTTTAAATGAAATAAATATGTGGGAAGAAGAATAAGATTTTTTTTGTCTTCACATTTAGTCGATCTTGGCAAGACATTTTTATAATCGATCTTCAAAAAGTCGATCGGTCAAAAATTAGTGGACACCACTGATTTATATGATTGAAACGTGAAACGTGTCGACCTTATTAGCAAAGCGATAATTTGCTTAATAACATGCAGCATCATTAAAAAAAATTAATTAAATTTTAAAAAAATTAATAAATGATATTAATTTATGGACAGGGATAATGAGTCAGCGTTATAAATCCGGGTGCGAAAAGCGTAAAGAACGACAAAAGAAGCTTGAAGAAAATGCTAGAGGAAGAAGAACATTGGAAAATTTGGGTTTCATAACTTTATCGAAATCCCAACAAGATGAAAAACAAAACCCTTCCGAATCAATAAATGCAAAGGAATCTGATGGAATTCCTACACTTTCCTTGTCTACGTATGTTGCGGATCCTTCAAGTTCAAGAACCGAAGAAACAACATTTCCCTTGTCTGAAGAATCGGCCAACTGTGAAATGGAAGAATCATCCACCAGTGAATCTATAGATGCGAATTTACTAAACATCGACATTGGATTGTTGAAATTAAATTTAATGAGAAAGGATGTAGAAGAGGCTATTCAACGAGGTCCAAAATCACATCCAACCACATTTCCTGTTGATAAACAGGGCGATCAATTTCCAGTAAATTTGTTAAAATTGCGTTTAAAAAATAATGAAATTGTTGCTCGAGATTGGCTTGCTTGGAGCAAATCGAAAAATTCTCTGTTTTGTTTTTCTTGTCGTGTATTTTATAATTTTCGAGAAGATCAAAGATCAGTTTTGGCTACGGAATTTGGTTGGCAACTTGATAAAAGATGTAAAAAACTATATGATAGAATACCTGAGCATGAAAAATCAACCCACCATAAATCTTGTTATATCCAGTGGCGAACTGTATAAAGTAATATTAGTAAAAATAGAAATATTGATTGCAGTTTAGTACAACAAATACGAAATGAGATACAAAAATGGACAGATTTATTAAAATGATTCTTAGATGTAACTTTATTTTTGGCTGAACGAGGTTTGGCTTTCAGGGGCAGTTCACATTTGATTGGAGATGCAAACAATGGAAATTTTCTCGGAATATTAGAACTTGTCAGTCGTTATGATCCACTTTTGGAAGCACATTTAAAAATTGTTAAACAATCACAAATCGAGAAACGAGATTGCAAGTACATTATTTATCGGCAGACATTCAAAATGAATTCATATCATGCTGTGCCTATTATTTGAGAACTTGCATTTTGAGGGAAAGAGAAACTGTAAAATATTATTCTGTAATTGTAGATGAGACTCCTGATTCCGCCCATATAGAACAAACTACATTTATTTTACGATACGTCTCTGTAAATAATCATTCAAATGAATACGAAATAAGGGAAGATTTCTTGCATTTGTAAACTGCAATAAGAAGACTGGAGAAGATATTGCAAATTTAATTCTCGAAACGCTTGAAAAATATAATATTCCTATAAGCGAATGTCGTGCACAAGGATACGATAATGGATCCAATATGAGTGGCTCATATAAAGGTGCTGAAGCTCGTATTTTGCAAATCAATCCACTGGCAATATTTTCCCCTTGTGCATGTCATAGTTTAAATTTGTGTGGTGTTCATGAAGCAGAATCTTGTCCTGAGGTTGTAACGTTTTTTGGTACGGTACAAAATTTATACAATATTTTTAGCAGTAGCCCTCAAAGATGGGAAATATTAAAAAATAATACTGGGTGTTTATTACACTCTATGTCAAATACACGTTGGTCTGCTAGAATTGAATGTATTAAACCAATTGCTGAAAATATTCCTGCAATTAAAAGTGCCATAGATTCTGTTCTAGAATTAAACTTAACATGGGAAATTCGTTCAGATCTGAACGGAATAAAAAAATATATGGAATCGTTTGAATTCTTAGTAATGGCTAAAATTTGGTACAAAGTCCTTCAAGCTATAAATTATAGCAATATTGTTTTACAAGCTCGTGATGCGACAATTGATGTAGAAGTAGCGAATTTGTCAAGTCTTCTTGATGAATTACAAACAATAAGAGATAGTTGGGAAACTCTCTTCAATGAATGTAAATTGTTTGGTTCATCTTTAAAGATAAATACAGATTTTGAAACAAAACGTAGTAAAAGGAAAAAATGGGGGAACGAATTAGAAATGACACCAAGTGACAAATTCAGAACAAATGTTTCAATGTTTTCTTAGATTGTATTATTGGAAATATTACAAGAAGATTTAATGCGGCTAAAGAAATTGATTCGTTATTCAATGTATTATGGATATTTCATAACCTTAATGATGAAGAAATACACACGAAGTCCGAAAAATTACAAAAAGTATGTGAAAATGATACTGACGATAATCTTGGTGAAGAAATACTCCATTTGAAATCAATTTATGAAACAAATCTCTCTCGCCCATTGAGTTACTAAACATCATTAAAAAAATGAAACTGGATAATAATAGAATAATAATAGAATAAGATTATTTTGTACGATCCCTGTAACCGTTGCTGAAGCAGAACGATCCTTTAGTGTTTTAAAAGGGATAAAAGATGTGTTGAGATTCACAATGTCACAACATCGATTGAATGATTTAGGAATCTTGTCGATTGAATCTGAAATGGCTAAGAAAATTGATTTTCAAGACGTAATTAATTTGTTTGCTAGGCGCAAGGTTCGGAAAGCAACATTTTAAAAAATAATTTGTTTTTTGTACTTTTTTTGTAATTTTAGTTGTAAACGTTTTCATTTTTGTAAGAGAATTATTGATGAATACATTGTTCCAATAACAATTAGGATATTTTGCGATTTCCCGCTTCATTAATAAATGGCCCAAAGTCCGAGGGGAAATTTATTTTTCACGCTCTTGGCAGGGGCCCCCACAAAAAGTATATCCCCGGGGCCCCAGAAGTCCTCTCCGCGGCCCTGACAATAGGTATATATACCGATTTATTTTCACATATTTTTAATCGATTTGACTCGAAAATTCAGTTTCAATCTGAAAACTCGTTTTAATCAGTGGAAGCCAGAAATTTTAGAATGTGAGTGAGAGAATGTCGAAAACTCTCTCCATGTCGCGTCCTTGCAACCTCGAATGAGCTCTGCTTGGGTGTCGGCATGGGGAGAGAGTTATGATGTTCTATAAACGAAAATTATGATATGCTATTAACGAAAACTATGATGTACTATGAACGAAAATTATGATATGCTATGAAAGAAAACTATGCCGTACTATGTGGCAATAAATGTATTTACCTAAGCAAATAGATTTTCTTTTGTCGAAATTTTTCCGGCCCACAGCCGACACATACAAGATATTAAATTTACAAAATCCAATCGAACTGTGTAAGTGCGTGTATAATCGCCAATAGTTCGTGCCCGTGAAGGCTACGGCGTGGGAACGCAGTAGCTGGAACGTAAAATCATTATTCCGTATAGGGGTAAAGGGTGAAGGGGAAATAGTCTTTTGGCTGTTTCGTCGTCACTCGTTTCCCATAAACTCGACCTAACCGCGATCACCACTAATGATTGAAAAGGGAAAAATTTGTAACGGAGTATAGCGATAAGTTTTTTTGGGGTGGGAAGAGCGATTCTTTAACATAATAATTCTAAACGGGTGCTAGAATACTCACGATTCCACGGAGAAATGATTTATTCACGATAATTATGAAGCGGTGCCAAATTAAAATAGATCCGAACAGTAAATTATAAAAAATTTTAATAAAACATAATAACCCACTCGAGGCCTGATCATTCAATAAAATAGGCTATTAATCTGGTGCAAATTTACTTTACCTTTACGGAAATCACATTAATAAAACCCTTTTTGGAATATATCAACAAAAGAGCCGAAAACTATTTAAATATGGGTTTATTACAAATACTCGACACAGATGTAGATGGCAAGTTTTAGAATTATTTATTACACTCATGAAAAATTCATCACCGATCGATAAATTCTTTCTGCATCTGGAAAGTAGTTAATGAGGAATCATCACAGCACACCCATCCGTCAGCTCTGACATTTCTTATTGTCCTCTAGAACTGTCAAGAATTCTTGAACAGATTCTCGTTTAACATTTTTTTTCCTCATTGTATAAAATCGACCATCATACTCGTCTACACCCGAATTAAGAGAAGTTGATTGTTTAGGAAATAACCCGACACATGTGAATAGCGAATTTGACAGTCCATCATAAATGGATGGCGTGGTTCACCATAAAATAGACCTTTAAACTTGATGGAGTCAGGAGTTGGTCATAAATATTAACTTCCCCTAACCTAGGAAGGTAAAATAGTTGATAAAACTAATTAAAAATTTCACAATAGATTTGAAATAATAAATATATAATTGAAATAGAGAACCAATTTTTACAGATGATGGATCACAGATGAGAAAAGGAAATAGTAAAATAAAATGAATGGATCACAGAAGTTTGGAATAGATATGGAACCTCAAAAGTTGATGACATAATAACTAGAACAGATACTGATCCATAGAGGCTAAAACAGCATAGTAATCAGAAGGAATAATAGATTACCTGTAATAAATACGTAAGTTAAATAAATCAACTGATTTCATTAGAAGGGAATTCCACCATCAGTAATCAACTACCCACACAAATCCGAGTAGTTGGGATGATCAAATCGGAATCGTTACACCTTAGGTGAAAAGATTATAACGTTAATCCTAATAATAAATAATACAAGTGGATAAATTGAAAAAATAAAGTCTTACCAGAGGACCCAATACAAATAAGCCATACAAAAAAACTATCCCCTACAAGTCCCTGAAAAATAAGGAACAAATCGAGATAACTAGAATTTAAAGAAACCCTGAGAGTAAATTATGGGGAGAATAAATCCACATCGGTTTTTGACATTTTCTAAAAATGTCAATCAATAAAAAATTTAGAATACGAATATCACAGTCACTTAACAGTAATGGGGACACACGAACACATCACTGAGAAAATGGCAAGTAGGCCAACCAAATCGATTCCAGACACGCACACCCACCCGCGGTCGAGGAAGTGTGCGTACGCCACAAATTTTCTCGCCCATAAGACACACCGACTCGTTATAAAAGCTAGCTTGGCGAAAAATCATTCATTGTATTTTACCTACCAATGTGTCTAGAAAGAACTTACAAGCTTCGAGGGAACTTCAGAGTACGAGGAACCTAACACTACGAGCACTAACAAGCCTCCATATGCGGGTAATTATTCAAAATTTCCTTATCACGATATTAATTTGTACCGAGCCTTAGTAACCGGCATGACCCAGCCAACGAGCCATCGCCAGTGAAGACCCGCTAACGAGAGCAGTCAGAGGATCATGATAACCTCATGTTACATGCCATAAATAAAATCGTTGAGCCGATTGACTCGTGCTGCCTTTATGAATTTTTTAAAGTATTCTACATTGAATTAAATAGTGAATAGAGAATTCAATGCAGATAAATTTACCCAATAGGTGTAGAGACCTCGACCAGTTACCTTAAGTCGTTGGTGGAGGCCAGGAGTTTCGTTGGGACAAATCCACGGTGGTATTGAATACGCTTTTACAGGCTTAGGATTTATCTTTTTCGATTTACAATCATAATGAGAGTAAAGTAAATTACTATTATAATTAAATTAGATATTTATAAAAATCACAATGAGAGTAAAGCAAATTACTATTATAATTAAATTAGGTATTTATTAAAATCATAATGGGAGTGAAGTAAATTACTATTGTGGGGTTTATAGTTCTGACAACCTTAACCGCAGATGAACATTGTTTGCCATGCCCAATCGTTACCCGTTGCTAGGCAACGTTTTTAATGTAACCATGGGTTTTGAGGTCGCCAAAGGTGAGCGCCACATAGGAACTACTCTGGCCCGACCTCAAGCTGGGTTCAACACACTACCGTTAGAAGGTCTGTGTGTGCTTTAGTTACTCCGGTCCCATCTTTTATATGTTGATCTCACATACCAATTACTCACTAATCTCTTTTTATTCTACCTCATGTGTAATAAAGTTTATATGATCATCGAAATAATAGAAAGATAATAGTTAAACGATAACAAACATGTATTTAGGGATATCAAATTATGCATTAGTCGATGTTCGAGCAGCTCGACACTTAGCTCGCTCCTTTCTTCCTGTCCGTGAGTGCTGGGCTTTGGGGTGATCTTCGGAGCCGTCGTCGAATCTCGATACACTTGATGAGCAGGGGCGAAGACAAGGGGGTATGTCACCGCTGCGCCTTCCTGACAGGCTGACACTGCCACCTCTAGACCGTTTATTTGAGTCCTCAGGCTTTGATTGATTTGTTTTTCTCCCGCCCAGCCTTTTTGCGCGGCTGTTATCTTCTGGTAGAGCGTTTTCACCTTCGCCGGCTCTACCCACGTAGCTCTAATCCGTTGTATTTCGTTTGACAGCTGCAGGAGTTGAGCACGAAGATTCTCGTTAGCTTTCCATGCGTGCTCCAACTCACGTTGTAATACTCTCGCTGGTTTCATATCTGTAAAGTAGAGTTATCATGTTGCATTATTTTACTTTAGTGCAATTAATGGATTATAATCATTAACAATAGGGTCCGACAAGCGTGATTTTATTAATAATATGGATTAAACAAGTATAAAATTAACTAAGACAGTTTATTTAATTTAACTAAGATGATGTCATCATACTCTATCGTCGATAATTATCACGGTCAGTCTTCCAATGGAGCTGGAAGGAATCCGATTTAGAAGCTGTCCGGGCATAGGGATGCTCATTATGTCGTTCAGCTGTTTTCGAGGAAGAACCTTCCGCGGAATAACTACGTTCATGGCCTCCGCGTTGACGTTTAACCTCTCGTCATCGAGGTTGAATGAAGTGTTGTACGGCGGCGCGTAACCGTTCGTACAAGCAATCCTGCCGGCTGCGATGTCCTCGTTCACGTTGGCGAGGTAAAGGCTGGCCCTAGCTACTTGGATGTTAGTCTGACGCTGATGTTCCTCAAGACGAGCGAGGAGAAATTCAGCTTGGCCACGAATTTCTCTGGCTGGATTGCGGCCCGGTTCCCGTTTTATAGCTACAAACGGGAGCTCGACCTCCTCCATTTGTTGCAGAGTGCCGGATCTGGATTCTCTAACCTGGGATACGGTAAATCCGCATCCCACATAGCTTGTCGACAACGATTTGCAGCATGCGCGGGGAATCGGATGGTGACTCTGGATTCGTCAACTCAAGACTCATCTAAACAAAAAAATCCAAATTTAAAATGATTCTTCGATTTTTCTGGGCCATCTAATTTTCAGGTAGTTGCTCGGTCGCGTGCTGATAAGTGAAGGTGCGCGCTTCCTGGGTTATTTCCATATTTTATTTTACTAGCTTATCTTCAGAATGCGTTATACCGTCAAAATGTATGCGGGGTGAGGTGCTCCCTTGGTTACATCGTTACAGGCCTCATACTTACTGATATTACGGTAGATCCGGCCTAAGGGGAGCTTGCTCTCTACGGCGAGGTTGTCGTGAGCGTTTTATAAAGAACGCCGATCTACCCGACCCAGTCGAGATGAGAGGAGAATCCGAGTTCACCATTATTGTTATCGATGTGTCTAACTTGACACCTCTATTTCGAGCATTGATCTTTCAAGGTAATTTTCTCATCTATATTTTGACAATGGTGCATGATATTACCGGGGAATTTCACCGAAACATGATACCTTCTCCTGACCAACTTATCCCCCAAATCGGGTCCTAACATATTAAACAGTTCAGAGAATCATGCTTATTTAATACTAAAATAATTAGAGTGGCGGTACAATTAGTACATTCAATTTTGTTCTACTCTGTTCACCGTCTACTAATGGGAATGACATTTCGGTTAATTACACGGTATCCAACTCTATTATGGAATGACTCTCCGTGGGAGTTATCGGATGTCGTCTACAATTAACAGCAAAAATACTTTAATTTTACACTATTTATTTTTGTTTAATTTATTACTAAAGAAAAAAAATTAAATCATTAGTAAAATCATTGTTTGTTTCTCTACTTATTGGTTTAGTTTATTACCAAAAGAAAAGTACTAATCAAACACCTTACTTTAAACCCATTATTAATAATCTACATTTGTTTTTCTCGGCATGACATTTTGACAACAAGGATTGTAAGCTTCATCAATAAAAAATTATCTTCAGTTACGCCTAGCTAAATTATTATCCCATTTGGTAAAGTGTAAATCGGATCGATACTCGGATGTCTCCCTCATCGAACGGGTCAGAGTCAGATTGAAGGTTGTGTCTGTAGTCTGACGTCTCGTACACTTTGTTAAGGTTGAGAGTAATTTTGTCATGTTTGTTAAGTTTCTCATAAGCTATTTTCAAAAATCATTAAAGGATTCATTTAAAGGAATTTTTATTTTTATAATTGTCATTAATTCAACGTTGCTTCGCGAGGTTGATACTGGAGATAGTCATCTCAGTGCTTCCGTCTAGGACTTATATAGTTAAAGAGAGGTTAATATATAAGAATTAATTTACTTGTGATGTTAGAGCTGGATCCTAGAGCTGCAACTTCTTCTGGGAATCTCATTGGAGAATTTCGGTCTAATGCATTTGGTTGGTAATGCATCCTAATGTGTTTGTAATTTAATGATTTACCTCAAGTTGTCTGCGACACTTATATTGTCGGGTGTTATCGCTATAGATGATCTGTAGAATTTCAAAGGTCACGCCGACGATTTTTCTGGATAGCGCGTGTGTGGGGCATCTAAATGTTGTGTGCCTGTCGAATTTAGTTTCGCTTTAGTGTGCACGAGATTGTTGCCACTATTGATCGGCTTGAATGTAAATGCCAAATCAGCTATACAAATAGCAAATGTTATTCTACTCGGGTCATTCGCCTTCTCGATTCATCTTACGATCTTTGGGTTAGTTAATGCTCGCTGATAGTTACTTTTCGTTGATTCATGTCCGGCAGGTAATAGTATAATTAAGTTCTAATGGATTGTTAACTTTTGGATTTTAGAGTATCACCTTCTGGTATATCCTGGCATAGCGGAAGATTCTGGTCGGCAACATTCTAATCATGGATTTTATTCCTTCTATTATTCAATAAAGATTTTTCGAAACTGTTGTTTGTTATTGTATTCGGGGAGAGGAATGATTTGGACATTTTACTGAGCTAATTCGGATACTGGTTTTATAATTGTTAGGCGGGTGTTTAGTGACCTATTTGTTGGCATTTTCTAGGTCGATTTTATTTACTGCTTAGCTGTTAGTAATATCCATGTCTGACGTGCAGCTATTCGGTGGGAGCAGATTTGTTATCGCGATAAGGTTTTTGTCGCGCTGGGGAGATAGAAATCCCTACTTCTAGTCTGATCATTTTTTCTCTGATATTTTTCTAAAAATGCTTTATGGTTATTAATCAGTTATTTGGGTGTAGATTATCTGTCATAAACAGTCGAGCAGTGTAAGTGCGGTGTAAGTCCGCCAACAGCCCGTGCCCGTGAGAGATCTCGCCGTGGGTAACGCAGGACTCGAACAGTCAATTCATATACCGTTATAGGGGCAGCAGGGAGATCGGGAGACAATCTTTTGGTTGCCTACCTTTCTACCTACTCCGGAAAAATTGACCTAAAATATCTTTACACATCGGCTAAAATATTAACACCGAGTAGTCCAGTGGGCACTCTTAAAATCTAACTTAAACACACACAACTTCCCTAGGATCAACTTGAGGATTAAAGGGAATGGGTTAGCGGAAATCGATGCATCAAATTCTTGTTAATTATAAAAGACGTTAGAGTTGATAATAAAATAAAGGTACGGAGTCACTAAATAAATCATTAGTAATAATGCAACCCGAAGATAGTTTAAAAATTATAAAGGGTGGGGAGACTTAAATTTCTAACTGAATAAAATTTCACTTCCGACGATAAATTCTGGGAGCGGATTTATGTGAGAAAAAAAATGTTCCCAAAATTACAGTTTTCTAGGAAATAAAATTTCCCGTTAATCGATTTTAAAAAATTTGCCCACATCATCTGTAGGCCGTAAATACCCACCAAAATCATTTATTAATGTATAGAAATGCAGCCCATATGGAATTCCGAACCACGTAACGACCCTCCTAGCCATCAATATATCCTCAGTAGGAGTGGTAATAAGGAAGACTTAGTTGAAGTCATCAAATCGAAAAATCACTGTTATCTTGAGCAGGTCCTGTCAATAATTTGGACGCCCGATGTAGCCCAAATAAGGACTTTAAAATATCAATATTACCAACAACAATCCGAACGTTTATTTAATAAAAGTTAAGAAAAATCTGATAAAATCTGGGGGAGTACTGTTGGGAGACTGGGATCTTTTCGTAGCATCCGATAATTTTTTGGAAAAGAACCCAGTAACATGAGTAATGAGGACAACCATTTAGAGAGGCGTTTTCCTGAATATTGTGGAATCTAACGATCTAATCAATAAACATGCACCGCAATTAAATAACAAACCTCAAATAATTCATCAGGGAAAAATAAAAAGTGAATATTGCATAATAACAACCGAAAGAATATGGCGGAATTGCCCCCACTGAATGTTGAAATACAAAATTCACCAAGAAGAGATACGTCGAGAATTTCCTTTTACTCTTCTCTGTTTTGATCGATAAGTGAGTGGAAGCACTGCCTCTAGCAGCCAATCTGTAAATTTCAACAGCGCCTGACCGATCGATAAAAGAAACAGAGAATTGACTGAGAAAATTTACTACACAGCAGGCAGATAGAAGTCAATTAGATATTAATTATCGGTACACGACGATCGATAGCAGGAGTAGAAAAGGGATCGGCCAATCACATCCCGCTAGTCAAGACAACACTGCCACGTGGCGACACACCCGCAGTGATGGTATAAATAAGGAGACGGGCTCCGCTGAAATGAAAACTGTTATGAAAAATTTACCAAAAATGACCGAAACAACATGCGAAGATAGAAACGAGAAAAAGAATTCGATCAATCGAGGATAGCCCCGGATTCAATCCTGCTCAGTTAATCTCTCCTCGAGATATGACCAGCGAAGAAAAGCCACCAAGATCATCCAACAAGTACGGCTGTTCAGCCCTTCATCATGTTCATGAGAAAATAATAAATTATTTTATGTTATACTTCGTAATTCGATTCATTTTACTAGAAATTTTGGATGGAAATCTCGTGCATATAGTAACCAAAGCGTAATATGATTTAAAAGTTTTCCTTTTTGGCATAACTAAACCTATTCGCCGCGTTTTCAACCCTTTCTCCTTCTCAGTGAGTAAATCATTCCGATCAAAGGTCCTGCCACGACATATCAATCATTAAATTAAACCCACCGCTGTAACATTTAGATCATTTAAGAATATTTAGTCTTGGCCGACCAATTCCAGATATTAAAAATACTCAATTCATGTTTTAGCTAATGTAGATCAAGATGATCGCCCAATTTGCCGTTGGCCTGGAAAAGCGATTAAGTTTCCAAGAGATAGAATTTTTTGTAATTAAGACATATAAAACGTCGGAAAAATAAAAATTTCATTAACCATTATTAGTAAAGGACACTTCAAGCTACCCACCGCTCTGTTCCGCGGATTGTTTTTGATTTCGAAAGCGGAAAGACTACTTAACTTGGATTTCGTGATCAGGAAAACAATGCCATACGACGTGTTCCTAAAGGAAGTTTATGACGAGGTAATCAAGTAACTCAGACGACAATCCCATAACCATGGTCCATTCCACCCGGAGTTGACGAGGAATACTTGATTAATCGGTTCTCATCAGGAAACCGCCTTATTTTCTTCCAGATTCCTCCTAAAGGAGGGGCCTCAGTCCGGCCTACTCCGTATAAATGTTCAAAGTGACGAAACTACCGAATATAACCCAGTAATAATGACTCCAGACGTCCCTGTATCGACGCGAAATTTAGCTAAAATTTATAAAACCTTGAAAGGAAAAAAGTGGAAAAACCAATACTAATGTATTTTATTATTTTTATTTTGCCATTCACAGGTACACCACATAATAACTGGGAAGATGCGGACTGTACCACCTTGACGGTACCGACCAGATTTGCCGGAAGGTATAGACAGGCCTTGTGGGATCGGGGTTATACTATATCAACTTACGGTACCCCGAGTGGCGAAGCGCAAAGCCAACGAGTTTGGAGACGATATAGAACTTCCCAGTTTCCTGATCAAACGGGAACCAGGCCGGAACCCGGCGCGCGAGATCCGGCAAAAGGCAGAATACGAGCTCCATCGCCTAGAACAACTAGAGTGGAGATATCGATTTCTGGCGAGACGGCAGAAGGAACACCTCGCTCGGATTAATCGGGATATCCTCAGTGAACGCATCCCCAGCTCGGATGGATATCTACCCTCATACGGGATCGCCTACGATCACAGAGATCCAGCCTTACTCGAAACGGACGCGCCAGTGCACCTTGTGGTTCCGAAGAGCCTCCTCCAACCCGACATCCGAGATATACTGGAGGATCGGGGCGTCGAAAACACGCCTATTCACGGAGGCGCTTCCTTGACAAACGACTACACTGAGACCAAAAGACCTATAGTATAATCCATTCATTCTGTGTGTTATTGTTTTCATCTGTGTTATCAATAAACTGGTTGTATCAGTAACTCTTTTTATTTATCTGAATAATAAAAGTTTATACGGAAACTAGATGAAGTAAGTGATGTGCGTTTTTCTTTTCTTATGGTTACGGAGCATGAGATGACCGTCGGGTGAGGACTAAGGCCCTGATTTATATTTTTCATTTAAACGACATCTCCGAAATCTATCTTATATCTAACTTATTATTAAGGCATCACGTCTATGAACGTCATACGAGAGCTCAGTAAAGAATTGAAGGACCTCCGAAAGGAGCACACTGATTTATATCAGCAGTGCCTACAATTGAGTCGAGAGTTACAACGGGTTAAGGCTACTTGGTCTGAACCAACTAAAATAAAACGACTCTACCAGAAGATCGATGCAGCACAGAAGGGCTGGCGGGAAGAGATCCAGATACGTGGACTGGAAGCAGTTGTAGCGGCGGGGCAGGAAGGACAGTCCGTTACTTACCCGCTGGTATTTGCCCCAGCCCAGATAGCTTCCCAGAATGTTACCAAATCGACGCAAGCACCGTTCCAACCTAAATCTCGCGCCAGACCAGGCCGTGCCAAAAGGAAAAGGCAAAGACAATGCAAATCGTGAATCGAACAGAGTTGAATGTGAATAAGCGGTATAGAAATAAATAAAATTTTGTCTTAGTGGTTTTATTTGACTTCACGACGTAAATGCTGTAGCCTAACTTTGAGGGATGAAAAGTAATATGCAAGAAAACCAAGGAAGTGAGGGACCTAAAGTATGTAAGACGAGCATAAACCTTCTAACGGTAGCTCACTGAACCAGCTGTAGACCGGGTCATAGCAGTTTTGGAAACAAAGCTCACCTTTGACGGTCACAGAACCATTGGTTACAGTACCAACGTTGCTTAGCAACGGGTAACCAGTGGCAGATAGTTAGTATTATTATGATTGGGGTCAAGGTCATATCGACCACTAGTAACCCCACAATAGGAACGATACGTCATCAATATTATACATATATTAGAGTTTCAATTATTATAATTTGTTATATAGATTTTTTGCATAGCAACGGTTTACAACGTTTTTCTCCCGTTACCTTCCTTATTTGACCTTAGGATTAATTAATATTTACATTATTTATTACATAGTTAACTTACGAGAAAAATTAAGAACAAAACAAATCAAATTTATACCCTTTATTAACCGAAATTTGTATTAATAAAACATATAAAATTGGATCTTTATAGTAAAATGGCTCTCACCTGACTCATGGTTCTACGGCGTATACTGAGGTCCTTCATTCTTCAGGGATCTGGCTTCGTGATTGTTCACGTCTCGCTTCTTCGATAGATTGATATTGGTACTTGGCAGTTGACAGATAAAATGGTTGTTTATTATGTGTTTATACCGAATTCTGTGACAGAATGACTCAGGTCACACGTGAGATGGTCAAGAGAATTTATTTATATCCATGTTCGTGGCCACTACTCATTGGCCAATATGTAATCGTTAAATTCCAATTTCTTCATTCTGAATGAGTGCTTCTTCGAAGAATTTTTATGACTCATTATATTAGCGGCGTGCGGGTGTGCATTAATAGTATATCTCTTCTACTTCTTCATAACCAATGCACACCAGCTGTGGGCGCACTGGAGTGGTGTAAATTTCCATGGCACACCAATAGTCACTGGCATATGATTATCTCATTATGCCACTCTCAGAGTTATCATTTTTATTCTGAAATTCAGACACTTCTAAATTCCCGATCTTTACTTGAGACTCAATCAATTTTTTAGCACATCAGTTTGTTATTCGTTTGTTATTGCATTATTATAGCACTTCCATTTTAGATATTAATTGGCAATTTGATTAATCATTGGGGTCAATGGACAATTTATATGTTATCTGTTCGTACTCTGTTAGTTATTTGTTGGTTATTGCATTATTATAACACTTCCATTTTGGATATTAATTTGCAATTTGATTAATCGTTATGGTTAATGGAAAATTCATATGCTGTCTGTTCGAAGGGATTTCTTGGTGAGTGTTTTCCATTGGTTAGTATTATAATTTTGCTTTCAAGGGTAGCGTTTATGACAAGACGATTTAATGGCAAATTATTGTTGGGTCCAAACGGTTGAATGTTATTATTTCAAAGACATGAGAACGGAGTTACTTATCGTCTCCTATTTTTACTTTATGAAGAGGTGAGATATATTTTTATGTTTCGTACTTATTTTATATTTAAAATAAAGTAGTTTATTAGTTAATCGTCTTATTCTGTCTCAGGTTAGTTTCTATGTCTATTTATTCATGATTATTACTATATTTTACTAGTATAACGTTCTAGGTCTTATGCATGCAATATAATCGGTAATACGCTTAATGAATTATTATGACAATTGGTTTTATGCTTACCTCGATGCTTTAATGTTAGACGTTTTGTATTTATTGTGGTAATAAATTATTATAGTAACCTTTTTATGTTTGTGCGACTTGCGAACTCATCTTGGGTTTTGTTTCATATTCTATGGCGGCTTTGGTGTATTTTCTTATCTTGGTTTGGATTTCTGTATGGTTAGTTTTATTAAAAAATTATTTTTGAATTTGCCTTTTACTTTGGAATGTCTGTTGCATGTTGGTTTCAGGATCTAATACGTTTATTTCATCATTTATGTGTATTCTCTGTATGATTTTAGGTTTGATGTACGGTCATTTTTATGGGTTTCGATTCTCTGTTTTTAGTTTTTGTGAGATAGTGGATAATTTTCAGCACTAGTGGAGTCATATGCTCAATTATGACTTCACAAATGTGTCTTTAGGGGTTGTTTTTAGCAATCTACTTTTAATTCGTTGGTACTAATAAATTGGGTTTCCTTTCTTGAGACATTATTAGCGATTTCTTAGCAGCTAAATCTTTATATTCTTTACTAAATTTATCGTTTAATTTTTATTCCGACAAGTACCGTCTTAGGCTTATTTAGCAATTTTTATTTAATTTCACTAATATGATCGTTACGTCGATTTCCGCAAGCTCCCTTCCCGTTAACCACAATTTGACCCTAAGATGTTCATGTGTTTATATTAGATTTTAAGAGTGCCCACTGGACTACTTTGTGTAATAATTTTAGCCGATATGTGTTAAAATTTAGGTCGATTTTTCGGGAGTGAGTGGAAAAGGAGTCAGCCAAAAGACTGGTTCCCGATATCCCCACTGCTCCTATAAGCGAAAATGATTTGACGTTCGAGCCCGTCGTTACTCACGGCGAGGTCTCTCACGGGCACGAGCTATTGGCGGATGAACCGCACTTACACCGCTTGATAAGGATGTGTGATTTTAATTACTTGCTGGTGTGTGGCTGTGAGCCGGAAAACTTTCAACAGAAGTAAACCAAATTCATCTTTTCATATCATGTAATTGCCCATAATATTCTTTACATAGTTGCATCATTCATATGGCTTACTCATAATCATTGTTCGTGCTCACTTCAATAGTTTTCGATAGATTCAAAATATAATCGTTCTCGACTCCTGTTTCCAGAAGCTTGTGATCCAACACTGTTTTTTCTGTTAAAAAACGCAAGAGTTTTTTAAGAGAAAAAGTGATCCCTCACAACTGATAATAATTTATGCGAAAATGAATTGCTATTTATACCTATTCTGTGACCCTAACCTTGTGTGTTAAATTTAATGAGATAAAATAAAATTTGACCTTATTTGTCTAATCTAACTCTAATTTTTATTATTTTCTTGATTTAATTTGAGAATTTATTCATTAAATTTTTATTTAAATTATTTCTTACCAAAATTATTTTATTTTACTTCGACTTTTTTCGTTAGTTTTCTGCTTTTACGTAAATTGTCAATTATGTTATTTTTATGTTATTTTGTGCGGATCTTGATGTATTTTGTTATTATTTTAATTTATTTTTATGTTTTTCGATTTTATATTTTTAATTATATCTTTCTCGCATTTTAAAGTGTTTACTTGATGTTTTATGGGTCTAATTTTAAAATTTGCGTGCTGTTTCCAATTCATTTAAACAAAAATTAGTGCTAGCCCAACAATATATACGAAAAATAAAAGAATTCCGAGAAATGCTAAAAATGAAGTAGCGTATAATTAAGACAATGTTTTACGTATACATAGAACAGTAAATAAAAGTTATATTTTTTCCGAATTTTCCAGGAATTCTGGAATTAGATACCCGAGACCAATATCTAGTCATCATTGTCTAGTGATTTATCTGCAATTTCTCACTCATTTATGAATTATTTATGTCGGTTCAAGTCGGTATTTTGTAGGGTTAGTGGTGTGAATGACCTTCACCCCATACATACAAAATAGTTTTCGGCCGCCAATGGTTACCCGTTGCTAGGCGACGTTGGTACTGTAACCACTGGTCACAGGACCTCCAAAGGTGAGTTCCGATATCAGAACTGCTAAGGGTTAGTCCTATGTCGGGTTCAGCGGACTGCCGTTAGAAGGCCTATGTCCGTCTTCTCTTCTAGGTCCCTTTATTACCTTCTTTTTATTATATCTCTTTACTATATTTACTTATAAATAACCACATAATAAACTAAACAATTTTATTTATTATCAACTGAATGGATTTAGTTTTCAACAGATATGGATTTGTTATTTCATTTAGGCACTCCTTGGGCACGACGAAGCAACCGTTCGGTTCGACCAGGTCTAGCACGTGAACGAGGTTTCTTGTTGGTCGATTGGGATTTTTCTTGGTCGCGATAGGCCAATTGTACCGGGGCGAATACCAGAGGGTAAGTTACAGCATTACCCTCCTGGCATGCCGATAGGGCGACCTCCAATCCTTTGATCTGCGTCCGTTGCGCTTGATTTAGTACTCTTTCATCTTTCCAGCCCTGTTGTGCTGCTGTGAGGCGCTGGTACATCTCCTTCATTTTCACCGGTGCTGCCCAAGTGGCTTTCAATTGTTGTATTTCTCGACTTTGTTGTAAGAGTTGTCTAAATGCTGGTTTTCTCGTCTGAGCTCCTTTAATTCCCGATTAAGTATTCTTCTTGCTTCCATTTCTGAAATAAAAATATTTAACGAGTTATCATCATCAACGTTAATTAAATTCTATCGGCCTTTCCTCTTAATTATTCTCACGATCAATATAGTATATCAATAGTTATTTTCCCTACATCCTGGATAGTCTGTGTTAATACTCTGGTTTATTAAGGTTTAGTCGAAAAAACTTTCTACTTTTCATATTATCTGCTGTTTCTAGCTTTAAAATTTACCGAAATAGTTAGAAACTCAATTCATCCATCTATACTAGAGTAATGATTGTATTAATGAAACTAAAAATTAAGTAACAAATAAAACATCAACATTTATTGTAATACATAAACTAATTAAATTAATCTTCTAGTTCATTTAGATTCACAAAAAGGAGGGTTTCTTTGACTTTTTCCAGTGAAGTTCCATCGGGGATGTCGGCTAGCATATGTGTGATCTCCGGTTTGGCGGGATCCAAGTCGATTTCTGAGCGTTGGTTGAATTAACTTTTCTGGTAGAACCAATTTAGTTGGGGCTGACATTTGTAATAACCTTGGGTCGTCCAACTCGAAAGAGACTCCATACTCTGGAGGAAAGCCATCCGTACTCGGGATAGCTCCACTTGTTATATCCCGGTTTACCTGAGCTAGCCGCTGTCTGGCTAGAACTGCCTTCCGATGATATTTTTGTTCCATTTGTTCCATCTTCATTGCTGTAAATTCGGCTCGTTGGCGAGCTTCTCGCGCTGGATTTCTGCCGGGCTCGCGCTTGATAGCAATGCTCGGTAACTCCACTTCCTCTGCTCGGTATTCGGATCGACGAGGCCAGCTGCAATCTACATAGGTGGATAAGAGGTATCCATTATCCCATAATACTTGGCGGTACCGAGCGGCCGAAGCGCTCTAAATTTGAAGAGTTACCCGGGAGTCATCGCTCCATCCTCCATTTGGGTCTCTACGATCTGAATATATATAATAGATTTTAACTCGAATTTATAACGGCAAATGTCTATTCATGAAGAAACAAGGGTGATGTTTTTTTTTTATAAGATATTCTATTTTTACTACATGTCTCTCGATGGGTTAAAATTTTAAGTACCGGCACAACGTAAAGAAAGTTGCAAATACGAAAACTACCTCGTGGCCTTTCCCCGCTTGGCATGGAAGCGTCGTTCCTTGAGATTCGTTCCTGCATAGAATATTTTACTCGTTCATAACTGTGTTCGTCGTTTCTTGAGTGGGAGTTCATTATGAAAATTTAGTATAATACCTCCGATTTTTATTATGGCTTTTATAGCTAAGAACCTGGACTTATGGTGACGTGTCTAAACTAGATGAAAATTATTGTTTATTGCGATCAGTAGATGACCTTTGTCAATTTTAATCTAATTCTGTCCACAATTATTTTTCTCAATATTCGACTATGGTCTCGTGTTGGCTTATTGATCGATGAATTTAATTATTATTCGTGACAGTTGGTGGTTCAATTTGACGTTTTCATTATTTTATTTTTGTTATTTGACCGGTGAAATTTATGAGTGTTCGTGTCGATGGTTATTTTAGATATGCACGTGTCGTATCAATAATGGAGACTATGACCTATTTGTAATCAAAATATTTGTACTGTTCTTGATTATTCTCTAGTGGATTTAATGGATCGCGATATTGCCGTCTTCATCGTTAACCAAGGGAATGGATCTAGATAGTCGAACTGGTTTAACGCTGAACTCCTGTCCTATTCGATGGAAATTAACTAAGATCGAAATTTGTCAAATTTTCTCTCGGATTTTACTAACTGTTAAAGATGTGCCTGTCCGGGGCATTTATCTCTACGTCCTCGACATGAAGAGGACTATCCAACGAGTCACTCGTCGTCTACATCTTAGTGACGGATTTTCGGATGATGTTATGATATTCTAAATTTTGAGCTTTAATTAAATCGAATATTTTCGTTTTTTGGTTCTCATGCTGTGATTTATGATTCGATTATTTATTATGACGTAAGGATTTATATTTCACTATTGGGATGATAATCATGGTTATCTTATTTGTTTGGGGCGTTTTATTTTTACTTAGACCTCTGGTCATTTACATTATTATAATTTGGTAGCCTTTTCGTGATTTTGCGTATTTTCATCTGATCTATTTGTATTTTATAATGCTTATTAGCGCATCATACTGGTCCTTGCGTTAAGTCTATACTAATTACTCTTTTCACTGGTAACCGGATCTAGTTGGTCAAATTTCTTACTCCATTTACGACATTTGATGAATCGTCATCCGTTACGACAGTTAATTTCTTTCATCGTCTTAACACAATTGATTTGTGTACGTCCTTGCTTAAAGTTTAACGCCACTTAATTCTTCTCGCTGTTTTTAGTTGGAGATTATTTTTATTTATTGTTTATTATTAACTTCTGGTACTTGACTACCTATTCTTAGTTCATGATATTTGATTTCCTTTTCCTAACTTATGGTATTTAATTACTCGCTATTGGTTTATGATGTTTAATCAATTCACAACGTTTAATCATTCGTCGGACGTTCGATTCGCCTTTTATTAATCCGCGACATTTACATGCTTCATCACGTTAGAATATTAACTTTACTTTTTAGCAAATTACGACTCTTTATTATGGTTCCCGTTATAGTATGTAATTCCTTTTTTCTTAAATTGCGACATTGTATTATTTACGTTATGGTATTTAATTTCCTTTTTTATTAATTTTTTAGCGTTATTAATTACTACTCCAATTACGACATTTAATTTATTTACATCACATCGAGGTTTAAGTCAGGGATTTAATTACTTTAGATCATATTAATCACAATTTAGTTATTAAATTCATTTGCATCGCATCGGTTTCAAGTCCCCACTACCCGAGCTTTAATTTAGTCCTAAGGTTCTTGTGTTTATATTGGATTTTACGAGTGCCCACTGGACTACTCGGTGTTATCATTTTAGCCGATTTGTAATTAGACATTTTAGGTCGATTTTTCGGGAGATGGGTGAAAGAGAGCCAGCCAAAAGACTAGTTCTCGATCTTCCCACCGCCCCTATAATGGATAGAATATTTACGTTCGAGATCCGTCGTTACGCACGACAGAGCTCTCACGGGCACACACTATAGGCGGAGAAACCGCACTTACACAGTGTGACTAGTTATGTTCTGATTTTAATCTCTTGTATAATGTGTGGCTGTGGGCCAGAAAAATTTCGACTCATAAAATAAATTCATCTCTCGAAGATACATATATTGAAGCATTACAGTTGAAAGCATAGTTGGCCATTAATTCATTTCATCCATACAAAAATCATGTGACAAATGATTCCCACATGCACGAGCCAGTAAAGCTTACCTGAAGATACTTGCGTTTGTGATGTGGAAATAGTTGCCGAGTGTTGTTCTTATTACTGAAAAACGTTCTTCTGAATAGTAGTTATTCACTGAGTGAAAAACCATTAAAACTTTGTGAAAATGGATTGGTATTGATACCTGTTCTGTGACCCTAACATTGCGTGTTCATTTTTATGCGTTAAAAAAAATTTGACCTTGCTATTATATGTCTAATTTATCTCTAATTTTTTATTATTTTTTCGATTTATTTGACAATTTAATCATTAACAAATAATTTTAATCATTTCTGACTAGAATTATTTTATTTTTGTTCAATTTCTTCATGAACTCTTGATTTTTCGTAAATTGTCACTTTTTCGGTCAAATTTTTGTTATCGTGCTATTTCTATGTCAATTCGTGCATATCTTGGTGCATTTGTTAATATTTTAATTTTAATTTTATGTTTTCTATTTTATATTTTTAATTATGTTTTTCTCGCATTTTTAGGTGGTTAGTTGATGTTCATGGGTCCGATTTTAAATTTTGCATGTTATGTTTGCGTGCTGTTTCCAATTCATTTAAACAAAATCTTGTACTGGCCCAACAATTTTCAGAATATTACTTTCGGGATTTTCGAATTTAAATAATTTCATGAAATTGATAATTTTATCCAAACTTCGTTGCTTCTAAAATTTTGATTTATTTTGCTTTTGTAGCGGTAAACGCTAGATTATCCGTTAATACAGATTCAATTTGCCTCGGTTGAGTAAATTCAAGCGAATGCTCTGCTCTTGCTTTTTCAACCACTAATATCACGTTTATTGAATGAAACAAAATAAATATTCCGAGATATCAACAATGTTCTGAGTAAATGAAATTAAAATATTTATTTATTAATTAACTGCGCATCAAACTTACGGATACTTCAAATATTTGATAAATTCTTCATATTTTTTACTGATTTCAGATTTTGGATAGTTGAAAAAAAGAAATCAACAAATTTATTGATAACAATAAAAATATAATTCAATCACGAGTCAGTGTCAACGGAGCATTTAATAAATATCTGATTGTTACGCGTCAGATCTGGATTGCTCGATAATTCTTTCAGACTTACAAATTGCGGAAATCCAAATCCAGCATTTCTATCTGTTGGCTGGATTAATTCTTTACTATTTGGATAATTTGCATATTTCGCAGTCAAACTGACATGAGGCAGTCGGGTGCGCTGATTGATCAATGCAAATGTGACTGAATGCCTGAATGGCCATTCCAAAATGCCATCAAACTCGCCCTTCATCAAACAAACGAACACAGACAAATGAGTGCCCTTGCCAACACCATTTCCATCGGGATCCACACGCAAACATATTTTGAAACCATTTTTATGCGTGAGAAATGATTCGCTATAAATGTCTGTGTTGATTTCATTTTTTGCATCTGCCATTTTGTCAGTGAATTTGTCGAGCTTCCACACAAATTCTCCATAATTCAGCTGATTTTGATTGGCTGCCATTTCCAATAATTTCCTGTCGACATTTCCACTTAATTTATCAATTTTATTCGACATTTCCGTCAGATCTACTTTTTGTTTATTTTCCATTTGACCGATTTTATCAATTAATTCTTTCTGAAATTCTTATTTTTACTCATTTCTCAATCATAAATTTATTATTTTACTTGTTTAATTTCTGCTTGCTGGCAATTGGTGGCGCATTGGGTAATTTGTTGCTGGAAATCGTTCTCAACTGCTCGCATGGCCACCTGAAATATTGCCGCAGCAGCCGCAGCGCATCATCAAATGAGCAATAATTTCATCAATATTTCACCTGGTTGCCCTCGATAATCAATTGCAATCCATCCAATCTATCGCTCACATTTCTATCTACATTCCTCAATGCCGGAATGTCTTCATTCAGTAATTCGATTTCCTCAACTTGATCAGCACATTTCCTCTGCAAATCTCCAATTTCAACCTGAATAATAATCCAAATATCAATTAAATCAATATTTCCAATTATTGACAAACTTGATTCCTTTCCCCGGCTGAAATCAATTTATCCATAATTTCTCTCATCGCAACATTTTCACCATTCAAACAAATTATATGAGCATTCAGCTGATCGATTTTGGTGGATTTCTCATTATATTTCCACTGCAATTCAGCAATTTCCTCCTGAATGCTCATCAATTATCCACACCAAATCAAATATTGAATTTTACTCATCTCCTCTCGCCATCCAATTTCAAATCGTTGATTTCATTTCGCAATAATTCATTCACTGCATTCAATCCGTTGTTATTGGCCTTCAACATCTCCATTTCATTATTCAAATTGACCACGAAATCCATCAATAATTTTGTGTGCGCAAATATTTCAGATTGCAAATGATCCGCAACTTTATCCCGGGATATATTGCATTTGTCACATCCGATATTGGAATATGGACAAGCTGCTGACCGATATTTGCATGTCCGTGAATGATCTTCCATTTTTCTTAATTCATCAACAAATTCACAAGATTTTTCCGGACATTTCACGTTTAATCTTGATATTTTGATATTCATTGGTTGATCCACATAAATATTTTCATCCAAATTGAGAATTTCCAATTTACATTCCTCAGTGAAACCAGGACATATTTTATTCTCACCGTCTAGAAAGCCTGAAATGCAAGAGAAACAAAACCTGCAGCCGCATGGGACACTGCGAGCATTTAATAATAATTTTTTACACAGTAAGCATAGCATGTCATGCTGGATTTCTGTTACACTTTCATAATTTCTCATTATCTGCCAAAGATTTTTAAATTTTGAAACAGCCATTTTAGATATAAATTTAAATAATGGAGAATTTTATAAATCAAAATTATTTAAATTTAGAATACGAATTTAAATAACAAAATATGGAATTGTTAGGGTCAAAATTTATTAAATTGTATTATTTAAACACTTATATTAACACTTAAAATTAATTTTTTTGTTGGGGTTTTCAATAAAAAAATTATTTTGATTGTAAATTAAAATTAATAATTTAAAGTGAAGGAAAAAACATGAAAAGCTTAAACAAGGAGGTGGATGAAGTGAAATGTGAAAATATAAAAATCAAAAATTCAAAAATTCAAATTTGAAATATCCATATAAAAAAATTGAGCCTAAATATGTGTTAGTATTGCCGTACTCTGAAGGCTTTACAAATTATAAGAGGAAGTTGGGTAAACTGATAGGAAATTTAGAGTATAAGATCGTCTCTAATTCGTGTAAGGTACGCAATATGTTTATTAATAAAACAAAAACTCCGGTTGGATTGTGTTCTGATCTCGTTTATCAATTTACATGTAATGGGTGTAATGCCACATACATTGGAGAGACTTCCCGTCATCTCTGTACTCGAGTTCTAGAGCATTGTCGATTGAAGGGTTTGACCAATATTAGTGAACACAATAGAGGCTGTAAAAGTGATATAGGAATGTCTGATTTTAGAATTTTGTTGAGAAGTTTTAATAGTTATTGGGAACGAGTGATATGTGAAGCATTGCTGATAAGGTCATTGATCCAAAGATTAATGTGCAGAGTGCTGTGACTACGAATGTTTTGAATGTTTTTAAATAGTTTACGTATGTTAAATCATGTTTGTTTTTTTAATATTATTAAAATAATTGAAAATTTTAAATTACATTAATTTTTAAAAATTAGAATATAAGTAAAAAATTTAAAATTTAAAATTAATTTAAAATATATTTTTAAAAATATTTATTTATTAAAAAATTAAATTAATAAAAAAATAATTTGTTTAAATTGAATGTTAATTCATAATATTTTTAGTTGGTTTTGAGTACCTGAAGATGATAGCTGTGCTATCGAAATATATCGTACGAAAGGTTTTTTATTGGCGTTATCGTTTAATTATTATTATTATTATTATTATTATTATTATTATTATTATTATTATTATTATTATTATTATTATTATTATTATTATTATTATTATTATTATTATTATTATTATTATTATTATTATTATTATTATTATTATTATTATTATTATTATTATTATTATTATAATTACCATTATCCTTACTATTATCATTATTATTATCAAGTTTTTAGTAGGGATCCTTCCTTATTCCTCAGCATATAAAATATTTTTCTTAAATAAAAATTTAGCCGTAATCCATCTGTATTTTTGTTAATTCGAAAAATTTTAGCAGCGTTCCACCATTATTTTACGGTTTTACCCTTATTCTACAGTTTTCGATGAAGTATTTTCATTGATTCGGAAAATGTGAGCAGCGTTCCGCCCTTATTTTACAGTTTTAAGGTAAATGTTTTAACTATTTCCGAAAATTGCGCAGCGTTCTGCCCATATTTTACGTCTCAATTCAACATACTTTATTTAATTCTTATTTATTATTTAAAACATTATTTTCCCGGATTTTAGTCGTTCGGATTAATCTTTTTCCGATGACTATTCATTTTAAATGTTCCAACGATTTCGCAATTTTTCCAGCTATCCTTTCCTTCTCTTTGTCCTTATGATCTATTTATGTTCATATTATATTTAATGAGTGCCCACTGAACTACTTTGTGTTAGTGATTTTGAGCCGATTGTTGTTTAAAATATTTTTGTCGATTTTATCGAAATTAAGTGCTAGAAAGTTGAGCCAAAATATTCACTCTCAAGCTAATCTCCTTCGCTATTTAGTTCAATGATTTGACGTTTGGGTTCCTGCGTTCTCACGCCGGAACCTTCACGGGCACGACTGTTGGCGGACTTACACCGCGCTTACACAGTTCGATATTTATGTGTAATTTTACTTCCTTGCTTTATGTTTTGTCTGTGGGCCTAAAAAGAAATAAATAAATATTACCGTAACAATCGGGTAAAAGTCTCAAATGCATAAAACCATTTATTCATATAATTGTCGAAGTTCATAAATATACATATAGCATCAAGATTCATTGTTCATAAATGAGGGCATAAACATCTTTCATTGCTTCATCATAGAGCATTTGATCAATGGGTCAATAAGTTCTCAAATCATCCACTCTCATAGCTCCCAATTGTCAGTGTACAGCAACTGAAAGTTATCGTGTCCAAGCAAAACACCCACTAGTGTTAATTGCCTGAATGCACGGCTAACAGCTTCAATGCACACCAACTCACTTTAGACTGAAATTTTTTCTCCGAAAAAATAAAACTGAAAATTTGTCAAAACACATCAGTATATATACGCGAAATTTACTAGGTCCTGTTCTATAGTATTTCGAGAGTACGAATGTATCCAATGTTCGTCCTTCGTCATCTAACATTCCTCCCAGAACCGTTAAGGTAATGTCCTCATTACTTTTATCACTAAGAACTAATTTATTTCACAATCATTTATTTTCAAAATGGTGCGCTTGAACCCATTTTTAAGTGCTAGATTTAATATATCTCCGTCCTTAATTCGTCTACCGAAATGACGGCATAGTTCTTTAAGTGATATATCTGTTTGGTTTTCATTGATTATGTTGGGCCAACACACAATTTCGTTTAAATGAATCGGTAACAGCACGCAAACACAACATGCAGATTTAAAATCAGACCCATAAAACATCAATTAACCATGCTAAAATATGAGAAAGAAATAATTAAAATATAAAATTAAAGACATAAAAATAATAACAGAACGCAACAAGATCCGCACGAAACAAACACAGAAATAACACGAAAATACGAAAATTTGACCAAAAAATTGATAATTTATTTAAAGAAACAAGAGTTCATGAAAATTAGAACCAAAAGTAAATAATTTGAATTGGAAACAATTAAATTATTTGTTAAAAGAATAAATTGTCAAAGTAAATCAAAAAATAAGAAGATTAAAGTTAGAAAATACAAAGAAATTCCCTAGGTCAAATTTTGTTTTACTACATCAAATTTAACACGCAAGGTTAGGATCACAGAATATGTATATATACCGATTCATTTCCACAGAATTTTAACCATTCTTGAACCAGTTCAACCAGTTTAACTAGTTTTTGACCAGTTGTAATAAGACGACGACCTTACGAACACTCGAATCATTGTTATTACCGAATCGAACGAATTTATTGATTGAAAGTAAGCAAGAATGACTGGATGTCAATAAGGAATGAAAACGGAATTGATATTGATTAAAAATATATATATTAAATGAACTTATTAACTTACTACGTCGAAATTTTTCCGGTCCACAGCCACACACCAACAAGTTAGGAAAATATTACATAAAGATCGAGCGATGTAAGTGCGCCAATAGCTCGTGCCCGTGAGAGATCTCGCCGTGGGTAACGACGGACTCGAACGTCAATTCATTCATTATCATAGGGGCGGAAGGAAGATTTGGAGGCAATCTTTTGATTGACTACCTTTCTACCTTCTCCCGAAAAATCGACCTAAAACATTATTACTCAACGGCTAAAATATTAACACAGAGTAGTCCAGTGGGCACTCTTAAACTCTAACATCAACATAAAAAATTTCCCTAGGATCAACTTGAGGTTAACGGGAAAGGGGCTTGCGGAAATCCATGCATCGAGCTTCTAGTAATCTTATAAATCATTAATAATTTGGTAAAAGAGAACTAAAACTAAACAAAAACCTTGTAAATCATTAATAATTTAGTAAAATAGATTTAAACTAAACAAAAATCCTTATAAAGCATTAATAATTTGGCAAAATAGGACTAAAGCTAAACTAAAAGCCTCATAAATCATTAATTATTTAGAGTACGACGAAATTAAACTAACAACCTCATAAATCATTAATTAGTTTAAAAAATATGGCGAAAACTAAACGAAAAACCTCATAAATTATTAATAGTTCAGATAATATGACCAAAAATTAAGCTAAAAACACCGTATAAATTATCAATAGTTCAGTAGGATATGACGAAAACCCAAAATTACGATTTAAAATTTGCGACCACTACCCTAAATAAGTTAAAATCACGACCAGCGATGTTAAAAAGAACCAAATTGAATTGCTTTAATTTATCTATGTAGTGGATCAGTAATTGCCAACCGTAAAAATCACGGTGACACTCAATGGTCTATAGTCCCGTGACATTCCGTGGCCGAGGTTACATAAGTATACGATTTTTGTTGTTGCAAAAAGAACATGATAAAAAAATTGCCTTTGAATTTAGTTGCTCCACATGTCGAAGCCTTCGGAATTAGTACGACCATGCAAACCATATCACACTATGACCCAAATACAAACGCATCCAACCAAAATATTCATCGATACAAAAGATTTATTCACAAAAACGTTTTACTGGTGTATCATGTCCGAAATGTAAGGACAAACTTGAAAATATGCGGTTATTAGAATCATACGTCCACGATGCTGAGGAAGCCATCCCAGACGATGAAGCGCGATGGATGTTGAGCAAATCCAACTGATAACTGAGGACGAAGCCGGCTGCCTGAGAAATCTCCGATGAAAAGGGGAATAATTACCTAAATGAATTAGTTAATACAATAACAGATCGTTTGAGCCAAACCTCAATAATCGACGGGTAGATATTGATAATGGAACCGGAGTAATAGTAATTGGAATTCCTCTCCACGACATTCAAATTTGTGGCAGGAGACTCTGAATGATTGAACCAGATATACAGAAGGGAGAGAAATATCTAAACAAGTGGATAGAAGAAATTGTCAGGGAGAGAAAAATTACTGATCGATGTAAGAAAACTACCAATCGTCACTATCCACCGAAATCGTTATGTGACCACGTGGCAACACACATAGTGACGTGGTATATATAGAAAATCCGATTCGTATTGATTTAGAATTAACATGTCTAAATTTACGATATCAACAACGTCCATGAGTGGAATTGATACTGAGAGAATTAATGGAATGTCGCCAACTGAAGTGTCTAGCCAAAGGATCTCCAAGATGCAAGATCACCAAACCAGGATCTGCTCGATTCGCGACCAAAGGAATGTCCAAAACGAACACCATTCTACAGGTATGGCTACTTTGGCCACCTTTTGAGTTGTAATAACGAAATATAAAGATTATTATTATGTTCAATCCTTTCAATAAATGCTCAGCAGCGAATTTGTAACTCTATAAGAAGTAGACTAAATCTATGCACAACCTACCGGCTCCAATAGCAAATTTCTCTAGTTTTAGCCGCGATATCCCCACCTGAGGGAGTTACCCGAAATTTTTGTCAGATCCTGCTATGCATCCTCATCTAAACAAAAGGTAAAATATGGAAAATAACGATTGAGTAGTACCCAGAGAGTTTCCATGGCAGATGAACGCGGTTAAACAAATCACTATCGAACTTCTTACGCAGATAACCTGACATTTTTGAGCAATTAGTAAAGGTTTTATTTTTCAATTTTAATTCTCTAAAGTTATTTGCCGTGACTTTCACATTTCATTTTGATGAGATTCAAATTATTACAATTATTACAATATTTTTAATTTTCATCTTTCCATTATAACAATTAAATCATTCTAATTATTTGTATTCATAGTTTTATAATTATGATATTTAGATTTTTATGGTATTTAAATCATTTAAATCATTCTAATTATTCGTATTCATATTTTTATTATGATATTTAGATTTTTATGGCATTAAAATCATTTTGATTTATTATGTTGGTACAATTGTTTTTAATCATTCACCTTTAAAATTTTATAGTTAGAATATTTAAGTCACCATAATTAGTTCACTTCTCCCTTGATACCCTAGAGAGGATCTGTTGCAGTTGAATGAACCTTGTACTAATTGTAATCAAGTAGATGATTTTGTGAATTAATTTTAGATATTTTTGGACTTGAACTCACTAAAAATTCATTTCCCTTGGGTTTTAGTCGTTGTCTAGGAAAGAAAATTTTTCAATGGCTACCTTATAAACGATTTAGGTTTTGGATAAAATTAGCTATCGCACCCAACTAATCAAACCCACTGTTGGTGTTTTTAATTTGAATTTGAATAGGAATTATTATCGATCTGACTCCAAGCGTGCTTTAAACAACAGTAACGAACTCCAAACGATATAAACTTTATTGATTAATACACTTTATCTCCACTTTAAAATGGCACAACGAATTATCAATCGATCACACTTAGTGTTTATTGCGACCCTTCGGGAAGAATAGCACTTTTCGGATCAATTAGCTTTACCATCAACTGACTACTGCGGTGGGTTTCTGAGATCGGTAACTCTGATTTAGTTGCTTCGCTTTGCTTTGACCTTGCTTAATTTCTGTTTAAAATTTCTCTTTAATTCCTTTTGTTTTTCTTTGTCTCCTGCAAATTTCTTGTCTCCCGCAATTTTGTCTTATTTCTTTGTGTTCTTGATTTCAATTGCACTTCTTTTTTATACTCCATCATTCAATAACACTTACTGCTGTCGAATAGAATCTCTTACCGCTAATTCATTTTGGGCCACCATGATCACTGACAGCTGTCCAGATAAATCATTTTTTGGAGATGCCTTTTCCCAGATTTTATCTTGAAAGGGCTTTCGAGATGATGTGCGAAATTTGTTTTTGTTTTTGTTTTCCAAAATTTGCACTTGTTAATTATAAATGACCTTCTTTGATTTAATTGTCTGTTTTTATTGATTTTCTCTTATTCCTTTCTCGTTGTTCAACATTTCTTTTTCATTCTCTTTTTATGAGGCTCCAGAACCACATCTTACTCACTTCTCATTGTTTCCCCCAATCATTTTACAAGTTTATTAATTATTTTATTTCATTATTTAGGTATCCTCAACACCACTAACTTAAAACAAATGAGTCCCCTGTCATTGGAAACGCTAACAACCTTGGACAAGTAGAAACCAGTGTAAGCAGAGGAATGCAGGTAAATCAGCAAAAGAGGAACTGACACCCACCAGGCATGATATAAACTTATTAAACCCTCGCCATAAATCAGACAATAGGCTGAACCTATGAACGAGCGACACAATGAGCCGATGACCATTATTTCCTACTATTAACAGGTACCCATAGTGGCTACTGGGAAGACGTGGATCGCACTACTCTAACAGTGCTAACTAGATTTGCGGGAGATATCGGCAGGCGCTATGGGATCGGGGCTATACCATATCGACTTATGGCACCCCCGAGTGGCCGAACAGGAACGCCAATGGACCAGAAGAAGACGTCGAGCTCTCCAGCATCCTCATCAAAAGGGAGCCGGGTAGAAACCCAGCACGAGAGATCCGGCAAATGGCGGAAGGCGAACTCCACCGCTTGGACCAATTGGAGTGGCGGTATCGGTATTTGGCGAAACGGCAAAAAGAGCACCTCGCCAGGATAAATAGGGATATCGCCAGTGGGCGTTTCCCTAGTTTGGACGGGCACTTGCCCACTTATGGAGTACCCTATGACCATCGAGATCCGGCACTACTAGAAAGCGACGCACTCATCCATCTGGTGGTCCTGAAGGGGTTACTACAACCGGGATGTGCTGGAGGATCGGGGTGTTGAGGAACATGCCTACTCACGGAGGTGTTAGATGAATAAGAGACAAAAATCGACTTGAATTTTGTGATGTTTTTTATTAAATAAATGAGTTGTGGGAAATTACTTTTAATCCATTCGGCTAAATCGGAACAATAATATTTTACCCAAAGATTATTTAAAGTAAATATAAACATGCTCATTCAGCGATAGTGAAAAATAAAAATGCCATAATAAAGTCGAGACTATGATTCCCTACTAAACCGTTGAAACTAACTTTATGATTTACCTGATACCTATTTTCATTAAGGAAAGTTGATGATGGATGCCATACCGAAGATCAGCAAAGAGTTGAAGGGCCTCCATAAAGAAAATACGAATCTTCATCAACAATGTCTCCAACCAAGCCGTGAGTTGCAGCGGATTAGAGCCACTTGGTCCTAGCCGGCTAGAGTGAAGCGGCTTTACCAAAAGATCAACGCAGTGCAGAAGGGCTGGCAGGAGGAGAGAGCCCTGAACCAAGCCCAGAAGGTCTAGATTCGTGGGCTGGAAGTAGCGGTAGCGGCCAGTTAGGGGGTGCAGGCCGTTACCTATCCTTTGGTGTTCGCTCCAGCCCAAGTAGCCTACAAGAATGTGACAAGTCCTGTGGAACAACCATTTAAACCAAAGTCCCATGCAAGACCAGGGAGGGCTTAAAAGAAACGGCAGAAGCAACAAAAATTTCATTGAGACGAGAATTGTTCTTTTCCCGATAATTGATGAATAAAAAATCTTCCTTCATTTATTTGTTTTCAAGATAAATATATTGACATTGGGAATAAGTCTCTCTAAGGGTCATGATAGTACGATTTGAATTAAAGTGAGTAAGGGACCTAAAGAAGATAAGACGAGCATAGACCTTCTATCGGTAGCTCGCTGAATCAGCTGTAGACCGGGTCTTAGCAGTTTTGGAAACAAAGCTCACCTTTGACGGTCACAGAACCATTGGTTGCAGTACCAACGTTGTCTAGCAACGGGTAACCAGTGGCAGTCAGGTAGAGTTATATGATTGGGGTCAAGGTCACAACGACCACGTATAACCCCACAATTATACAATCAGGGTCTTCCAATATTATATTCGGTTCGTGTCCATATTCATCACTGTTTTCTGTTGTTGATGAGTTTTGATCATCTTCTTCGAAAGAAAAATATTCTTCATCCAAATCCAGGTCACACTCCATCTTGCTATTTTTTCTAATTTCTGGTTCTTTGATAAAGATTTTGCTACTCTGTGGCTTTTTCTCTGAAACAAATATAATATCGTCGTCATTATCTAATAGTTCGTTTTCAAACATTCTTCTAGTGCCGTTTTTTAAATATTTTAATTCCCATTGTGAGGGTTTGATTTACATATCTTCTTCTATATCATTGTCTTCTTGGGCATTTGTTGTCATGTCTTCGCTTTCTTGATTTTCCTTTTCATTTCTTTTGAGATTTGAAGAATTCTATTTAACGACCTCTTCCCAATTTTGCTCTGCGATACCATAGATAACTTTTGCCAATATCGTTGTTTCATTTGCTGAAAATGGTTTGGGTTTTTGTAATATTCGGTTAATAATTTTGTTTTTAAACCACTTTTCATGGTATCTAATTACTTGGTATGCTAGATTAAAGAGTTTAATTTTGTGGGGTGCTACATTCTTGACAAAAGAACACATAAAAGAGTCTTCAGCCATTTCTCTGACTCCGATTACGTTGTAAATGTCCAAGGTGAGAGCATTTAATTTTTCGGTTATACCGTATCCCACAATTATTTGTCCATACAAGAGTTTTTGTATATCTATCAATGCTTGGTATTCGTGCTCGTTACCAATGATATTTTCCTTGCTCGCTCTTGTTTTTCCGGATAGTAATGTAGTACTCTTGTTCCCGGTGTGATTTTCTTGTTAAATAAGACGATTCAGTTGAAATCTCTGATACATACTTCCACTGGTATTTGATTGTGGTTGATATCGCAGACAAGTTTAACGTCGACGAATTTTATCTTTTCTTGTCTCTCCTTTGTAGCTAATTCCTGGTGTGGGAACGATACACCTTTGTTAACGAGTTTTTGAGGAATGTGTAGGTTTGACATAATATATTCCAGATTTACGAAGGGATTTGGTATTGTTCGTACATACAGAACTTAAATTGCAATGACACATGACAGGTTGTTCATTTGAACCGTAAGATTGTACAAATCATTTGACATTCTTCTTTTTTTGATTGTTTTTATCATTACAGAACAACTGCTTGTTGTAATTAGTGGGATTATTTGTTGACAGATAGAGACATCTGTTTTGGTCGTATGGAAGATTATTTGATGGGGTACCATTTTTCCTTCAACTGCAGCTTTGTCTACATTTGTGAATTCATCGAATGTTCTGATAAGCTTTTTGATTTTTACTCTTCTGGCTTCATTAAATTTGATCACGTGCAGCTCTCTTTCCTCAATTTCAACTTTCATGTCATTCGGAATACACACCTGATTAGAAAAACAGCGGATGGTAATGGGGGTTCCGTCTGTACAGATGTTGTTTTGTAGGTTTCTATAAAAACTTCCATAGTGTTTATTTATTATGCAGTTGTATAGGAGTTGATTTGATTGATTAGGTTGTAGATTGGTTTGATCGATATGGCTGAATTGCATATAGCTGATTTGAATTGATTGGATTGCATATTTGTTGTATGTTCTAAAATAAAGAGTAAATAAATAACCCTTTTGCGCATATGAAGTTTGGCCTTATACGCTATTACGTTATAGATATTAATATATACAAAATATTATTGACCATATTTGTTTGAAATAATTTTTTAAACAAGAGTGGATATTGTGTATTGACCTGGTATATATTTGTCCAAGTGAAAATGCCATGGTACATTTCTGACCAGTCGGTGCCGATACCGCTGCCTTTTCCACATGTACTTTTTATAGATTTGTGCACTACTGACTATCGCTAAAATTGCTATTGCCAAAATGCTAAGTGATATTAAATAAAAAGGCCATCGGGGTTTAACTGTTTCTTTTTGGAATCAGACCCATAAAACACCAACTAACCATGCTAAAATACGTGAAAGAAAAACAATTAAATATAAAATCAAGAGACACAAAAATAAATTAAAATAATAACAAAGTGCAACAAGATCCGCACAAAATAAACATAAAAATAACACGAAAACCTAACAATTTGACTGAAATTTGACAATTTACTAAAAAATGCGAACATCCATGAAAATGGAATAAAAATCAAATAATTTGAATTGGAAACAATTAAATTAAAAATTCAAAAGAAAAAATTGTCAAATTAAATTACAAAATAATAAAATTAAGAATAAAATATGTTAGAAAATTACAAGGTCAAATTTTGTTTTAATTAAATCAAATTTAACACGCAAGGTTAGGGTCGTACAATAGGTATGTATACCGATTCATTTTCACATAATTTTAACCTTAAAATCAGTTTTTGAAAAAACTTGAATCGAGTTAACTCTAATAATTTTCAGTGGAAGCCAGAAGTATTAGAATGTGAGTGAGAAAATGTTCAAAAACTCTCTCCACGTCGCGTCCTTGCAACCTCGAATGAGCTCTGCTTGGGCGTCGGCGTGGGGAGAGAGTTAAGATGTATTTTAAAGGAAAATTATGACACTATGATGTACTATGCAGCAATAAAAGTATTTAAATAAAAATGAATCTTTTGCGTCGAAATTTTTCCGGCCCACAGCCGACACATCATGCAAGATATCAACTTATCACATCCTATCGAACTGTGTAAGTGCGTGTATAATAGACTATGTTGTAAAGGCAAATAATTAATAAAATAATTAATAAAATCATTAACATGTAACCTAATGGTGGAATAAAAGCACTACTGAACAAAATGAATATATTATAAAGCCGACAATAACACTAAAGGAACTGATTGATGATTCAACAAAAGATTGACCTTCCCAACACGAATACCCCGATGAGTTTTTCCAGAAATCTCTGTCCCTAAATATATCCACAACGATCATACTTGAATAGTCCAGATTACGATCCCGATCCCTAACGCTTCCCACCTGAAATTAAAAGATCCATTAACGATGGTGAGCTAAAGGGAGAAAACTCACCATTGAAATGTCAATCTAATTTTCACCATATAATGAGGAATTATAAAGACACACGGCAAACTTTTCCAGTGTTTCGACGGCGAGCTATAAAAGCAAAATTTTCTAAATAAAAATCAATGCGCGGTAGCTAAATATCAAAAAATCGACACTCAGTGGTAAGACGAAATGTCAGCCGGACAGTCGGCGTGACCTTTCGGTAGCACCCCAAATCGATCAATGCAATGGCATACCCCCGCTATGTAAGTCGATTAACTCCGTGTGCATCCACCCACAAATTCTCTTCTCCCCGACTGACATACTAGCTCGTATAAAATCTACTGACAGATCGAGATTGGTAGTTAATTTCTAACAAATTAGAATGCATTACAATCCTAATCGAGTAAATGAGAACGTTTCCGCTAGAATTCCGGAGGAAGATATAATTGTGAAGCCAAGATCTCACTCCCGAAGTGGTAAACTTTACTCTTTAATCCATCTTATTAATTCATCAAATACGAGCCTTAGACGGAAGACACCGAGAGCATCCGATCCCAACGCCAAACTCCCGAGTTAGAACGCAGATGGTATTAATTAACAAAAAATAAAATTCTATATTTTTGGAAATTTGTGTTTTCCTTTATTTTTCTTCCTTTTGGGCCTGAACCAGTTCAGAAAGGAATATCTCATATTGAATAGATTTCAGATTACCATATGTGATAACCCCATAAAATTGAATACCAAACTTACTTTGACCCGTTTGTGATGGGAGGATAATCCGAGTATCAGAATAACTTAAAATGCAAATGGACATAATTAGCTTGAAAGTCGAAACTTGCTAATGACATATTCCCATGTCCAAGAAGTCCAATTACAGGTTATCGTTCGATTAATATTTTAACATAAAAAATGTATTAAGGTAAATCAAACCATTCTATTAATATTACCTATCAGATATTATTCTTTAAGTTTAATAAATTAGATATCGTTGACATGCTAATATTAAATATTATAGATTGTATTCATTTAGATAATTTAAAATAGGATCGTTATTTTGAGTTACTAGATGTATAGTTTAAACAAGAATTTCATTCTAATATTACGGTTGGTTGACACACTAATATCGATAACCTGAAATTTATTAACTTACATTATTTATCAGTCAAGGTTTAAACTATTTTTTTTTGTAATTTAAGCAACATTGAACGAGTAATTCGATAACCTTGGAATCATCGGTTAATGTAAGTTGTGAATGGAGCCTTATAATCTCTTTAGTAAATGAAATGAGATGCCCCTTTTGCAGAAAATACTCTAGTGTCGCAGTAGGGTAAAGATAAGTAAATTAAATTAGTTTCACGGTTTACGCGTATAGTATACGTTAAGGAAATTGAAAGATTAATTTGAAAAGAGTAATAATGTCAAACTATGTTCCTTGCTTATGGAACTAATGATCTCGGATTCCCTCTTCATCACGGCTGGGTCCGGTAAGTCGAAATTCCCTCTACAGCACGCTTCCGCCAAACCACGTTGTTAAAAAATAACCTCCTATCGAACTGCGCTTACGGTTTAAAAATGAAAAGAATGAAACACGCGACGCCACATGAGTCAATCAGTGCACGGATCTTTTCGGGGGAGGTTAAGCAAACTAATTTAGGAAAACAAACCAATGAAGCACACCAAATCATTTTTCGACACGCGTCTAAGTAGTTACCTGAAGACAGATGACCAAGTACATTGAGTAAATATTAAAAATGTTTTCTTTAGACGATTCGTAGATCGATGAATCCAGGATCACGGTGCGCTTCCCCGCCCACGCGGCAAATCGATGTCGCCAGGCCATGTGGGATGCGGGATTCACCGTCTCCCAAGTCAAAGAGTCGAGATTTGGAGCCCACCGACAATCAGAGGAGATCGAGCTTCCGTTTATTGCCATAAAATGGGAGCCAGGACGCAACCCGGCACGGGAAATCCGGGGTCAAGCTGAGTTCTTCCTCGCCCGTCTTGAGGAACATCAGCGGCAGACCAACATTCAGGTGGATCAAGCCAGGCGCTATCTAGCTAATGTCAACGATGACATCGCAGCAGGTAGAATCGCCAGTACGGACGGATACGCTCCTCCGTACAACACATCGTTCAACCTCGACGATGAGAGATTGAACACCAAATCCACAGCCATCAACGTAGTAATTCCACGGAGGATCCTTCCCCGTAATATGAGAAGGGAGAAAGAGCAAGCCGAGGAACACCGCGAGCATTCTTACGCTTGGACGGCCCCAAAACGGAATGACTATGGACATCGCCGTGAACCACGTTATGATTAGTTGTCGACAATAAAACATCTTAGATGATTATGAGTTTCTTGTTTGATTAAAACTTTTAAATAAAACATTTTAGTTGATTATGAGTTTGTTGTTGAGTAAAACTTTCAACGATGACGACTATTGGATTCTTTAATTAATGATTATGATTAAATAAAACTGAGGTGAAATAATATGATCTAATAATGCTCTTTTGTAGATATGGAGCCAATTAAAATCCTGCAACAAGAATTGGACTACGCTCTACTATTTCAGTTTCCGCTAGTTTACATCTATTCACATGTACTACCATGGGATCCTCATTTTTATGTTTTTGTTCATGTACATTTTCGTTGATTACTTTAACTACTTCATAAGGACCTTTAAATGGTCGTGCTAATTTTGTTGTTTATCTTTGCCTACTTGTGGAGTCATAAGTCTAACCTTATCTCACACTTTAAAAGTATGAGGTTTATTTGTCTTATCGTAATCATCTTTATATTGGTCCTGTCTAAACTTAACTTTTAAATTAGCTACCTTATAAACCTCTTGCATTAATGTTACATAATCTGGTGCGTCTAAATATTGGGACACTCGTGGTTCAAAAACTGTATCAATGGGCGTCGCAGGTTCTCTTAAAAACATTAAAAAAATATGGTGAATTCCCTGTTGTTTCATTGGGTGTGATATTATGGATGTATGTGCATTGACTTACGTATTCGTACCAATCATTTTGATTTTTCCCACAAAAACCGCTAACCTGCTGAGAAGTGTGCCATTAAATTTTTCTACTAACCCATCAGTTTGGGGTGGAAAGCTGTTGTATTAATTTTATGCATGTTAAACATATTAGCAACCCTTTTGATGCTCAGGTGTCCATTTCTTTTGTGGTTTACTTATTTTGTCATTGATTGTTTGTACTATTAATACTCCTTTACTCTCTCCCTTTGTTTTAACTCCTTTTGTTAGTTCTATCATTGGTGCTGCTATATTTGCATAATCCTGTATAAATTTACGGTAATACCCGGTTATTCCCAAAAATTCCTGCACTTGTTGTAACGTTGTTGGGATTGGAAAAGTTTTTACAGCTTCAATTTTATCTAGGTTGGGTATTATGCCCTCGACTGTGACTATATGGCCTAAGAATAGTGCTGAAGGTTCTGCCCATTTACATTTTGTCGGTTTGATTTTGATCCTAGCCTTTTTTAGTCTTTGTAACACATTACTATATCTTTTAAATGTTCCTCAAAAGTTTTTGATGCTATTAATATGTCATCCATATAAACTGCGCAATGTTGTACATCTACTAGTATTGTATTCATTAGGCGTTGAAATGTTGCAGGTGCGTTAGTTAACCCAAAAGGTAATCTCGTGTACTAACAGACCGTCTTCAATGACAAAAGCAGTTTTTTCCGCATCCCCCTCTTCCATTTGAATTTGCATATACCCCTTATTTGCGTCAATAACAGTAAAGTATTTAGTGTATCTGATTTTATCATATTGCTCTTGTGCTTTCGGTAATGGGTATAATTGTTACATCATTTAATTTACGATAGTCAATGCACATTCTAATTTCACCATCGTTTTTCCTAACTGGTACAATGGGTGATGCCCATTGTGAAACTTTATTTTATTACGCCTGTCTCTTTTAACTCCTTTATTTGTCTCTTTATCTTTTCCCTTAATTTATAAGGTACTCCATAAGGTCGTTGTTTTATTGGTCTGGCGTTCCCCGTATCGATCACATGTTTAATGATTTCGGTATCCCCTAAATCAAACTCATGCTTTGCAAAACGTCAATATATTCGTTGAGTAATGTTTGTAGTTGAAATTGTTGAGTTTCATTTAAATATTTATTATTAATTTTTACTTTATCATAAAATTTAACGTTATTTATCTTACTCAGTTCGACCATTTGCTCACTGTCATCTCTTATCACCATCATTTCACACATTTCCAATGTTTGTTCTTATTCACCTTTGAACAACTTATCCAACTTTGTTCCTTTGTGAATTTTTACATTGTTTATTTCATAATTCGCAATTCTTAACATTTTTATTATAATTTTTTGTAATCGACTTATCTGGCTCAAAGATAAAAATGTCCTCACTTTTGACGTTGACTTTTACTGGAATTATATGATCACAGTGATATTCTAATTTGAAGGCTTCCAATGCGACTACTTCTGCAAATCTCGATTCCTGATAGTTTGCCTTTCTTTTAATAGCACAATCTGTTAAGTCAATGACGCAGTTATCTAACTTGCAAAAAATATCTATCCATAGAATACATTTACTTCTGCATTCCGCCATCACTTTGAAGACGTGATTAACTATTTGACTAAAGAAGTGTATAGTCAGCTCGATATCTACTCTCAATTTCATGATGTGTGATGACATAGATATCTTTATATTCTTTTTTCTGATTTTCTGATAACTGATTCTCCTTTATCATGGAGGCTGCTGCTCCGGTATCTATTAGCGCTTTTATGATTATATTATCAATCGACACTTATATGCTTGGTCTGACTTCATTGCACTCTAGTAATCTCTCATTTTCTTTTAGCCCATAGCATCCATAGACCTTTCTTGTTGCACAATGATAGTTAGTTATTGTGTTATCCAAATTACTGCTCAACTCTCTCAATTGTTGATTTTGACTATCATACAATCCACCTTGTGGTTGTTCCACATTCTCTGATCCACTTGGATTGTCATCATTTTTGTTATTTTCCATCAATTGTTCTTCTTCAATTCGCCGATTTTTAATTAATCGTATTTCTTTATCATGTTTTGCTGTTATTAGATATTTTGCGATAAAGGGGCATAAACATGCCAACATCTTATATGAGTTGCCAAATACTTGTCGAAGTTGTCGTAATGATACTAATGATGAACAGATCATTTTGAGCAATGCCACTGTATATTATATTCTCAGTATAGTTGAAAACATATTCCCCAGAACTGCAAAATATCCCCATGTGCTGTACAGTACGTTGTATACCACTTCTTTGAAAGGCTCCTTTGATAACAGTACATTGAAATTATAATTACCACCGTAGCTACTCTCGATGACTTTACTCACCATTATTGATAATATCTTCTCTTTTTCGTTAGGAAATAACATGTGCTTTCTTGCACTTTCTATGGCATCTTGAGTGTACATACCGTTATTATCCATATCATTTACTTTTTGAAATTCTAACTTTTTCTCAAGTTCGGTTAATTCTAGTTGCTTCTTTCCTATCAGACATTGTAATTCACATATCGTCATTTAGCTTGTATAATGGATCAAGCAAATTGGTACATTTATCGATTTTCCTTGGAATATAAGTTTTATCTGTTAGTATTCTGGTTATAGGCTGAAAATATACTATTTCTCCTTTATAAACAACTGGTAGTTTATTGGTACATTGGTTATTCGTTGCTAGTGATACGCTAACCAATTTACATTGAAAGGTCTGTAACACTTCTCCTACTACTCTCGCAAAAGTTCCTTTTTCCGCAAACAACATTGGTGCCATTAAATCTGGGTTTGTAACTGCTACAGCCATTGTTGTCCTCAATATCTCTCTATTGAGTTTGCAATCGCTAGTAATTGTTGCTTGATACACTTTGTCTAATTGAACTAATTGATGATGATAAAATTAATCAATTTTATAATTGAAATATGAAGATAGTTTGACATCGAATTGATCGACCTTCAATTTTGGATCTTTAATTTCATTGCTACTAATATGGATGCCTTCATAATTAGACTTTACAACTGCTTTTCACATTTGATAGTTTCTCCTTTTTCTACAAATCTCATGGCCTCTGCTTCTGAGTCTGCCATATATATTGTTGGGGTATCCTTTTCTTGTACGATTACTGTTTTCCTTTTTTGATCTTTTATTCTCTTTGATTCTGCATTGGTAAATTGTTTTCCTCTGATTGTTCGAAATTTTAGTGATTTTAATTTGGTTAGTTGACATTCATATTTGTCTATCTTATACACGATCATCGACTCGCCAGTGTCACAACTAGATTCGTCAAGCGAACAGAACTTGTGTGTCATCATTTTCTTTGAAGAGCTATCAAACGATGCTTTAAATTTTCTCAATTCAACATAAAATTGTCTTCGAACCACAATGTTATCTGCTATTTGACTCCATATTTTATACTTTCCTCCCATACAGTATCCGCCGGTTGATGCCCACCCAATAACATTTACTAATTGTTTTACTCTTGCTCCTACTTGAGCCTTTAATTCTATTCCATCCGTTATTTTAATCTTTTTCGTTTTAAATGCCTCTTCACACATTATTAATGCCTCTGGCACCCATGTCGGTGCTAACATTGTTCTTGCCAGTTGATTACATATAAAGCTTTCTTCTGAAAACTTGATTATACACTCTCTTGCTTCTGTGTGTATAAAATCGGATTCTTGATACACATGGAAAATCTTGGGTTCAGTTATGATTAATTTGGTTGGATTCGCTCCCGGACAATTTTGCACATCTAACAACGAATACCTTTGCCCCCATTTTGTTTTTTGACAATCATATGCTATAATCGCATTACTTCTTTTGATCAAATCTAACAATAGTGCTATTACTATTATTATTGAAATACTTGATTTTCCTTAACTGTTGTTTGGTTTTCTTGTCGTTTTGTTCACAAGTTTTTTTTACAATTTCCTCGGTATCATCATTTTCCATCGTCTCGTTTTTGCTCGTTTTTCTTTTATCTATTAATGTCTCATCGTACATTATTTTCCAACCTTCTTTCAATTTTATCCACAGCATTTATTCTCTGACATATCGTTTTGGCCACTTCATCTATTTGTTCCTTTGGATTTGATCTTAAGAGTTTTTTATATCTCGTAATTAGATAAGCCATTGCCGTAATTACTTTATCTTTATTTATGCCAGTTGTGAAGAGTATCTTTAGAACGTCTTTATCATTCACATCTTCTACACTCAATTCTTTAACCTCTTTCTCCATCATTTTGATTTTTTGGACCATGTTTTCAATTAACGCTAATGGTTTTGTCTTCGGGTATCTTTTTAAGTTCATTGCTTTTAGTAATTCAATTATCGTAATTAAGTCGTTATTATCGTCTGCTACTTTTGGATTTTAATGTATCTTTTTATTGGCTATTTCTTTCAAACGTTTTCGATCGTCTGATTTCTCTGCTATTTCTGCCTTACGAGGTAGTCCTCTGCCTCGCTTCATTGTTTCCGCGTCTTGCATTATTGTGTGCTTGGAGATCTTTTTTATTGTCTCTTGCAAATTACTATACTTGTTATCTAATAGTTGAAAAATTATCTCTTTTTCAAGTGGTGACTTTTCTTTTGGAGCTAGAGATCAAGGGGAAAAGCTTTAAGTCCATCATAGATAGGGATACTCTTAAAGATACCTCAGATATTATCCATGATTTAACTAGTGAATGTTATGCTGAACAGTGGTTTATAATGACATGCCAAGGACATATTGCTAAGACTTTAAGGGGCAATAGACAATCAGCATACCTTACCAAACACAGAGCGCTAAATGACAACCAATATCATTTTTTGATCAAAGCCCAAAATAATATGTTAAGCTTAAACTATAACACTCATAGGGTTAAGGAAAAAATGAATACCAACTGTAGACTGTGCAATAAAGAACCAGAAACCCAGCACATATTTTTAACCATTGCACTCAAACCGGCAACGCTAGGAGAAACAAGCATAATGACGTAATGGAAAAAGCTAGTGAATACCTAATCTCTAAAGGGTTCCAAGTAAATATAGAAAGATCCCCCCACTGCACTCATCTCCAGCTATAGAATCTATATGGATCATGTTACTAATTAGGAAAAAACATAGGTACATAAAATTGATGTTTCCTGCACTGAGTGCTTAGTAACACAAGAAACTGAAACAGTGAGATATCAACTTAATAATAATAATAATAATGATTATCTATGATATGATAATATATAACTTGATATCTCACTACCAATAAGAACACTTAAATGAATCTACATGTCACTAGTGGCATTATATGCTTACTAGTGCATCTCTCTAGATGGAAAAAAAGAGAATGAATGATACTTGGGGTATGGCATACTTCTAAGTACATTGATTTATAAATATTAGTACTGCAAAATAAGATTGGGTTATTAATAACACTAAGTTTTATTAGTAAACCAGAGACACGTTTGCGAAAATGTACAACATGTCATCAGGGGTATCGAATACTTCCTGATGCATGATTCTCTACCAACAACATGTATTTGTTGATAGAGATCCTAAGCTCCAAGTGAAATAGTGGCAGGAAAATGCTTATTATTCACTCTATAGAAGAAATGGGATGATGCTTGACCGATATCATCTCATCAGTGGACTTATCCAACTAGAGATATGTCCGTGAAGCATCGCATAATGATACTCAATTTATAGTTTTTTTATCATAAACCTCGTAATATGGCAAGACAATCGAAAGAGCGATTTCATCAATCTTTCATCCATGATTGCGTTTTGGCGTTTTTGAAAAAGATTGATGATATCGCTCTTTCGATTGTCTTGCCATATTACGAGGTTCATGGTCAAAAAACTATAAATATATCTTTCAATGAGGAACGGGAGTTCAAGGAATGTCACACTTGTTATTTGTGTAAAAAGTTTATTAGGGATAAAGTTAAGGATCATTGTCATTTCTCAGGTAAGTATTTAGGGGCTGCTTGTAGGAAGTGTAATGTGTCTCGACGAATCCAGAAACAATTACCTGTGGGTTTTCACAATTTGAGGGGATATGATCTCCATCATATTTAAAGTATGGTTCAAATAAATATAGATTTGGATATTTCAAGATGTAGTCGCATGGCAGTTCATTAATTTATTCAGATCAAAAACAGCAGTATAGTGATAATTATCGCCGTCCTCCAAAAGAAGTAAATAAATAGGTGTACCTTCAGTAACCTCGGAGCGGTGAATTCTATCTAAACGTGGATGATTGGAGATATAATTTATATCATCATTTTGAGGAATTTTAGACGGTTTTACGTTATACGTCAAAACATTTATAGCAAGGTTTAAGTCCTTGTTCTTTCTCTCGAACTTGGGAATATTACAGAGTCTCATAGGACAATCGTCAATGTGGGTCAAAATTCAATTCGTCCAAATAATTCTCGTAAGAAGTAACTCTGTTTCTATGGGTGCGAACTATACTACGTTTTAAAAGGGTTAATATACTATATATAAAACAATGATGGTCATTGTTTTGAAGATTAACTATAGCCTTTTTGCCAGATAAAGATCTTGGTGTGGAGATATAACTATGGTCAGCTAGTCTATTTATGGGATAATATTTAGTTAATATAAAATCAATTTCTTCGATTTTAACAACCCGCCATCCACTCCCTAAATATGTGAAACGTTCTATTTTATTATTTAATTTAGATATCCCATCAAGCAGAAAATTATCAGAAAAAAGTTCTGCCTTATTACTAAAAAAGTTATCTTTAATTTCACCATCTTTTTCGAATTGTATAAGAATGGTGAATTTCTTTTTAACTAACCCCATTTTGTTTATCTCTAATTTTAATTTATTAATTATTTTATCTGTTAGGGAGATTTGAATTAGATTTTGGCGTTAAACATAGAATCTAATACTTTTATGAGTTCCATTTAAATCCAATTTTATTTCAGGTTCATCATCAACATTAATTGTACCCCCTATCTGATTATTAATACCATCTTCATCATCATCGCTAATGATGATTTCAAACCTTTTAATTTTAGAGGGAACACACTGAATATTTGCAGCAGGTTTATTATTATTATTATTATTATTATTATTATTATTATTATTATTATTATTATTATTATTGTTATTATTGAGATTCACTTTGAAATGCTACCAATATAAAGTTGGGCATTCTTCTATCTCCAAATATTGGTTCCTTATAGAAAGAAGCTTCACCTTTAGCAATGTCGAATTGAACAATTATTGCATTACCATATTACATTACTATTTTTTGAATTGTTTTATGCGTCTTTGGTATCTCTTGGTAGCCTCTTGATTTTATTAGTATTCGTAAATCTACAGATGTACAAAACTTGCTAAAAGGAATTCCATCTTTTGCTATCATTCTTGGGAGTATAGCTTCTAAGGATTCGTCATTTTTCTTGAAATAGGAATTAATTTTTGGTCTCATAGTAATCGCTGGTTCTTTTGAGAATTCTTCATTGCTTCTTTTTAATATATTAATTTTATCTTGGCTCTTTAGATGACTACGTAAACCACTAGTACACCCACCTGCTGCCTTTATTCTTTTATTGCACTGTTTACATGACGCTACATATTTTGTTTCTGTACGATTGAAGTAGTACCAAACCGGATTTTTATCCATGGTTTCTAAAACAAAATAAATAATATAGATTTAAAACACACATAATGTAATAAAACAAAATAAATAATATTCGAAGATTTGAATTCATATATGTAAATTTCATATGTAAAATTCGAAGTTTGAGAAATACTATGCCTTGTCTCAATGATTTATTGTAATGTATTAATAAAAATGTTGGTGAAAAATCAATCACAATATCATATACTTGTATTAAAGTATTTAATTTAACCATCGCAAAATTTTTATTGTCACTGATTTGTTTTCATACGTAAGATTAATGGGAATTCCCCGAGAAAATAGGGTTAAAATAATACATATTTTGCACAATCTTAAGGCATAATAATATTAGAATCTTGTAAAAAAATATTTGTATTTAATTATTTTAAACGGCTGTATTGAAGATTCAAATTTTAATGTTATTTTACAATAATATTGCATTAATGTTCTAGGGTCAAATTACGTAAAAAAATACGTAAAATATTTATAAATTACTATTTTTAAATATTAATAAAGAAATATTTACTTACTCTTTAAGAAAAAATGTTTCTTGTAAAATTTTTTAACTTTTAAAAATCTTAAGAAAGTGCAGTGTAAAACTCAGATATTACATATGCTAACATAACTGACGCTTTATGTATGATGTACAGCGGCTCTCAAACCCAAGTAGATTTGGATTAAAATTACACAAAAATATCTCTCATAAAATATATAATTAAGTATATTATTACTTATACTTACATGATTTTATATTTTCAATATTTCTTTAGCGTTTTAAATATCTATAAACAAAATATTTTGTGCATAAGAATTCCTAGTTTGGATTTTTTTTATTTATCGAATTTACCGATGAATTTACCCTACGTTTTTTGGTCAATTTACCGGTTAACTGGTAATACGATCCTTAACTATATGGATATTTTTTGTAATCGATGAGTTCCTATGGGACATCGAACAAAACAAAATATTAAGGGATATGGAACCCGAATATCATGTGATGATGGATGTCATTGCTGCGCTGCCCGATATCGGAAGTATGTGGAATGGGCTTTGAATAAAGCTCTTCGGCAATATTATTATAGTCGACTTATTTCTTTTAAATAAAAGTTTTTGTTGTTAATGAATTTGTTTTTATTATATAATAATAATATTAAGTAATAGAATAAAAATTTAAAAATATTAATAATTAAAACACTACTGTTAAAAATAAGTAGTAAATTTAAATTAATTTTTTTTAAAAACTATGACCTTTTGAATGACCTTGAAAATTCTGAATGATCTTGAGACATTTTAAATGACCTTGAGAAATTTTAAATGGCCTTGAGAAAAACATGAGTCATCCAATGACCTTGGAAAATATTATGACTCGTCCGATGACCTTGAATGAGTCATGGTCTTTGTTTAAATGACATTGAAATATGATGAGTCATCCAATGACCTTGAAAAATATTATGACTCATCCGATGATTTTGAATTAGTCATGGTCTTTGTTTAAATGACCTTGAAAATATGATGAGTCACCCAATGATCTTGAAAAGTTTTAAATGAGCTTGAATGAGTCATGGTCTTTGTCTCAGAAAAAATTTTGTACTGAGTAATTTGTTCACTGAGTGAAAAAGCATTAAAATTCTGTTAAAATGGATTGGTTTATATACCTGTTCTGTGACCCTAACCTTGCGTGTTAATTTTCATGCGATAAAACAAAATTTGCCCTTGATATTACTTGTCTAATTTATTTCTATTTTTTATTATTTTCTCGATTTATTTGACAATTTATTCATTAACTTTTAATTTTAATCATTTCTGATTAAAATTATTTTATTTTTATTCAATTTATTCATGAACTCTTTTATTTATCCGTAAATTGTCAATTTTTGGTCAAATATTTTGTTATTATGCTATTTCTATGTCAATTCGTGCAGATCTTGGTGCATTTGTTAATATTTTAATTTACTTTTGTGTTTTTCCATTTTGTTGGGCCGGCACACAGATAGCCTTGAGAATTGTTTAAATGCATCAGTAATACAGCACGAAAACCCACCATACAAATTTGGGGGCTCAGCCGGGATGAAAGTGGTTTTCTTGGTAAAATCAAACGACACGAAAAATAACAGGAAGCAAAAGCCAATTGAAAAGAGGAAATAACAAATACTTTGTTGGAACACCCTCAGCCGGGAATAAAAATCATTTCTTAGCTAGACAACCAGAAGAAACCAGAGTAAGAATCTTTTTATTAAACAGAAATGTCGGAACGACATTTGTCGGACCACGGAGAGAGGATGAACTAAAGAATGGAACTTAACAACAAACGAAGGAAAACGATCGACTTATTGACGATGAGAAAACAGTTCGATGATATTATGTAGAGAACGATGAGCTAAGTAAAAATGCCAATTGAACTATGGTTGTATTTTCTAAAGGTTCGAAGTTACAAAGGGTCAAACTTTGGCCAAAAATTTAATTTTTGATATGTTGTACAGGACGGTGAGTTGAGTATTATTGTCAATGGAACTATAGTCGTATCTTATCGAACTTCAAACGTGTAAAGGGTCAAACCTTGACCAAAAATATAATTTTTGATATGTTGTAGAGAAGAATGAGCTTAATAAAATTGCCAATAGAACCATGGTTATATCTTCTAAAAGTTCGAAGCTAAAAAGGTTCAAACTTTGGTCAAAAAAATTTTATTTTTGATATGTTGTACAGGACGGTGAATTGAGTATTATTGTCAATGGAACTATAGTCATATCTTATCGAACTTCAAAGGTGTAAAGGGTCAAACCTTGACCAAAAATATAATTTTTGATATGTTGTAGAGAAGAATGAGCTTAATAAAATTGCCAATAGAACCATGGTCATATCTTCTAAAGGTTCGATGCTAAAAAGGCTCAAACTTTGGTCAAAAAAAAATTACTTTTAATATGTTGTACAGAACGATGAAATGGCAAAAGTGGTGATAAAATTAGGATCTTCCAACCTTTGGATAAAAAGTTATTAAGGGTCAAACCTTCAAAAATTCTAATTTTTGATATGTTGCAGAGCTTGGCGAGCTGAGCAAATTTTAAAATGGAACTGTGGTTGTCAGATTTCTGGACCAAGAGTTATTAAGGGTCAAAATCTTGGGCAAAAAATTTTATTTTTGATATGTTGTAGAGAACGATAATATGGCAAATGTGATGATAAAATTACGATTTTTTAACCTTTGGATAAGACGTTATAAAGGGTCAAACCTTCAAAAATTTTAATTTTTGATATGTTGTAGAGCTTGAGAAGCTGAGCAATATTTATTATAGAAGTATGATTGTCTGACTTCTGGGTCAAAAGTTATAAAGGGTCAAAACCTTAGTCAAAATTTTTAATTTTTGATATGTTGTAGAGATCGACGAAACAAGCAAAATTGCCAATAGAACTTTAGTCATCAAAGCTTTAGATAAAAAGTTATAAAGGGTCACAACTTTGGCCAAAAATTTTAATTTTTGATATATTGTGTAGACGATCAAAAATTACCATAGAACTATAATCGTGTGAACTTTTGATAAAAAGTTACAATGGGTTACAATACTCTAGAATTCAGAAAATTGTGAAGAAATTAAAAATTTTGAAAGTGATTTGTAAATATTTTTGTAAATCAGTGGAAACAAAGTGTATTAATCAATAAAGTTTATATCGTTTGGAGTTCGTTACTGTTGTTTAAAGCACGCTTGGAGTCAGATCGACAATAATTTCTATTCGAAGTCACCGACAACCCCAACAATATGATGAAACAAAACAACAGTTTAGAAAACTCATGAATGACGAGTATTGTAATAAGTGAGAAAATATCAATATATGTAAATAAATTAAAATATTAGATACACAAAAATTTCAAAAATGAAACGATTCAACAGGAAAGTGGGGATAAAATTATCAATATTTGTAGAGCAGTTATCAAAGAAACAGGAAACTATAAATAAAAATAAAATTATGGGTAGGTTGTATAAATCAATGGAATTATCGTGTAAATATCATCCAAAAATCCGTAGAAGTAGTAATAAAAATATAAAAAATAGATAAATAAATAAAAATTAAAATAATAAAAACAGGGAAAAGGTAGAAATCACGAGGGTTAAAGTGATTAGAAATAGGGGAAACCACAAAAGAGTTCGTAAAAAATTGGAAAACTAGAAATTACTGGATTAAAATTGTTTGAAATAAGACGTGATCACCAAGTCAGTTAAAATAATTCTAAACGTAATAAACGATTAATTGAAAGTAATTAAATTAAAGATCAAAATATTAACGGAAAAGGTTGCAACGATTTCGAACCCCTACTCCTATGAGATGAGAAATATTAGCGAAAGTAACGAACAATTGATTGTACGTATTACAAAAGACATGAGGCCAAGTAAAGCCAAATTAGATAATAAACGAGAACAGATAATCGATTAAGTTAGAGAAATTGACGAAAAGATAATCCAGATGATGGAGAAACTTAGGCGTAGATAAAAGGAGATGTTCAGGTGTAAATGAAATGAATAGTAAGAAATGAGCGTAGATGAATAAAATGATGATGCTTGTTATTATTGAAAATAAAGGATTAGAGATAATAATGAATTACGAGAATAATAGTTAGCAACCAGAGGAAAATGATGATTGAAAACGAGTACGATGAGTTGAGATTAATAATAATAATAAATGAGACAACAATAGCAACCGAAAGGTGTAAAACATACGGAAAAAGCCGAAAACTTCATGAAAGCCGTTAAATAAATTCTGAGTGGACAAGTAAAACACAACTTAAACAGTGAAAGCTGAAAAATCACACATAAAGTACGGTAAAAGTTTCGATGCATCATTTTGTTAGTGTATTTTGTAGTGTTATTTATATTATATTATATGGAAATGATACTGGAAAGTAAGATTTAAAACCGAGCTATCATAACGATAGTACGCTTATTGTGATGGAAAACTCTGATCAACCCGAGGAGAGGAAGGTTGTAGGTACCGTCGCAAATGTTGGGGAGTTTCTGGTGAGAGATTGATCACCTCTCTGGGGAACAAACCAACGTGATTACTACAATTTTTGAATTGCGAAAGTGAAGGGGAAACCGAAAATAAAAATAAAAATTGAAAAAATGCGCATGATTTAGACGTTAAAGGTACCTAGAGATATTCTTTTTTTCCTTAGCTGGTGGTGAGGCACCAGAGGACAGCTACGGACTGTCGTGTTCAGGATGTTATCAGCCAATGGACTGGTAGCGCTGAGCCGTTCGATACGAAAACCCGGATCCCACACCGAGTATCGAGGACACCAAACGGTAGGCGAGATGTAAACTAACCGGTAAACGGTTCATACTCGAAAGGACCTACTAAGGATCAGATCAGGGCGGCCAAATTGTGCCGGAAATCTGACGGTAGAGCGGACGGATAGTAGATAGATATATTAGGAATTTCCGCGCCCATTTATCGCTTCCTTTTCTTTTCACTATTCGGGAAATCAAGTAAACCGTTTTTAAAACTTGGTCGAACGTCTAGGCATTTCCATACTTTTATATTCTCCGAGGTACACAACTCGGATCCCACACCGAGTACTGAGGGAATGTTTTTTTTAGTTTTCCCAGCGAGGAGTTTGGTACAACAACCCGGATCCCACACCGAGTACCGAATATCCGAATGGCGGTGAGGAAGGCGTAACCGGTCAAATGCGCTAGACAAAAGACGCCATGGATTGAGAGTCAGTGTAGGCCTCAAACTCACCCAAAAGTCACTGATGAAACTCAACTCCGATATTAAAGATGAGATATGATTATGATTAAAGATGAGAACAGATATTATACGATTATGATTAGATATGATTATGATTAGATGTTAAAGATAAGAGATGATCTTGAAATAAGATATGGTTATAACAGTAAAGATGTGATCAAGATTAGATACTAAAGATGATAAATGATTATAGTTAAATAGGATATGATTAGATATTAAAGTTGAGATATGATTATGATTAAATAAGATATGATTAGATGAGACAATATATTTAGATATTAGAGGCTATAGAGCGCCGGATGAGATATGATTATGATTAGATATTAAAGGCCATAGAGTGCCAGTTGAAATGAGATTAGAGATTGAAGGCCACAGAATGCCAGTTAGAAATAAGATGACGAAGGCCCCAGAGAGCCAACGGAATGATAAGGCCATAGAGCGACTGAGGATTAAGTAAACGATTTTTAAATCAATGAGACATAGGAAAAATAATTTACAGATTGAATGAGAGTATGAGTATAATGATTTTATTATTGTAATATAGATAATTAATGCGACCACATAGATAATTGATAAGACTATATAGATAATTGATACGAGGTCGATAGATAATTATTACGAGATATAGATAATTCAAAATAGACTTAAAAATGAAGGGAGATGAATCAAAAGAAAAACGATCACAGCGAATAAAGTTTAAGGAAAAAGACAAGAGGATTTAAAAAAAAAGGCCCATAGAGCAACAGCGGATGAAGTTTAAGGAAAAAGACGAGAGTAGTTAAGTAAAAAGGCCATAGCGCATAGAGATTAAGGAATTTGTTTTTGGATAAACGATAAAGAGATAAAGGAAAATAGTTAACGAGACGATTATTGATATGATGGTGACGATTTATTTGATTAAAATAGTTAATTGATACGACAGGATAGATAATTGATGCGACTATAAGGATAATTTAGACGAAGCAAATAGATACTTGATACGAGTTATAGATAATTTAAAATAAACTTTAAAAAAAAGGATAAAGAAGTTGACGTAGAGAAAATAATTAAGGAAAAGCAGTGAGAGTAGTACGATAAATTAATGCGGAAATTTATGTAGAATAATATGTACTAGAGGTGTTATTTATGTTTAGATAATTGACAAGGAATAAAGAGATCAAGTAAACGACGAATAATAGAGCCGATAAACTAGAGATAGAATCAAGAAAACTAGTTACGAGAAACCGGAATCAAGGAAACCATTGAGTAGAGAAACTGAGAATATACCAAAACAAACGGAGAACAAGGATAAAGAAATAGACCATTTTATTGGAATTCAAAGAGAGTGAAAAGCAGCAACAGATAGAAAACTTAATACAGTAGCGATAGTAGAACCAATGATTACAACAAGATTAGAAAGTTTGGAAACAGAAGCCGAAAAATATGATAAATTAACGGAAAAGTTAACCGATAAAGGAAACAACGTGAAATCACCCGAACCAGAAATTCCAATTCAGTTGAAAACAAGTACCAGTAAAGAGATGAAAAACCTTTGAGAGGAAATTAACCAAGAGTTGCCAAGTAAAAACACGGATGAAACAGAAATATATTTGAGAGAATCAACAATGTACGAAATCACACGCGATGAACCAGAAATGAGGAAGCAAGAATCAATACATTCGAGTTTAAAGAGGAATGTACAGGAGATGCATTCAGAAAGAAAATGCAACGGAGAAGATTTAAATGACGAAAAAGAAACTGGAAATTTGGAAACGAAAACAGTTGAAACGAAAATAGCTGAAACATGGAAAACGGAAATCATACGAGTAGAGAAAATATTAACCACAATTGAAGAAAGAGTCGGAAAAAAAAGGATCGAACCGAGTTAAAAGATCAAGTATCAGACCTAATAAAAGTATCGATGGAAACAACAAGACAAACGAAAGATATGCACCCGCAAACAAATCAATATATTAAAAAGCCATCACGAATTTGCGATATTCCAGTTAAGAGAATTCAAGACAGTAGAGGTAAATTTATAAATTATAATAATTATTTCAGGATTAACAACGCGAACTACAATCAAGTATGTAATATCTATTCAAAAGAAGGATGCCAAACTGACCGAGGTTATCAACTAAAGAATTGCCAAGGGTGCGATAGAAGAGTTTGCACAGAAGGAGAAGAAATGATAATCTGTTTTAATTGCAATCAAAGCAGTCATATGTCAAAGAATTGTCGAATGAGAAGAATTCAAGGTCAACAAAAACCAAACCAATTCAAGAAGAGTCCACAAAATAACCCAACACAAGGTGTCAGACATTGAAGAGATATGACGATAATGAGGACAACCACAAGATTCGAGAGTAGAACCTGTTACAACTGCAACCTAAACAGACATTTAGCTGCAAATTGTCCAATAGAGAGAAAATCGAGACAACCAAAACCGAACAATTATAGTCAAAGTACACAAAGCAACCTAAGACAAGAGATTGAGCAATTGGGAGGTATGATTCAACGAATATCCGCAAACAATCAAAGACAATGAAGTTATACGAGGAGAAACAGGAATGATGTTCGATATTAATGGACCAGAAAATATTCGGAACAGCAACAAATCGAATGGCAGAGATTACAGAGAGAGGAAATCCAAGAAATTCGACAAAAACGGATGAACAGAAATTAAATATCAAGTAGAAGCAATATGTCGAAAATAGTCAATACAAAAGAAATCCACACTGCGGAGCAGTGTGTCGTCAACAGCGAGGAGGATATAACAATAAATAACGAAAATAACGACAAAGAAAATGAAGTAATTAAGAAAGACGAAACTCAAGAGGTCAAAATAAAATCAGAGCAAGAATCGAGCATCGAAAAAAAAATAAAGATAATTCAAGAGTTCACCGAACGATAGACGACAAAAAAGCAGAAAAAACAGCGATAAAAGATATCGAAAAAACAAAAAACAAAATATCAAAATACGAAGATACTACTACAAAAATTGAAAAGAGAATCGATAAGGAAAGCGAAAATAAACATGTAAACAACAAGGGCTAAACAATAATGAAAAGGACAAGAAAGAGGAGCTTCAAATAAACGTGAAAAGTAAAGTATTGCAGTCAAAATCTATACAAACAACAGGAGACAATATAGAAATAGGAGTGATGTCAATCGAACAAGAGGTAATAGATATTTTAATGGTTAATAAAATTTCAGAGGGAGAACTAATCGAAAAGAGAATCCAAAGACAACAAATGAGAAATCTGAATATGCAAGACAGATCAAAAACAGTCAGTGAATTGAAAATTGAGACAAAAGAAGATGTAATTGACGAACTCAACAATACAACCCATGTGGAAAGGAAAATTACAATATGGTATTGATTTACTCAACAAAACACAGCTAGGAAAACCCCAACGAACGAAGAAAGTATCTGGACAATCGATACAAAAGCTAACAACGTAAATATCAGAGAATATCGTGAAACATGCCAAAATCGGAACACACAGAGAACGACTACTATCGACATCAAATAAGCCAACTATTCGGGAAGAGAGGACACGTAAATAGATTTTGTAACAAAAGACGCGGAACATGTTTAACTGTCTAAAATGGGGACATTTGACTTAGAATTGTCCAAATAAACAGACTCAGAGGAAGCAATTGGAAACCAGATGAGATCAATACCAACACCAGAATAAAGCCAGCAAATGACACAAGTGTCAAATCAAGCTACGAACCAGGAAAAGACATGACAACTGGAAGACAGAAAAACCTATTAGACATGACGAAACAAATTAACGGAGCCGCAAATAGCCAAGAGACAAAATCAAAATATTATAATAATCAGGCGAAACAGGAACGAGAATATAACGAAATCTACAATGATAGAATGAATTACCGGAAACAGATGGAAGCAATCATCAAAATAACTAAGGAAATAATGCCGAAATGGACTGGAAACAAGAATATCACCGAGATATTAGAAGGAGTAACAAAGATGATCACGAACTACGCAAAAGGCTCAAAATCAACAGCAGAAATCAGCATCCTAAGGAATCGAATGCCAACATTATTCACAATGATTGACATAGCAGGTAATAAACTACCACACCATGCCATAGAAAGCGAAAACGAGGAACGAACGATGGAAATTATCGAGATAATGAACCAATGTGGACAACATACAAATATCAGAAATGAGAAAGGACAAACACCCATGATGATTGCAGTGTCAAGAGATACGCCAACGAAAATTCTGAGGGAGTTATTAAAAACAGGATCAACTCTAAATGAGAAGGACAATAAAGGAAAAACGATGTTAAATTATATTATGATGTCGCGAGAAGCAAGAGCAATAGATTTCGTTACGATAAATGCAATTCAAGATGACATCGAAATAATAGGACAAAATTTAAACCCAATCCTTGAAGCAATCGAGAGAGGATACGAGGAAGCAGCAGAAAAACTGATCAAGTGGAGAAAAAGAAAATCTGATAACGAAATCATAGACGTAAACAAATTCGAAAGCAATGAAAATATATTAGTAAAAAGAGCAATGAAATCCGAATATGCATTACCAAAGACAATAAAAGCCCTGTTAAAGAGATGAGAAATAAAATTCACGGACAATAAAAGAGAGCCTGAGAGAATAGTGTCCAGAAAAGAAGAATTAGATACATTGGTAGGAGAATGGCACCGAATACAAGGAAAACCTAGCGGTAAAAAACGAGAAATTGATGACATCAGAAATGGAAGAAAAATGCTAATCAAGATGTATAAAGATATAATCAAAGAAATAAATGCCGAGGACAACAGGATTGAGAAGGCTCGATGTAATAAAAACCAGGACAAAAAGGAAGATGATAACGAAGAGGGAGAAAACCGAGATAGAAATAAAAAAAAGCAAATTTCAGTAGCCTACAAAGAAATAGGACAACAATCAAAGCCAAATAACGTAGACAATCAGAAAAGATCAAAAGATGAAGAAAACACAGACAAAATCTGTTGGAAACAAATGATAGACTCACAGAAAATTCAAAATCGAGAGAACAAAGCAAGTCAAGATATGAGCTAATACCCAAGTATGATATGGACGCAACAACCACCGTCACTAATGGCACCACTCAAGTGCTCAAGTGAAATCGACATATATCATGTAACTGACGAGAGATGCGGAGGGATACGCACCTTGCGCGAAGACCCTTTGGAGATAAAGTAATAAATAGTTAGAAATGTGTATATAATTTAAATAACAGATATGTTTATATAGTAACGTATAAAAGTAGTGTATAAATACTATATGGAATGAGTATAATAATATCCAATAATATATAAAAGTAGTATATAAATATTACAGTCGAGGAGCGAAAACCAATTAAAAAATTAGACGATGTGACAAAGAATAAAGCGGAATGAGAAAGACAAGTGATGCGATATTACGTTAAAAATTGAGAATCGAATTAATTGGAAGCTAACCAAGTATATCAAACAGTAAAGCGCAGTTGTAGCGACAATGCCCAATATCCGAAAACTAAATGTACAAGCAAAATTAGACGAGTTCAAACGAAGTATCGGAGCAGAAATTAAAATAAACCGGCTAAGAGGTACCGAAGCCGTCAAGAAAATCAGAAACAAGAGTAGACTTGGAGAGCAAATTAAAATTTAGAAAATCCATACAATCAGATGAAAGACAAAAATGAGAAACAACGATAACAAATCCACGATCGAAGCCAAATAAAGCAGCAAAATAGCAAAGAAATTACCAACACAAAACGGAAGATGATGAAGAAATAAATGAAATATTAAGCCAATGAAAAAACTATGGGAAATAATTTGACAAAAAAAACTGAATCAAATAATGAGAAACTGGCGAATAACAACAAAGGACAGCTAACTGAGAAACGAAATTTGTGGTGATTGAGTTAAACGGAAAAACGACAAAGACAAAGAATTAGAACCAGTAAAGCTCAATATACAAACCTAAATGAATACAAAAAAGGGTGGAAGAGACTATAAAATAAATTCGAGGAATAGAGTAAGAAAAACAACTAACTGCAAGTGAAACTAGATGCAGCCAAACGAGACAAAATGAATATCACGGAACAGTAATCCCAAACAAGACTGACGTCCAACACTGGATATGAATAAAGAAAGGACCAAAGAACAAATCAAGAACAATTCAACAATCAAAAACCAGATAACAAGAAAGACAAATCGAATCAGTAAAGAGAGATTACAAAAGACAATACCAATAAACGACAAGACAAAGGATGATGAGACCGAACTACAAAATGCACTCAACCAAAATTGAGTATCGAAGAATCTTGCAAATGGTAGTAAAGGCAAACCAAGAAGATAAGCGATGCAAAAATAAAGTTAATACCAATCACAGAAACGAGAAACCAGACATGATAATAAATGCAACAGAGATAAAAAAGAAGAGAAACAGAAAATTCAGATCGCTACCTAAAATCATGAGGAACGATAACGACTCTTAGTAAAATAGCTCGAAATTGGTGAAATGCGAAAGCAGCATGATATTGGCGATGAGGAAGAAGATGGCAGTAATAAACTCATATATACCCTTTGAAAGATGTTGAAAAACCCCACAATCAATCAATCGATGCAAAAATTAACTGTAACAAATATGCCGATATATGATAAGCCAAAGGATACCAATTACGGACGGATCAATTCCTATTATACCCAATGGTCAAAGGATTAAAACAAGAAAAACGGATCGTTCAAACCCTCAGAACTCTAGAAAATCAAATCGAAAGTCAATAGAAAAAAGAAACACCCATCAAGGAAACAATATTAAAATAATCATGGATGATTTTTAGAAACCCTACAAAATAACAAAAAGAACCGAAAATCGAGAACAAACAGCCAAATTTGATAACTGAAAAGAAGAAACTCAAACCAACCTCAAAGAATCATGAATAATCCCGAACCGATCAATTATCATCAAACAATCGAGACTAGATAATATGATAAAGGGTCAGCTATCCACAGAATCCAATTGAACACCACCCAGTTCAAGATGCAAAGAAAAAAATCAACAAACGAAAGTTAGAATGTCAATTTACAACTCAAAACCCTAAATAAACCAAAAAAAAAGAGTCTTGAACTAAACATTCTATCTATTCTTCTTATCTGAGATTCACTAAGCCTGCCAATCTTCCAAACAATCGGCATCTAATGAAGTCAATTCCCAAAACTAAACAAAATCTCAAAGCCAAATCGCACAACAGATATCGAATCGTCAAAATATCAGAACCTGCTGAAGAAAGTAATCAATCAGAAACCAAGAAACTCAAGGCTTCAGCTAGACGAATACCCAAGTGACAGAATATTGAACTTGTGATTAACAATGAACTAATGATTCTTAGACTATTAACTATTCTTTATGTGTGATCATGACCGGACTGTATGTCCTCTTTCACTTCATCTTGGAATCCGTATATTGATGTATACTGCATAATTATTTTTATGCATGTGGGTTTTGAGGTCACGACCCTGTAGCTCGTAGACCCAATTGAATGGAAAACGTAAACTCTGTATAGTTCATAGCTTGAATCTTTTAGAAATTGCGGGTCGCAATTTTACGGGCCCCGGAGTGTTTTATGTTGGGCCAGCACACAAATAACCTTGAGAATTGTTTAAATGCATCAGTAATACAGCACGAAAACCCACCAATTTTATATTTTTAATTATGTGTTCTCTCGCATTTTGAGGTGGTTATTTGATGTTCATGGGTCCGATTTGAAATCTTGCATGTTATGTTTGCGTGCTGTTTCCAATCCATTTAAACAAAACCTTGTACTGGCCCAACAATATTCAGTTAACATTTTATCTCTCAATTACAGCTGGCAATTAGTATCGCCACTTTTATAGAGATTCAATTGTTTTACGATTTTATGGGTTAACTCTGTCCGCATTTAATGGACGTATTACACCTTATTCTTACGTGGTTCAAATATATTACTGTCACTTTGCGATATTATTAGTACCGTGGTTATAGGGTGATTTTAAATTTATATCTTCAGTTAACCTATCTTTATAGTTTTCGATTTTAATCGACTTTGTATGAGATTTGATATTTTATTTAGTTGCAACGTTACTAAATTAACTTATCTTTCTGGTCATATAATTTAATTGAACTTCATTATTAGGACCTTTCTAATTTTTTATAGAATTCAAATTCCTAAGTTCTATCTAAATATAGTAAAACGGTTTTATATGTGATTAGAAATTTACTTTCTGATTTTAAATTATTATAAACGTTTTGACTATTGCATCGATTTCCGCGATCCCCCTTCGCTTTATCCAAAATTAGACCTTAAAGAGTATATATGTTCATATTAGATTTTATGAGTGCCCACTGGACTACTCAATGTGATAATTTTAGCCAATGTGTTTCGAAATTTTGGTCGAATTTTCGGGAGTTGGGTGAAAGGGAGTCAGCCAAAAGACTGATTTCCGATCTTCCCACTGCCCCTATAGGTAAAATGATTTGACGTTCGAGCCCGTCGTTACGCACGGTCTATCACGGGCACGAGCTATTGGCGGATGAACCGCACTTACACCACTCGATAGTTATACAATATTTTAATGACTTGCGATTTGTGTGGCTGTGGGCCGGAAAACTTTCGACAGAAGAAAATTCATATTCTCGAACTCATATAATTGCTCATAACATATTGTCATTACATAGTTACATCACTTCCATAATACATTCATAATATCCACTCATGCTCACTTCGATAGTTTTTCCGATAGTGCTTGATAATAGTTCGAGTTCTGTTTTTTCTGATAAAAAACATCAGAGTTTTTTACGTAAAAAGTGAACAACTATAAAATTCAATCGTTACAGGATCTCGTATAATTCGTTTATCTTAACATTTCCGATATTGTTTTAATATGAAATTGATGACAGAAGGACGAAAATAAAATGAACGTAAGTAGTGGGATGTGTCATATCCAGCACATGTCATATCCAGCACACTACCCCCCCCCCCCCGCTGAGAGAAAATTTTTCTAAGTCCAAAAGTACAAAAAAATTTAAGACAAAGACAGTGACTCATTCAAGGTCATTGAAACAAAGACCATGACTCATTCAAGGTCATTGGATGACTCATCATATTTTATAATATTTTTAATTTTAAACAAAGACCATGACTCATTCAAGGTCATTGGATGACTCATCAAATTTTATAATATATATTTTTAATTTTAAACAAAGACCATGACT